>CM077667.1:99932641-100390141 GCA_039707655.1 Elymus sibiricus | reverse complement strand
GACCATAATTCTAGCTGGGAACTTGATCAATACCTGCAAGAGAAGGAAGATGAACTGACTCATATCCTTTGTCATCATCCTACAAAATCTTATCTCCAAGCTCTGCGATCCCCTGGTCATTACAAGGATCATCCTCAGTCCGCTCCTAGATCCTCCCAACTTCATCCATCACTTTCAAATTCGATGCATATCCAGGGGAGAGATCATCTCCACAATAATGCGGTCATTCATGGTGCTGGAGCGGGAAATTTGGTCATTCAAAAGGCATAATTCAATTTGCGCGATACTAGGGAGGCTTTCTGTGTCCGTTGCCTGATGCATGGCCACAGTAAGCCCAACTGCACTAATAGCATCAAATGCGGGTCTTGCAAAGGCTAGGGACATATTTCCCATGACTGCTTCTCAGTCCCTCGGCCCATTCCCATTAATCACACCACCACAACTACGGCCCAAAACTCAACCAGCCCAGTCGTCACAAGGCATGACTTCACTGTTCCAAGGATTGAGACTAATCAACCCATCAATCAGCCTGCCACACTTGGCAACAACGCAAACTCCTGGACCTTGCCACCTTTGGTAGGTATCCGGCAGTACGCTGCCACTCTGAATTCCACTACACAGCGCCTCATAGCCTATGTTTCCCAGGCAAGCAGAGAAAACCCCACCACCCTGCCATCCCCACACCCACCAGGCATCCGTGTTCTCTCGTCGCCGGTGCGATGGCGACCTTCCCATTTGACCTGACCCCCTTCATCCCACCCAATCACCATCGCATTGAGGTTGAAGGCCGACCGGCAAGAGTATGTTGGCTGGGGTGGCGCCACCTCTTCATGAAGAATGAGCGATAGCTACTATCATCCCGATGCCAAATCTACCAGTTCAGTTAAACACCATCCATGAGGTACTATCTGATTTCCTCACCGATGCGAAGCATCAGGGTTTTTCTGAGATCTCCCCTGCCCCTTTGGTCAAGCATATGTTCAACTGAACAGTGTATTCGATAGAGATGAATTGGTTAACCACAGTCCGCATCAGTTCACAAACATAACAAGGGCATGAATTGGAGAATGATTACTTTGAATAGGGAGGTTTGGGTGCTGCTATGTGGTTACCCTTTGGATAGGCGTAATATCCAGGAGGTTAACAATGCTGTTAGCAAATTTGGAAAATTTGTCATGTGGGATAGAGTACGCAGTACTAGAGCCAATCTTATGGTGAAAGTAAAGGTGGATGAACTCAGAGATATCCCGACTAGTGTGATTTTTGTAGAAGGAGATGGCTTTCAATCTGGCTCTCTGACAGTACCATTGGTTATTCTGCAATAGGCCATATTGGGGGCAGAAGCTCCTGATGAAGATCCCATTCCTGACAATGGTAACCCTCATCTGATCCCACAGCAAGCAAACTTCCACCAGAACCAGCACAATCACTTCCTAGGACCTTTACAACATCATGAGCAGGTGGATGTTCAACTGAACAATCCTCAGGATCAATAGAATGCATCCCAAGAGCCACAACTGAACCTCTAGCTTGCTTTAGCCAATAACAATGGTGCTGCAATGGAAATTGACAATGAAGAGGACAATGAGGACATGCCTGGATGGGGCCACTGGGCTCTGCTCAACCATGACCAGTACTTGACCAGGAACTACATGCAGGGGAATTCTTGGCTCTAAATGATCTGATGGCACCAATTGATGTTGCTGCTCAAGTGGTTGTAGACAATCTCCAGCTAGTAGAAGCTCACAGCAACATTACTCTCTACATGGAACCACCTAATAACAGTGCAGATACTGCTGCTTCTGCTAATGGGCCTTTGGCACCAAACCATCCTGGCTTGCTAGATTTAAATGTTATTGTTGGGCCTGATATTGGAAATGAGCCCATTTAGGTCTAGGTGCCATCTTTGGATACTATACAAGTGCACCCTCAAATTATTGCTCCTCCGATGCAGGAAGATATGTACTTATCTACTATTCTTATTCAACCTAATCCTTCTATTCCAGATAACTCGGTGGACCCAATGGCTCTTGAATTCATGGTTTCTGCTGCTTATGATAATCACAAGGTTGGGACTGCATCTGTTATTCCTATGGCTGAATCAACAAGACACATGGATAAGGTGCTCTCTGCTTCACACTGTTCTCCTAAACATGTTCCACAAGATGCTGCCCTGCAACCATAGTCAGAATTGGAAGAATGTGTTGGTCCATCAGCTATGGTTACTGCTACAATGGGCCCTTCTACTGATGGTACCACTGAGAGGGAGAACATTATGAATCCTTCGGCACATGCTGAATTGACTGATGCAGATGAAACTCATACTGTTATTGAAGGTGAAGCTATATCTGACACTACAGCTCCACTTGGGTTTCCTGTTCCATATATTTATCGAACGTCATTGCCACACAATCTGCAGATTTCATCATTGCTAGGCCTCTAGCCAAAGATAATGATGTGGAGGAGACTGATGTCATGCCGCCGGGCAAAGAGGAAGCTCATATCTGGCAGAAATATTTTCCTCCCAAGGAAGATAGCAAGAATATCATACAGGTATCAATTGATTGGGTCAACTTTCTCTCTGTTACACTCCTATCACCTGACAAATTTGATTGGGCAAAGAAGTTCATTTCCTCTAATGTCTGGGATATTATCATACAAGGATTAGATAGCACAATCACTAAACCAATTGTCTTACATGAAACCTGTCCATCTATAACTGCCCTCAATTGTGTGTCCACATTCCAGGCTAACCATGACTAGGAGAACACTCCCACTTGAAAGAGCAGCACTCAGGAGAAAGGACCTCTGGTTGAAACTGAGGTAAAGAGAAGCTACAGGTTACAAAAAATTAATAAGGGTTTCAAGAAAACCACTTGTATGGATAAATAATGCCTTGCTACGCCAAGCACGACAAGAAGAAACTGCACACCGCGAAGCGAACCAAGTAAGAAGGAACCGGGCAAGAGTACCTCGTCCCCAACGTCAACATCATCGTGAGGAACAAGATAATGAAGACCCGCCTCCAAGACAAGGGCGACGACACCATCGACACTATGATGAGGAGCAACACTACGACAAGCTCAAGTTCACCATGACCAAGTTTTCTGGAAGCACCGACCCCAAAGAGTACCTTTCATGGGCATCGAAGGTTGACAAGATATTCTGTCTACACAATTATGACGAGGAAAAGAAGATCTCCATGGCATCCCTTGAATTCCAAGACTATGTTCTTATTTGGTGAGAGCAAGTCATCGAGCGACGATGCGATAAAGGCGAACCACCCATCACAACATGGAACCAAATGAAGGATGTCATGAGAGCCCGTTTTGTGCCTACACACTATAGTCGAGATCTCTTCAATAAGCTACAACTTCTCAAGCAAGGCACAAAGTCGGTTGAAGACTATTATGAAGAGGTGGAAATTGCCATGATTCGAGCCAATGTCAAAGAAGATGATGAACAAACTATGGCAGGCTTCTTGAATGGACTCAATCACCCAATCAAGAAAATCGCGGACTTCCAACCTTACTCCATACTTCTAGAGCTAGTGCACCAAGCAACCAAGGCGGAGCGACAAGTGCAAGACGACTTCAAGTACGCCAAGTACTCATCCAAGTCCTATGGCTCATATAATCAAATTTCTACCACTACGACACCTCCAACAACTACTCACTCTTCAACACACATTGGTGACAAGTCTAGCTCCAAGCAACCAATGACACCTTCGAGTCATCCTCTTACAACCAACTACAAGTCAAGAGCTTCCTCATCTACAACTCCAACGGATGCGACCGCCATGACAAGTTCATTCCAATGCTTCACTTGCAAAGGTCGAGGTCAAAAAACATTTGAGTGTCCTACATGGTGCACCATGATCGCCCATGATGACGGCACCTACGACTCCATGAGCGAAGAAGAAATGGAAGCACTAGAGCACGTGGCCATCCATCGCCAAGTGAATGAAGACGAAGATGATCAAGTCTTTTGTGACGATGATTCGAGCCCCGCTCTCGTTGTCTCCAAGATATTGACACTTCAACATCAACAAGAGGAAGACCAACGTTGCCATATATTCCACACCAAAGCGGGCATCCAAGGACAATACATCATGGTCATCATCGACGGAGGAAGTTGCCACAACTTGGCAAGTGAAGAGCTTTGTACCAAGCTACAATTGGTGAAGAAGAAGCACCCTCGCCTTTACAAGGTCCAATGACTAAGTCACTCCGGCACAATTCAAATGGAGCACACCGTTCAAGTATCTTTCAAGATTTGCGCTTATGAAGACACCTTGGAGTGTGATGTGGTTCCCATGTCCGTGTGCCATATCCTTCTTGGATGACCTTGGCAATTCGACCGCGATGTCATCCATAACGGACGCACCAACCACTATAGCTTCAAGATGAAGGGAAGGGAATACGTGCTTCGATCTATGTCACCAAGCCAAGTAATCGCCAACAAACAAGCTTCAAGCCATCATGGAGTGAGTAGTGAGAGAGTGACCCACCAATAATAGAGTGAGCGCCACAAGCCAAAATCGAGTGCCTCCACGATGAGCGACAAGAAACACTTAGTTCTCCTAGTCACCAAAAGGGACATGAGAGAAGTGTGTGAGAACCCATCGAGTGTTCTTCACTTTGCGCTTGTGTACAAAGGTGAAGCGGCGAGGACTAACACTTCAGAACATCTACCTGTGGTGTTGTCTACTCTTTTGCAGGAATTTGTTGATGTTTTTCCCGATGAGCTACCTCTGGGACTACCCCCTCTATGCTGCTTAGAGCACCGCATCGACCTCATCCCCGACGCACCACTACCAAACAAGGCACTGTACCGCATCAACCCCGAAGAGACCAAAGAAATACAAAGGCAAGTCAAAACACTAATGGACAATGGGTATGTACGCGAGAGCCTAAGTTCTTGTGCCGTTCCGGTCATTCTTGTGCCTAAGAAAGATGGTACCTATCGCATGTGCTCCAATTGTCGTCCTATAAATGCTATCACCGTTCGATATAGCCATCCCATTCCTCGCCTTGATGACATGCTAGACAAACTTAGTGGAGCCGCCATGTTTTCTAAAATTGAACTTAAAAGTGGCTATTACCAAATTCGCATGCAAGAAGGTGATGAGTGGAAAATGGCTTTCAAAACTAAATTTGGCCTCTACGAATGGTTAGTCATGCCTGTTGGTGCAATAATGCTCCCTTGTGGTTTTGAAGATTGTTGACATAAATAGTTGTGGGACTAATGTGTTTGCGAGTGCACACAAAGTAAAAAGTCCCTCAGATATCGAGGAGTTTGCTTACAACTCCGAAGGATAATCACCTGTCTTATGACGTTGATTATCACCGAAGATTATGCTGAGAAGAGTGACCCCTCAAAATTGCTGTCGAAACGCAATCTGTTCGGTGCGTGTCCGAAGGGTATGAAGGCTACTGAAGAACTGAAGACGGAGCCAAGACGTAGCATTTGTTTCGTTGTTTTTCTTCGGTTATCTTGAGTCATAGGACACCCGTACTATTAAGAGGGATAGAGTGTTCAAAGCTTTGATTCTCTGATGCTTAACCCATTCCTATGAAAGCTGTGAGAGAAATCTCTTTGTGCTCCGAGTGAATACTTGCCAACAAGAGACTGTGATCTTCTGTGTTGCAAGAGATTTGCCTCGGACCGAGGAGTTAGTATTACTTGGTCCGCAAGTAATATTACCATTGCTCGATTTTCCGACCGTTGGAGTCGTGGAGTTTCACCATTGGCTGGAACCCATGTCCATTTCAGTCATTTCCCTTTTGGGAAGGTTGCGGCTATAAATAGCCACTCCGCACCGGCTTTTGTCGGTGGCTGCTCTGTTTGATTTGAGAGAAGACTGTCTGAGCAACCCCCTCTCCAAGAGTGATTTGAGTTTAAAATCCAATCGAGAGAAAACCCCTAGAGCCGAAGAATTAGATAGTGGTGAGCATCACTTGAATCTAAGTTTAGTACGCTCCACCTGTTACTCTTGAGAGCTGCAGACTCTCTAGACGGATAGGTGTCAATTTCTTCAGAGACCAAGAGTAATTGTGGTTCTCGAAGAAGAAGTCTGTGAAGGTTTGGAGATCGCCTCAAGTATCTACCACGAGTAATCGGCATTGGTTGACGAACCAATTGTCGAGGAGAATAGGGTGAAGAGAGTTTATCTTCGGTGTTAAGTCACAGCCCCTCCAACCAGACGTAGTTCTTTTGCAGAAGAACAAACTGGTCGAACAAACCCCTCGTCTCCTCCGAGCACTTTGGTTATGTTTTCCTACTCTGCTCATTTCCTTCGATATCCGTGATATATCTTGTAGCTTGTTTTCCTTCGCTCTAGTTTAATTCCACTGCTAAGTGTTTGGAGTTTTGAAGTTTCGAAAGAAAATTTAAAACTACCATTCACCCCCCCTCTGGTAGACATACTTCGTTCCTACAATTGGTATCAGAGCGGGTACTCCCTGTCTCTGCTCATTTTGGTCTAACAACCTTGGAGTTTAAGTATGTCTTCAGTTAGCTACAAGTCGCATCTGAAGATCCCCATATTCGATGGGACGGATTATCCCTTCTGGAAGGAGAAGATGAAGATCCGCCTCCGAGCCATTGACGAAGAGATGTGGAACGTGGTCACAAATGGACTCAACTTTGAGACTGCCCAAGTTCCCAACGATCAAGAAAGGAGGCTCATTCAGTTGGATGCGCAGGCTAAGGATGAAATCGGTGGTCATCTTTCTCGGACTCAATTCCTTCGCTACCGCCGGTGTGAAACTGCTAAAGATTTGTGGGACATCCTTGAGAAAATCAACGAAGGTGTCTCCTCGCAGAAAGAAGCTCGCGTTGACACCCTCCGTGCCAAATTCAATCGGTTTCGAAGGATTGGAAATGAATCATGTCAACAAACCTTTGATCGCCTCAGTGACATAGCAAATGAACTGCAAGGACTCGATGCAAAGGACATCACTGATCATGAAGTGGTCAAGAAATTGCTTCGCTCGCTTGACAGTTCATTCGACACTCTTGTTCTCATGATCCGCGAACGCCCGGATTTCAAAACCCTCGACTCCGCTGATATCATGGAAAGGCTCAACACTCATGAGGAACATGAAGAAGAAAAGAGAGATCTGTATGGCTCAAACAAGAAGAATCATGCTTTGAAGGATGCTGCTGAGTCCTCTGCCGAAGAAATTGGCGAAGAAGATTCTGATGACCCTAAAAGAATCAGCAAAGACCTCGCTCTCATCACCAAGCGTTTCCAGCGTTTCCGACAGAAAAATCAATTCCAGAAGAAAAGTTCAAGCAGCTCGAACAGTTCAAAGTCTAAACCAAGTGGAGAATACACCTGCTTCAAGTGCAAGAAACCGGGACACTTCATCTCTGACTGTCCGCTCTGGGAAGCGGAAATTCGAGCTAGTGGACGATATGATACCCCTCCTCCGTCAAAAGGAAAAATGAAGAGTAAGCACTACGACTCCGACGACGAGAAGAAATCCAAGAAGTTCTTCAAGAAAAAGGAGAGCTCTTCCTCTAGATCCTCACCAAGGTCCTCGAAGAATTCATCGAAATCTTCTTCGAACCGGAAATACACTTCTCGGAAAGCTAAGGCGTACATCGGGAAGGAAATGGACTCTGACGAGGAAGAATCATCTGAATTCGAAGAAGCTGAGGATTCCGAGGAAGATTATGTCTCTGGGATGGCTGGCATAGCATGTGCTGCAAGACCTGCATCAAAAACCTTCAAGGAAAACTCAAGTGACGACGAAACTCCCGCGTTCTACTTCATGGCCAAGGCTTCGAAAGAAAAGGTATCTTCCAGGAACTACTCGATTCACTCTAGTGATCAGTTTTCCTCTGATGAAGATGATCGAGCTAAGCTCATTAAAATTGCCAAGAAGCAACAGAACTCGCTTGAAAAACTTGAGAAAACTCTCAGAAAATCTGAAGGGTTCTTGGTTGAGGAGATGGAGAAAAATCAATCGTTGTCTGAAGAGCATTCCACTCTTGAGGCTCGATTGAATGAACTCACAGATCGTCATGAATTTCTCTTGGCTGATCACGAGAGATTGACCTATGAATCTCTGAAAAGGAAGCAGGAACTCCTATCACTTAAGGAGGCTCATGAGGATTTGATGAAAGAAAATTCTCTTCTCACCCAACAACTCAAGGAGAAATCTGATGCTTTTATCCCTCCTTGCTTGAAATGCCTTGAACGTAGCAATGCAGAAAACAATGCTGAATCTTCTGTGAATGCTAACCCGTCGGTCGAGGAAAATGGATCTGTCTCTGATGAAAATGACATGTTAAAGGATCTGCTTCGGACGGGATTACTCAAATCCCTCAAGGGACATCAAACTCTATGTGATGTCCTGAAGAAATCCATTCTTCACAAAAATCCCAGGAAGGAAGGAGTTGGTGTCGAAAGGAAACTAAATGAGAACGGCACATACTGGACACCCGATCAATATCCTCGCACTGTGTGGGTGCCTGCTAAGAGCAAAACGCTCGAACCTACATTAATGTCAGGATACAACTGTCCCATTCCTGAATATTATTATGATGATTCTCTGGACAACTACAAGTTGTTCAAAAACCAACGTGGCGGGGTTATTGCTCGCTATGTTGGACCTAACTGCTGGAATGGATCTCCCAAGAAATCCATCTGGGTGGAAAAGAAAACCATCGAGGCATTACCCGTGAAAACTCTTCTGACCATGCAGGAAGAAAATGCTCGATATGTTCGTGAAAAGCTTCGACAGAATGATTACATGCATATCTCGTCTAACCATTATTCTCATTCTTCTGGACGAGATTTCAATGCCTACTCGTTTGATTATTCTCGTACTCATTCTGGAAGCAACTCACATGCTTTCCGAAAGAATTCATATCCTGCTCGCTCATATGTTTCGAAGCCACCTGCAAAGATGTGGGTGGTTAAGAAAAATTGATTTTCTTTCAGGACTATGTCTCCGGGTGTACTGAATGGATCATGGATAGTGGATGCACTAGTCATATGACCGGAGACAAGTCGTTGTTTTTCAACCCCAACCTTACTGAATCTTCTCAGAAGTATATTACTTTCGGCGACAACAACAAAGGAAAGGTATTGGGACTAGGTAAAATTGCTATATCCAAAGACAAGAGCATCGATGATGTTTTACTTGTTCAGTCTCTTGGATTCAATCTTATGTCTGTTGGTAAACTATGTGATCTTGGCATGCTTGTACTGTTTTCCATCTCCAAGTGCATTGTGTTTATGGCCTCTGACAATTCCTTCGTTTTCGAGGGAATTAGAAAAGGTGATCTATATATTGTGGATTTCTCTAAAGGTCCCACAGTCCAAACTTGCTTGCTGGCTAAAGCAACTGAGGGTTGGCTGTGGCATCGCAGACTTGGTCATGCAGGTATGAGAAATTTGCAGACTCTTGTGAGGAAAAATCATCTGCGTGGTATTCCCGAAGTAAAATTTGACAAGGATCGTCTTTGTGGCGCTTGTGAAGCTGGAAAATTGGCAAAGAAGCATCACTCATCAAAAACTGTCATGACTACTACAAGGCCTCTGGAAATTCTTCATATGGATTTATTTGGGCCACAAAATTATTCCAGCTTTGGTGGCAGTCATTATGGTTTGGTTATTGTTGATGATTTCTCTCGGTATACTTGGGTATTCTTTCTCGAAGACAAAACTTGTACCCAAGACATCTTCAAAAGATTCGCTAAGAAGGTCCAGAATGAATATGATGTGCGCATCAAGCATGTTCGGAGTGATAATGGGACTGAGTTCAAAAATACTCATATTGAGGATTTTCTTGATGAACATGGCATTACTCATGAGTTCTCTGATGCTTACACTCCGCAACAAAATGGAGTTGTTGAACGAAAGAATAGAACTCTCATCGAAATGGCTCGAACAATGCTCAGTGAGTATAAAACCCCTATTCGCTTTTGGGCTGAAGCTATTAACACTGCTTGTCATGTTATCAATTGTGTTTATCTTCACAAGTTCTTGAAGAAAACCTCTTATGAGCTTATCACTGGCAAGAAACCGAATGTTTCTTATATGCGTGTTTTTGGTGCCCCGTGCTATATTCGTGATATGAATCATAGTTCTAAGTTTGCACCAAAAGAACATGAAGCTTTTCTTCTTGGTTATGGCTCGAACTCGCATACTTATCGGGTCTATAACTCTCACCATGGGAAAGTTATGGAAACGGTAAATGTGTGGTTCGATGAATCTAACGGCTCTCAAAAGGAGCACCTGCCAAATGTGATAGATGAACCATCCATATCGGAAGCTATTCGACAAATGGCAATCGGAGATGTTAGGCCAGTCGAAGGAAATGCTCATGATTCTTCCGATGATGATGCTCCTGTGTTTGGACGAAGAGCTCCTCAAGAGAATTCTACTACAAATGCTTCTCCGACACAAAATGCAGATGGCGAACCAAATGCAAATGCTGATGAAGATCCTGAGGAAAATGAAGAAACTGATGAAAATGGAAATGTTCATCCTCGTGTGGCAAATCGAGTTGATCCAGCACTTATCCTCGAAGATCTTGAAAATCCAGGTCATCGACCAACAACTCGTTCTCGCACTCGTTTAGCTAACTATTGTGCCAGTTTCTCCTTCGTATCTCTTTCAAAACCTACAAAATACGAGGAGGCCATGAATGATCCAGATTGGATGAATGCAATGCAAGAAGAGTTGGTGCAATTCGAGCCTAATGATGTGTGGGAGTTGGTGGATCGACCCAATCCCAAGAAGCACAATATCATCGGCACCAAGTGGATCTTTCGCAACAAGCAGGATGAAGATGGTATTGTGGTAAGGAATAAAGCTCGACTCGTTGCTCAAGGGTACACACAGGTAGAAGGTATTGATTTTGGCGAAACCTATGCTCCTGTTGCACGCCTTGAGGCAATCCGTATTTTGCTCGCTTATGCAAACTACAACAATATCAAGCTCTATCAGATGGATGTGAAGAGTGCTTTCCTCAATGGTGTGATTGATGAGGAAGTTTATGTTAAGCAGCCACCTGGCTTTGAAAACCCTGAGTTTCCTAACAAAGTTTTCCGGTTGAAGAAAGCTCTTTATGGTCTCAAACAAGCCCCTCGTGCTTGGTATGACACCTTGAAGAAGTTTTTGGTCGATAATGGGTTCAAGCCAGGATCCACTGATTCCACTCTATTCACACGCGCTGTTGATGGTGTATTATTCGTGTGTCAAATATATGTGGATGATATCATATTTGGTTGTACTAACAATGCTTGCAGCATGAAGTTTGGACGAATGATGTCCGAAAAATATCAAATGTCCATGATGGGGGAACTCAAGTTTTTCCTCGGACTACAGATTCGTCAACAGGCAAATGGCATATTCATTTCTCAGGAGAAATATCTTCACGATTGCCTGAAGAAGTTCAAAATGCAAGACTGCAACCAGAAGGGCTACAAAACTCCGATGCCCACAAACAGTCAACTTGACTCCGATGTGTTCGGTAAAGATTATGATCAGAAAACTTATCGCTCGATGATTGGATCTTTGCTTTACTTATGTGCATCCAGACCTGATATCATGCTGAGTGTATGCATGTGTGCTCGTTTCCAAGCTGCACCGAAGGAATCGCATCACAAAGCGGTCAAGCGTATTCTGAGATATTTGGCTCACACCCCCACCTTAGGTTTATGGTATCCTAAGGGAGCACAGTTTGATCTCATTGGCTATTCAGACTCAGATTATGCAGGTGACCGTGTTGACAGGAAATCTACCTCGGGGACATGCCATTTCCTCGGTAGATCTTTGGTATGCTGGTCTTCAAGGAAGCAAAACTGTGTTTCACTGTCTACGGCTGAGGCCGAATATATTGCTGCTGGTGCTTGCTGTACTCAGTTATTGTGGATGAAGCAGACACTGAAGGATTATGGCATCAAGGTCAAGAATATCCCTCTCCTATGTGACAATGAGAGCGCGATCAAAATTGCGAAGAATCCAGTTCAGCATTCTCACACCAAGCATATTCAGATCAGACATCATTTCCTTCGTGATCATGTTGCTCGAGAGGATATTGTTATTGAGCACGTCAAGACCGAAGACAATCTTGCAGATATTTTCACCAAGCCTCTCGATGAGAAAAGATTCTGTGCGTTATGGTGTGAGCTAAATATCCTGGACTCCGCAAATGTGCAGTAGACTGGACTCGGCACCCAGGCCATCACTTCCACATCTTTGAAGGAATGGGTGCACAACACTCTACGAGTCTGAAAATTTCGACAAAGTGAAATTTTCTTTCGGAGAGTGAATATATTAACGAAGAACTAGACTAACCGGGTGCCACGATAATTGTGCGACGCTCGGGGTCATACAGCTCTTATACGGTGGGTAACGCCACCACATATTTTTTTTCGAACATGTTTTTCGAATGTGCATTGAGTGATTCTCTTCGTAACAATTTGCCTTCGATTTTTGTTCTAAATGCACAAAATTGATCTGGTCTCGAAAGTTTTTCCTTATGTCTTTGTTCACGGAAAAAGGATCGGACCGAACTTTATCCGCTTTGGCTTATGCCGTCCAAATTTGGGGTTTCCCGCCTTAGATAGGACCACTTTCTTTTGACGGTTGCCACGTGCCTTTGCTCAACTGCTCCCCATCGCTAGCCGTTGAATGGGAACCGTCTGGCTGTCTCAGCCGTCCGATCTGATCTGCTTTTCTCCTATATTAACCCCGTCTCGACCCCATCGACGCCATTATCTCTTCTTCCTCCTCGCTCCTCCCGAACAGTTTCTCCGTACCACTCACCGCCGAGTGCCTCGACGCCGTCGCCTACTCCGCCGCTTCGCTGCCGGAGAGTGGACGCCGGAGTCTTCCAACGCCGCTGCAGCTCATCTCTTTCACCGCATCGCCATAGTCGCTGCACGTCACCAAGCTAGGGTATGCGCAGCTCGAACTCAACCCTCCATCAACTCGGTTCGAGTTCTACCACAGTAGCATTTCGGATGAATTACCGCTGTATTTTTAGATCTGTTAGGTTTAGTAACTTTTACGGATGCGGTTTGTAGTTGTTCCCCGCATCTTTCCCATTCACAGATCCCCTTCCGATGGAAAACTCTCTCTCTTGCAAAAGACGCTGTGTGCATTTATAACGCAAGTTTGTTTTTCCCCTTGCGTTGGTTTTCTCATTTACAGGTATATGCAGTCAATGGCAGACTCAGCTCATCCAACAGTTCGTGCAGACGGCGATGATATTGTTCTAGGCACTGCAGATGAATCCAAAGCTCCTAATGCACAGGCCCCAATGGTAGGGCCTTCGAAGAGAAATCGTGATGGTGAGCCGAGCCAAAACAATCCTGATACTCCCAAGAGAAGAAGAGGTGGCTGAAAACCGATGGTAAATGCTGCTGAAATGATCTCCCACGATGAATATAACACCAAGCCCAATGAAACCAAGACTCAGAAGGCATGGCGACATCAAAGGATTCAACGTCACTGGGTTGCAAAATGGTTTAACTACCAGGAAATTCCTCCTCGGTATGCCAAGTTGTTTGCTTTCCATCCACGTTGGGGAGATGTTCGTGAAATTCCTCTTATTCCTCAAGGTGCAGTTGCTGCTCTCCCTCCTCCACCAGAAAATCCTCATCCAACGTCTATGATGAAACCAACGGATTTTCCTAATGAAGTTATCAAACGCCAAAAGGCTGCTGAGAAGCGTGCAAAACAGGCTGCTAAGAAGCAAGCAAAAGAAGCAGAAAATGTTCGCTTGTTGAAACAAGACTTAGAAAAGCGAAAGACTGAAGGTCGATCAAAAAGGATTCATGATCCCAATGTATCTTCTTCGTATCGCAAGCAGAAGAGAACAAACAAAAGGCGCCGCTCCGATAAAGAAGACAGTTCCGATCAAGATGATCCTCCTCTGACTCACGAGGAACTTCAAGCTCAAGCCAGCGAGCAAGTAAATATCACAACCTCCACTGTCTTGCCTAATCTCCGAGCTCCTCAAGTCAAATTACCTCCCAAGAAGGCTCGCAAGACTCCTGCCACTACGGTGACTATGAAAACACATGCAGTCGTTCCTCCTCTGTGCTCACTCAAGCCTGGCGAAGAAATTTCTAGTGCTGATCACAATGCAGCTCAAGCCGAGCAAGTTGCTCCCTCAACCTCTGTTGCTGCTCCTGCTCCGAAGGAAATCCCAGACCCTGGTCTACATGCGTTTGACATCAATTTCATCATGGAGCAGTTAGATCGATTCTTTGAAAATCCTTTCGATGGTAATGTGGAAGATTTGCCTATTCCCTCGGAGATTAGAACTCAAGCGTCAACAATTGTTGAAGATCTGCGAAATGATTCGATTGACATCTCCTTTATCAACAATCAGCTGGAAGAATTGAAGAAACAGCTGGATGATGCTCGATCAAAATTTGTTATCTCTGAAATTGAGAATTCTATGCTGGACTCTACGAAGTCTTTGTCTCTTTTGCGCAGTAGGCGATTGGATCTTCATGCACAGCTGGAAACTTTCGTTCGAAAGACTTGCTTGGATCATCAAGCAAAAATGACTGGATATACTGATTTGGTCAAGGGCCATATTGATCAAACTGTTCGCAAAAAGATCAAGATTCAAAAGAAGGCCGCCATTAAAAACTCCTCGGCCCCGAAACCAACATCTCCTGTTGATGTGCCGCAAGAAAATGTCTCGCCAAAGGAAAATGTTACTTCACCTGTTCATGATGAATCTGCTGCAATTCCTTCCCCAGCTAATTCTCCTCGGCCAGCTGAATTAGCGCCTGAAGCAAACATTCCTCGCGGTCCCGCTCCTGTTTCTGAAGAAGGTGAAATTCAACAGTCTGTACCTGACAATGCAGCAGTACCATTGGCTGAACCATCTGAGACGACTGCTAACCCCAGCGTCGAACAAAATGTTAGTCAGCCCGAGCATCAACTTGAAGCAACTATTGTTCAAGAACCAGTTATTTCTCCCGAAAAAGCTGTAACACCCCCAAGGGCTCCTACTCCTGCTAGGGTTCCAACCCCTCCTGAAAGAATTGCTACACCGCCTGCTAGAAGCCCTTCTCCTCCTGCTTTGATTCCCCAGCCTGTGTCTGAGAAACCCATCGATCATCAAGAAGTGGTTGAACCATCTGCTGGCAGAACCGTTTCTGAACGTGAACCACCTTCTGTGGTATATGGCGATGAATATCTCACAGTCGAAGAAGAACTGAAGATGCCATATCCTCGAGAATGTGTTCCCATTTTTCCTGCTGGTGCTGGTGCACGAGGTCCCATTTTTAATCGGAACACACATCCGAAGTTCTTCCAGTCCAGTCCATATAATAGTCCTCGAACATCTGATTCCCCTCGGTTCTGGACTAACGAACAGGCTATCTACTACACTCGTGTACTTTATGAAAGCCGAAATATTTTCCCGCACGATTTTCCTGACATTCCTGCTATGAGAGGCTTGTATTGCTTTCGCAAATTGCTCGATGTTCTTGATGATGCCTTTCTGACCAGAGTGTTTGCCTTCGAGCATCCCTGGAATCATGAAGTCATTCTCCAGTTCTATGCCACATTGTATATCTCAGGAGATGAATCAAACACCGCTACTTGGATCATGGAGTGGATGACCGAAGGAAAGCGTGTCAAGTGCTCCGCCACTGATTTTGTCTGGCACTTCAAATTCCCTCGCTTTGAGCATGGTGATCGAGAAATTCGCGTGCACTCTATCGATGCCATATCCGATGAAGAATTCAAGTGCACTATGGACCCTGAGAAGATTAAGGATTATGATGGGCCTCCTATCCCTGAGCATTTGACCTTCGAGAATCAAACCATTTATCATTTGCTCACATATACTATTTGTCCTCTGGCTGGTATGAATACTGATGGATCAATCTCGGATGTTCTTCGGAACACAATATATGCTATTTCTTAGAGATTTATCTTCGATGTCGAAGACTTATTCCTCCGCATTCTGAAGGATTCTGCTCAGCACCCAATGTGCCTGAAATTCTTTGCTCCTTGGATCCAACAAGTCATTGATCATTCTATGAAGACTACCTATTTGGCCAAGGAAGCACACAAGAGCTTTATACCACCAGTTCGAGACACCATTCAAGCTCTGGAAGATTTCTCTTCGGGCAAAGCGTCTGATTCTGGCCCATCCAATTATCATAACAAGTTTGATGGTCCTCGTCTGCCTCAGCGCGATACATTTCTGTCGACTATTCAACCGCCTTCGCAGTTGGAAATTAGTCTTCGGACGCAGCAACTTCTCCTGCAACATATTGCTAAGGATCGACGTGAAAAAGAACTACTTGCTTCTCAACTGAATGCTATTAACAATCGCACACGTCTTGTGCATTTGATTACTGATGAAAACAAAAAGAGACTCTGGAAGCTGCTTCGAAAGTTTTTCTCTAACAAGCAACTGAGCAATGCAAACCTTTCGGAGCTGTATGATTATCTGGACAAAGGGTTCACTGCTGAAGATCTTCAAGACTGCTCTTTTTCACTTCCACCTCGTGAACCACTTGCTGATACACTCAGGCTCAAACTCAGGCGTATTCTTGATGAATCTAAAGCAACTTCACCGCCTGAAAAACCTACTGTTGACAAGTCTTTGAAGCAAGTTCTCCCAAGTGATTCTATTCATATTCCTTCGCCTTCAGCACAGCCTCAAGATCCAGTCACCCGAGGAGATTCTCAAGCTAATCACGAAGAAAATGTTGATCCAGAAAGCTCTGACGACGATGATACATCTGATAGCTTTGCTGGAGATGCCACTGACTGATGCCTATTTTCTTCGTGAACTCCCGTTATTCCTCACCTTTTTGACACTTGTTGACAAAAAGGGGGAGAATTACATCGAGTTTATTTTGCTCTTAAGTTTCCTCTCGGTCGTTTAAACCAAAAAACGTCTGGTGTTTCTCGCTCGAGTTTACAACCGTTTTATGCGCCTGTTTATGATGTTTTGTAAATCTCTATGACATCTGCGTTGTAATGTTAATAACCCTCCCCTGCTGCACTATATTCTCTCGAAGTATCTATTTTGCAGGTGGATTTATCATCAGATGTCATATCTGATTAACACTGAAATGCTTATCTCGATGGATATGTTCTCACAGTGTGAATCAGTGAATGGATGAAATCTCCCTGAATGAATTACTGCTGCAGGATTTTTACTCTGAACCATCATTTGTATCCCTGCATACATCTAGGGGGAGTATATTTCATCGTTGAGCAAAGTAACTCTAGTCACTTCTTCTCATATTTCCTACTATTTATCTTCACCTCGATGTTTATCTATTTTGTCAACAATCGTTCAAAAAGGGGGAGATTGTTGGTGCAATAATGCTCCCTTGTGGTTTTGAAGATTGTTGACATAAATAGTTGTGGGACTAATGTGTTTGAGAGTGCACACAGAGTAAAAAGTCCCTCAGATATCGAGGAGTTTGCTTACAACTCCGAAGGATAATCACCTGTCTTATGACATTGATTATCACCGAAGATTATGCTGAGAAGAGTGACCCCTCAAAATTGCTGTCGAAACGCAATCTGTTCGGTGCGTGTCCGAAGGATATGAAGGCTACTGAAGAACTGAAGACAGAGCGAAGACGTAGGATTTGTTTCGTTGTTTTTCTTCGGTTATCTTGAGTCATAGGACACCCGTACTATTAAGAGGGGTAGAGTGTTCGAAGCTTTGATTCTCTGATGCTTAACCCATTCCTATGAAAGCTGTGAGAGAAATCTCTTTGTGCTCCGAGTGAATACTTGCCAACAAGAGACTGTGATCTTCTGTGTTGCAAGAGATTTGCCTCGGACCGAGGAGTTAGTATTACTTGGTCCGCAAGTAATATTACCGTTGCTCGATTTTCCGACCGTTGGAGTCATGGCGTTTCACCATTGGCCGGAACCCATGTCCATTTCGGTCATTTCCCTTATGGGAAGGCTGCGGCTATAAATAGCCACTCCGCACCGGCTTTTGTCGGTGGCTGCTCTGTTTGATTTGAGAGAAGACTGTCTGAGCAACCCCATCTCCAAGAGTGATTTGAGTTTAAAATCCAATCGAGAGAAAACCCCTAGAGCCGAAGAATTAGATAGTGTGAGCATCACTTGAATCTAAGTTTAGTACGCTCCGCCTGTTACTCTTGAGAGCTGCAGACTCTCTAAGCGGATAGGTGTCAATTTCTTCAAAGACCAAGAGTAATTGTGGTTCTTGAAGAAGAAGTCTGTGAAGGTTTGGAGATCGCCTCAAGTATCTACCACGAGTAATCAACATTGGTTGACGAACCAATTGTCGAGGAGAATAGGGTGAAGAGAGTTTATCTTCGGTGTTAAGTCACAGCCCCTCCAACCAGACGTAGTTCTTTTGCAGAGGAACGAACTGGTCGAACAAACCCCTCGTCTCCTCCGAGCACTTTGGTTATGTTTTCCTACTCTGCTCATTTCCTTCGATATGCGTGATATATCTTGTAGCTTGTTTTCCTTCGCACTAGTTTAATTCCGCTGCTAAGTGTTTGGAGTTTTGAAGTTTCGAAAGAAAATTTAAAACTACCATTCACCCCCCTCTGGTAGACATACTTCGTTCCTACAATGCCTATGGGATACTCTCAAGTGCCTAGCAAATTCCTGCGTGTCATGCATCATGTTCTTTGCCCATACATTGGCGTTTGTGTTGTGGTTTAGTTTGATGATATCCTTGTTTTGAGCCCAACTCTTGAGAACCATGTCAAACACCTTAGAGACGTCTTACAAGTTCTTAGAAAAGAGCATCTTTATGCTAACAAGGAAAAGTGCACTTTTGGTGTTGACAAGCTTGTTTTCTTGGGATTTGTTGTCTCATCTAAGGGTGTTGAAGTGGATGAAACTAAAATTGACGCTATTAAAACATGGACACAACCAACCAATTTGCAACATGTGCTAGTTTTCTTGGCTTAGCCGGGTTTTATCATTGCTTTGTGAAGGACTTTAGTACTATTGCATCACCATTATATGCTTTGAGTAAGAAGAATGCACCATTAGTTTGGGGACCTTCTCAAGATGCCGCATTTAATGAGGTTAAATCTTTGCTTACACATGCTCCATTGCTTGCTTTACCCAATTTTGACAAAACTTTTGAAGTGCATTGTGACGCTAGTGGTAATGGCATAGGAGGTGTGTTGATGCAAAAAAAGCGATCCATTGCATATTTTAGCTAGAAACTTTCCGGATCTCAACTTAACTACCCCATATATGATAAAGAGTTGTATGCTTTGGTGAAAGTCTTCCATGTTTGGGAGCATTATCTTCGACCTTATGAATTTGTGCTACATACCGATCATGAAACGCTTAAGTACCTCAAAGGTCAAACCAAGTTGAATAAACTGCATGCTAAATGGAGTGAATTCATTGAATCTTTTCCCTATGTCATTAAGTACATAAAGGGCAAAGAGAATGTAGTCGCGGATGCTCTTTCCGGCAAGTGCATGTTAGTCACACAACTTGAAATGAACATTGTAGGTTTTGAGCACATCAAAGACTTATATGCGAATGATCCTTCTTTTGCACATGCGTATGCCAAATGTATAGCTAGCACATATTGGGAGCGCTATTACCTCAAAGACAATTATCTCATGAAGGCTACCAAGCTTTGTATTCCGGAGTCCTCTCTTTGCTTGTTACTTTTACAGGAATCTCACGGTGGAGGACACATGGGACACTTTGGACGAGACAAGACCTTCGCAATGCTCTCCAAGAACTAGTTTTGGCCAAATATGTTTCGCGACGTTGCACGCTACACCAATCGATGCTCAACATGTCGCAAAGCTAAGTCGCAAGCCCAATCTCATGGATTACATATGCCCCTTCCAATTCCATATCATGCATGGGAGGACATTAGCATGGATTTTGTACTTGGCTTACCTAGGATCCAAAATGGCAAGGATTCCCTATTTGTCGTTGTGAGCAGTTTTTCTAAGATGGCACATTTCATTCCTTGCAACAAGATAATAGATGCTTCACAAGTTGCCAGCATCTTTTGTAGGGAAATCTTGCATTGTCCAGGAGTGCCCAAGACGATCGTGTCAGACTGGGACGTCAAGTTCCTTAGCTACTTTTGGAAGACTTTGTGTGCCAAGCTCGGAATCAAGCTACTCTTCTCATCGGCATACCATCCACAAACCAACGGCCAAACGGAGGTCACCAACCGGATGCTTTCCACTCTCCTTCGTGTGTTGATCAAGAAGAACATCAAGGAGTGGGAGAAGTGTTTGCCAATCGCCGAGTTTGCCTACAATCGCGCAAGACACTCCACAACCGGCAAGTGCCGCTTCGAGGTTGTCTATGGCTTCAACCCAATGCCCCCATTGGACATTCTACCGCTACCACTACAAGAGCGAGCCAACATGGACGCAAGTGCAAGAGCAACTTATCTCAAGAAGGTGCATGAAGATACAAGGCACACAATCGAGCGCGAAGTGCAACGACTCGCACACAAGCTCAACATCAACAAATGCCCCATGGTGTTCAACCCCGGAGATCTTGTGTGGCTACACCTACGCAAGGACCATTTCCCAACGAGCACAAGTCAAAACTTCTACCTCATGCCGATGGACCATTCAAGGTGTTAGCACGCTACAATGACAACGCCTACAAGATCGACATTCTGTGTGACAACTACAATGTGGGTGACATCTTCAACGTCAAGGATCTGTCTCCCTTCCATGGTGATGAAGATCACAATCTGAGGACGGATTTTTCCCAGTGGGGGGGGGGAAGATGATACGAAGCATCCTACGGTTATCCCCATGGACCTACCTATGTCTCCACAAGTGCCACGTGGCTCAAAGACAAGAGCACATGCAAGAGCCATCGAGACCGAGGTGACTTCTCTCCTTAATGATCTTCCATATGAACTACGTGAGACATGGATTCTATCTCAAGCGGGAATGTTATGTGTGATTAGGTACGAAGAAGACCGCCACGGAGACGCTAATGATGAAGGCCAAGTCCCCAAGTTCACGGACGACGGGGCACGACGAAAGGAGCCACGGAGTAGCTACAGTGGCTGGACATCTGTAGGATCGAAAGTATGTCTAGAGGGGGGGGGGTGATTAGACTACTTGACAAGATAAAAACCTAGCCTTTTCCCAATTTCAGATTTTCGCAGATTTTGCAAAACTAGCAAGTCAAGTAACACCCTACACATGCAATTCGAAGAGTATACGCAGCGGAATGTAAAGCATTGCATATGTAGTAAAGGAGAGGTGGAGAAGAGCAAACACAATTGGAGACATGAATATTTTTCCCGTGGTTCCGACAGGTGGTGCTATCGTACATCCACGTTGATGGAGACTTCAACCCACGGAGGGTAACGGCTGCGCGAGTCCACGGAGGGATCCTCCCACAAAGGGTCCACGAAGAAGCAACCTTGTCTATTCCACCATGGCCTATGCCCACAGAGGTCTAGCCTTACTCGGGGTAGATCTTCACAAAGTAGGCGATCTCCTTGCCCTTACAAACTTCTTGGTTCAACTCCACATCTCAACGGAGGCTCCCAAGCGACACCTAACCAATCTAGGAGACACCACTCTCCAAAAGGTAATAGATGTTGTTGTTGATGATGAACTCCTTGCACTTGTGCTTCACATGATAGTCTCCCCAACACTCAACTCTCGTCACTGATTTGGCTTTGGTGGAAGAAAGGATTGAGTGGAAAGCAACTTGGAAAGGCTAGAGATCAAGTTTCATATGGTGGGAGTGGAGCAACTTGATCTCAAAAGAAGGGTAGGTGGTTCTCTTCTCAGAAATGTATGGTGGAAGTAGTGGTTCAGTCTGAGTGCTCTCTCCACAAATGAAGAGGGGGTGGAGGGGTATAAATAGCCTCCACACAAAATACAACCGTACACACATTTGACCAAAATCGGTGGGACCGAAGTTGACAACTCGGTGATACCGATCTGTTCAAAAATATGAACGTTAGGAATCTAGGTGGGACCAAGGGAAGCATTACGGTGAGACCGACTTGTGAAATGACTAGGGCTGACAAGTTTCGGTGGGACCGACTGTGTCATTTCGGTGACACCGATATGACTACCGATGGTTACAGAAACTTGGCAAGTCCATCTCGGTGAGACCGAGAGTCTGTTTCGGTCATTCCGATTTGCTCACTGGAATGGAATATGGCATTTTGAACTGGAATCGGTAAGACCGAAATGAGGCTCGGTGAGACCGATGCATTAGGGTTTGGAAGTGGCTGAAAGAAGGTCATCTTGGTGAGTCCGGATGGAAGAGGTTCGATGGGACCAAGATGGCACTTTAGGGTTTTGGGTACTAAGCACTTGAGCAACCAGATCATTATCAAAACCTTATCCCCTTTTAATAGTATTGGCTTTTCCTATGGACTCAATGTGATCTTGGATCACTAAACCAAAAATGGAGTCTTGAGCTTTTGCCAATATGAGTCCTTAGCATTTTGAGGGGTCCACATTCCTTAGTCCTTGCCATTTCCACATCATTGAACTCTCTGAAATATATCTCAAGTAATCATTAGTTCAATGACATATATGTTGTTATTAATTATCAAAACCACCCGGGGATTAGTTGCCCTTTCAATCTCCCCCTTTTTGGTAATTGATGACAACATATAGATCAAAGCTTCGACAATGGATATAATCAATGAATAATATCATCGCTTTGAGAAGTATGTGATAAGTAAGAGCCCCCCCTAAATTTGTGCATTATTTAAAATTTGCGTTTGAATGCAAATGCACAATCGATTAGGATCATGGGTCACTCTTCCATGTCACATACATCTTGGTGGAGCGCACAAAATGATAAGAATGGAATATATGCACTCATCACCAAGACATGAGTAAATGATCATACAAGATATGCATAGCACAAGATAAGCAATAAGCACAGATTAAGCATAGTATGATCAAGCACTCATTTAGGGTAGCATAAACATAGTATCAACCACACATATCACACAAGAGTATCTCAAACGACCAAAAGTATCGAGAAAACCACAGAAAAACGAAAGAGCAAAAGCGCAAAAGGAAAGGACTCTCTCTCTCGAAGCCCTATGATCTATACAATTTCTCCCCCTTTGGCAACAAGTACCAAAAAGTTTAAAAATGCATAGAGCTAAGCGTCACTGTGGGCTCTGCTGGTGGCCCCTGTCTGAGTTGAAGCTGGAGTAGAGATGACTGCATCTGCGAATGCTTCTGCTGAGGTCTGAGGTGGAGGAGTGGACACTGGAGGTGGCACTGAAGCAACTGAAGGTGCTGCAGCTGGTGCTGAGACTGTGGTCCTGGTGTCCTGTGTTGGGATAGCATCAGACCTAAGTCCTCTAGGAACCTGCACAAACTGCTGTGTCATGTCCCGGACCAAGTCATCATGCCCCTCACTGTCATTCTCTGCATCCTCCTTCTCCTTCTTGGCAATCTCAATATCTGCTTCTAGCTTGTTGACAGTAGTCTGCACTTCAGTCAGCTTGACATCCAAGGCATGGATCTTCTCATCAAAAATCCTTTCAAGACTCTCCTGAGATTGCATAATGCTGGCCAGGCATTGCTCAATCCTTTGAGTAGCTTCTAGGATCTCATCAGCTTTGCTCTTGGGTGCAACTGAACTCTCTGCAACTTTCTTTGCAGCTATTGCAGCCTTAGTAGCAGCAATCTTCTCATGTCCCTGTACAGAGGTGGGATGAGTCTCATCCATCACAACCTCATTGTCTTCATGCTCTGGACGCAGGGGAAGATGCTCTCTGTCCAACTGGAATTTTCCCGTGCCAAACTTGGCATTAATAAGCATCTAGATGTGTGGGGCAAATCCACAAGACCTCTTCTGGTCAGCAGTAGTCCTCTTGATTGTCTCAACAATCAAGTCCATCACTCTAAAGCCTTGCTTCTTATCAATCAAATGAAGCATATTGATGGAGTACCCTCTGATCATCCTATCATCTCCTGACTTGGGCATCAATGTATGCCTCAGAATGGTGTTTGAAGTTGCCATGCCTGCTTGGAGATGATACACAGAACCAAGCTTGAAAATCTCAAGATCTTCTTCTGGGATCTCTTTGTACATGTCGGCCATTGAGTTGTGGCCGTTCTTTGGAACACCATAGACATCAACATCACCATCCTCTGGCTTTGGGGCTTTCAGAATAGCAGCCCGCTCATCAGCAGTAGATGAAAATCTCTGGCCTTCAGTCATCCATACAATTCTTCCATCAGGGTAGAAGTGAGCTGTGGCATAGAATTGCATGATCATCTCATCGTTCCAAGCAGTGAGTTTCTGTCGAATGAACTTGTCCACTCTACAGGCTGTGAAGATCGCATGCACACGAGGAAAGAAATCCTTGTGCTCATCATCATTAATGTATTCCCAATCCACATACCTCATGTCTGCAACAACTGGCTTCTTGTCCATCAGAACAGTCTCATAGAAGTCCTGCTGCTCTCTGGTGTGGAACTTGTTATCTACAGCAGTCCTCCTCCTTATGGCATATGGGTCAGTCTGTCTCCATAGCCTGAGACCTCTGTCCTTCCTCAGTTTCATGTTCTCAGCAGTTGGATGAGCATCATTGTGAGTTGGCAACCTTGGTCTGAGCTTCAGAAGTACTGGACCTTCTTCTTCATCAGGAAGAGGCACATTTTCCTTGTTCTTCTCTGCTGCTGGAATGTTTCTGATGGTCTTTTTGGGCTTGGCAGGAGCCGGCTTCTTGGCCTTGGAAGGGTTTGCAGATTTCATTGCATCACCCATGAACTTTTGCTTCTGAGCTGGCTCAGGTGCTTCTGCCTCAACCTCTTCTGCTGCATCAGCATGAGGATCAATGAACATGTCAGCTCTGCTGCCTTGGACATAAACAATCCTCATTCTCTTTGATGTCCTCTTCACCTTGCTGGTGCCTTCTGCTTCTCCCATAGAAAGCTTTCTCTTTGCTGCAATTGAAGCTTTCTCCTTACTGGTGCCCTTCTTGCTTTGCTGACCTTGCTGCTCTTTGGCAACAACTTTCCTCTTTGGCTTTGAAGTAACCTCTTAAACAACAAAATCCTCATCCTCAGATGATGAGTTCTGTGCCTCCTAGTCCTAGTGGCTGCTGGAGGCATCCCACTTGGAGTGCTCCTCTCTCCATCATCAGAACTGCTCACTTCAGGACTAGTGCCTGCCTCTGGAATGTCTGCAATTGGGCTCTCTGACCTGTTATGGCTGTCTGATGCTTCTGACATGACTGACAACCTGTAAATAGATAAGGTGTAGGCAGAGTAGAAGAGTCATCACAAAAAGCAGATGTTTTCATAAAAATTTGAGTTCAAACCATAGTTTCAAGTTTTCACATAATACATATCGGAGGGACCGAGTTAATCATTTCGGTGAAACCGAAGTGTTGACAGAGTCTTGCACACCACTTTTCGGTCAGACCGAAGTGGGTTTCGGTCTTGCCGACAAGCTAGGGTTTCACAGAAACTACTTTTTCGGTCACACCGATTTGTACAACTTGGTCAGACCGAGACGTACAAGTGCAATGGTCAAAGACCAAATCGGTGACACCTAAAAACCTAAATCGGTCACACCGAGATGTGTTCGGCGGAAACTTAAACCTAGAATCTTTGCTCGACTATAGGCTACGGAATTTTGCAATGGATAAGAAGTATCAATCTGTGGCTAGATGCAGGGCAAAACCTAACGTGCATAGATTCGGAACTGTAGAGCACGAGAAGGGTCGAATCTCACCCTAACTCAGTGGAGATCCTCTACGGCGGCAATGAGCAGAGTGATTGTCGTTGACGGCGGCGGAATTCGGCGGCAGAGAGGCGCTGGAGACAAGGTTTGACATCAGAAGACCTTGGGCGACAGCAGCAATGGGGTGCGGGAGCGAGAGGTTGGAGAAAGAACCAATGCTTCGGCCCGCTGGATATATATACCCATGTGCTGTCGGTGAGACCGGGTTGAAAAACTCGGTGGCTCCGATTCGTACAACTGCTATGCAGTTATGCGTTTCGGTGACGCCGAAGTGTGTCAACTCGGTTGCACCGAGATTGAAAACCAGATCAGTCTGCTTTGCTTTGGTTTGACCGAATGGGAATGAGTTGGTCTTACCGAAAGCAAAATAGAAGGTTTTGGAAGTCAGCCCTTTTCAAATCGGTGGCTCCGAGTGCTCCTCACCCGGAGGGTCTGAAAATGACTTGTTCAAATTTTGTGATGTAAGCATGAATAGAATTTGTGACAAGAAAGCATAGATAGCTAGGGGAGGTACTTAGGCATTCTTGTCCATCCATTTGGCCAGAAAATCCAAATCAATCAAAACAACAAATGGATGTCCTCGAATGATAAAATTATGCATTCAACATGCTCACACAATAAGATAGCAAATGAAATATGTGTCAAACATGCACAACCAACACTAGCAACTATCACACAATTTGTCGATGACTAGGTCATCTTTATATGAGTATATTGACTTAGGAGCCAAATGAGAACATTTGATCATAGGTCATAGTCATCGTTTAAGCACAAGTGGGGTTACCACTTTTACATAAAGCATTAATGTGTTCATAATATTTGAAGTTGCTTTAGCTCAAGTCTTAGAGCAAAGCTCCCCCTAGATGTGAGAACCCCCTAAAGGGTCAAACTAACCTTGGGTTGTCGTAGAAGACTTCATGTAGATGTTGAAGATGTGGATGCTCAATGTTGATGAAGATCATCAAGAGTTGGGAGCTATCCTTTGGATTCGGGCACTTTCAATACCTACATGGGTTAGTCCCACAAGGAACAAACAAGGATATCCATGGACATAGAGTGAAACACACAATAGATAATGTCCAAGAAAGCAATGATTACCTTGTCCCTTCACTTACCAACAAGAGGGTTTGTGACTCCATGAACTAGTGCAAGATGTGGAAGTTGATTGCACAAGTCCTTGCCAAAATGAATGTGAGTGAAATATGTTGGCGGAGTCACCCTCAAGAACTCTCTAGTTCTTATTCTTCGGGATCCACATCAACTTGATAGGAATCCTTGCGGTTGAATTTGAGCTTGACGAAGTAGAACTTGACGATGTCTTGGGGACCCACTTGACCATAGCTTGAGGTGCTTCCACAAATGCATCAATCTCCTCTTGAAGCCCGTCCTTCCCTTTTTGCTTGTGGTCTTGTGGTGGAAGGTCATCTTGTGCTTGTTCCACATTGGAAGTAGTAGGATCGTACTTCTCCTTTTGAGGAACAAACTTTGGTGTGGGGTATTGACCTTCTTCCCACTCAACTCCTTCGGCGTTGAACTTTCGTTCAAAACCAATTTCTAGATTCTTCTGGTGCCTTCCTTGCTTGCGAACAATTTCCTCAAAGTTCTTACTCTCGGCAAGGCTCTTGTAGACACCTTTCTCTATAATCCCTTTCAATAAACTATTTTCTTGCTCAAGTGTAACTTGGCTTGAAACATCATTAGTAAAATCAAGAGAACTACTAGAAGCAACAACATTGGATTTAACATTATTATTGTTACTACTAGATGAAGAACCTTTCTTATGCTTGCCATTTGTTTGCTTAGTCTTAATTGGTGGCAAGAAATTAGACAAGAGAAGTCGCTTGGCAAGATATGAAGAACTCTTCTTTCGAAGATCGTCATTGATAGCTTTTAGAAACTCATGTTCTTGCTCTAGGGTGAGCTTCTCAAAGCGTAGCTTCTCATGAGATCTTAGGAGCTCTCTATGATCTTCTTGAGTTGTTTCATGAGCTAACTTAAGAGTGTTTAGTTCTTTAGTTAGACGCTCAATCTCCTTCATAGCATTGTCATTCGACTCTTCTTTACTATCAAGACTACTAGCATTTTCATTGTGACTAAGCTCACTAGATTTATCATTTAATAGCTCATCTTCACCAAGTAAGTCATCCTCATCACTATCAAAGTCAATGAATTCGGGGTGTGATACCTTGGGGCCTTTTGCCATGAAGAATCTTCCAATTCCCTCATTTGGTGAATCAAATATGTCATAGGAGTTGAAGTTGGAGGATACGAGAGCAAGACCGGCAACACCTTCATCTTGACTATATTCGGAGTCGGAGTGATAGCTTCCTTCGGAGATTGTCGGAGTCGGAGCCAGAGACCCATTCACCTACATGAGCTTGATGTCTTGTTCTTGTGTAGCTCCTTGATGACTTGTCTTTCCTCTCCGAATCCTTGCTTCTCCGGGAGGGTCTTCGTTCATAACGATCATCTCTACTCCATCTCTCTTTCCGAGGTGATTCATCCCTTGAGCTTATTGTCCTTGGTGATTCTTCTCTTCTCTTGTGGGATGCCATACACTCATTTGAGTAGTGTCCGGGTCTTCCACAATTGTAGCAATTTCGATCACGGCTAGAAGATCTCTTTTCATCATATGATCTTGACTTTGAGCTTCTTTCTTTGCCTCTATTCTTGTAGAATTTGTTGAAGTTCTTGACCATGAGGCTTATCTCTTCATTGGAAACCAACTTGTCACTTGAGGTAGTGGGAGCATCACTTGTAGCCTTGTAAGCACCACTTGTCTTGTTGTGAAGCTCTTCCTTATCCTTAATTGTCATCTCATGAGCAACGATTCTTCCAATGACTTCGGTAGGCTTGAGAGTCTTGTAGTTTGGCATCATTTGGATCAAAGTGCACACTGTGTCATACTTTCCATCCAAAGCTCTAAGAATCTTCTTGATGATGAATTTTTCGGTCATCTCTTCGCTTCCTAAGCCGGCAATCTCATTTGTGATGAGAGCTAGCCTAGAGTACATTTCAGCGACTCCTTCACCATCCTTCATCTTGAACTTGTCAAGCTGACCTTGAAGAACATCTAGCTTTGATTCCTTCACGGACTCGGTATCTTCGTGCATTTCAACCAAAATATCCCAAATCTCTTTTGCATTCTCAAGACGGCTGCTTTTGTTGAACTCTTCGGGACACAAAGCATTGAAGAGAATGTCACAAGCTTGAGCATTGTTTCCTTCCTCAAAGAATTCACCTTGCATACCAACACAAATAATGCCCCATGCGGCTGGGTTATGACCAAGAATATGCATTTTCATCTTATGCTTCCAACTAGCAAAATTTGTACCATCAAAGTAAGGACCTCTACGAAAATTACCCTCACTAGACGCCATACTCTCCTAGGTTGTGAAACCAAGCTTATGGAGTCCAATGCAATGGAAACCAAAACAATGGAGACCAAAGCTCTGATACCACTTGTAGGATCGAAAATATGTCTAGAGGGGGGGGGGGGGTGATTAGACTACTTGACAAGATAAAAACCTAGCCTTTTCCCAATTTCAGATTTTGGCAGATTTTGCAAAACTAGCAAGTCAAGTAACACCCTACACATGCAATTCTAAGAGTATACGCAGCGGAATGTACAGCATTGCATTTGTAGTAAAGGTGAGGTGGAGAAGAGCAAACGCAATTGGACACACGAAGATTTTTCCCATGGTTCCGATAGGTGGTGCTATCGTACATCCACGTTGATGGAGACTTCAACCCACAGAGGGTAACAGCTGCGCGAGTCCACAGAGGGCTCCACCCACAAAGGGTCCACGAAGAAGCAACCTTGTCTATTCCACCATGGCCTATGCCCACGGAGGACTAGCCTTACTCGGGGTAGATCTTCATGAAGTAGGCGATCTCCTTGCCCTTACAAACTTCTTGGTTCAACTCCACATCTCAACGGAGGCTCCCAAGCGACACCTAACCAATCTAGGAGACACCACTCTCCAAAAGGTAATAGATGTTGTTGTTGATGATGAACTCCTTGCTCTTGTGCTTTAAATGATAGTCTCCCCAACACTCAACTCTCCTCACTGATTTGGCTTTGGTGGAAGAAAGGATTGAGTGGAAAGCAACTTGGAAAGGCTAGAGATCAAGTTTCATATGGTGGGAGTGGAGCAACTTGATCTCAACACAAGGGTAGGTGTTTCTCTTCTCAGAAATGTATGGTGGAAGTAGTGGTTCAGTCTGAGTGCTCTCTCCACGAATGAAGAGGGGTGGAGGGGTATAAATAGCCTCCACACAAAATCCAACCGTTACACACATTTGACCAGAACCGGTGGGACCGAAGTTGACAACTCGGTGAGACCGATCTGTTCAAAAATATGAACGTTAGGTATCTCGGTGGGACCGAGGGAAGCATTTCGGTGAGACCGACTTGTGTAATGACTAGGGCTGACAAGTTTCGGTGGGACCGACTATGTCATCTCGGTGACACCGATATGACTACAGATGGTTACAGAAACTTGACAAGTCCATCTCGGTGAGACCGAGAGTCTGTTTCGGTCATTCCGATTTGCTTACTGGAATGGAATATGGCATTTTGAACTGGAATCGGTAAGACCGAAATGAGGCTCAGTGAGACCGATGCATTAGGGTTTGGAAGTGGCTGAAAGAAGGTCATCTCGGTGAGTCCGGATGGAAGAGGTTCGGTGGGACCGAGATGGCACTTTAGGGTTTTGGGTAGTGAGAGTTGCTGAGAGTTTTGGAGCTATACCACTAAGCACTTGAGCAACCAGATCATTATCAAAACCTCATCCCCTTTTTAATAGTATTGGCTTTTCCTATGGACTCAATGTGATCTTGGATCACTAAACCAAAAATGGAGTCTTGAGCTTTTGCCAATATGAGTCCTTAGCATTTTGAGGGGTCCACATTCCTTAGTCCTTGCCATTTCCACATCATTGAACTCTCTGAAATATATCTTAAGTAATCATTAGTTCAATGATATATATGTTGTTATTAATTACCAAAACCACCCGGGGATAAGTTGCACTTTCAACATCCGACCTACGGCCCGGACATCTGGCACCTGAAGCCACAAGCCACGCACCAAGGCAGCAGCCGCAGGAGCTCCAGGGCCCGGAAATCCGGCCGGCCGCTTGGATATCCGGCCCGAAGATGGCCGAATCAAGCGGGTTCTGGACGATACCCAAGCCGGACATCCGGCACCCTCCCCAGACATCCGGCCCACCAAGCGACCCCGGATATCCGGCCAGTGCCCCGGAAATCTGGACCGACGTCCACGAGAGGCGTCCGAAACCTGGACCCACCCAGGCCGGGCATCTGGCCCCGGGCCCAGAGATCGGGCCTCACGTGTCGCATCGGACATCCGGCCCCCAGCTGAGGCCCTTGTAACCCCTCTCTCTCTACCACTTCGCCCTAGACTATATATAAACCGCCTCCTCCTCCTAGTTAGGGTTAGCAAAGCATATGAGACATATTTGAGAGAGCTTTGCTCATTGATACGTCTCCAACGTATCTATAATTTTTGATTGTTCCATGATGTTTTTTTATCAATCTTGGATGTTTTTATACATGTTTAAATCATATTTATATCATTTTTGGGAACTAACCTATTAACTTAGTGCCCCAAGTCAGTTCCTGTTTTCTGCCCTGTTTTTGTTTTAGAGAAAATCCATATCAAACGAAGTCCAAACGGAACGAAATTTTCAGGATTGTATTCTTGGCAGACAAGGAACGTATGAAGCTTCGGGAGAGAGCTGGGCAGCGTCTGGTGGGGCCACGAGCCACCAGGGCACGCCTCAAGGGTGGGGCGCGCCCTGGTGCCCGGTGGGCCCCCACCTGTCTCCGTTTGACCTAATTCTTGCGCCTATATAATGAGAACATCCAGAACCCTTAAGGGAGCCCACGAAATACTTTTTCCGTCACCGTAACCTTCTGTTCCCGAGAGATCCCATCTGGAGGCCTTTTCCGGTACTCTGACGGAGGGGGAGTTGATCACGGAGGGGCTCTACATCATCCTTGCCCCCTCCGATGATGCGTGAGTAGTCAACCACAGACCTTCGAGTCCATAGTTAGTAACTAGATGGATTCTTCTCTCTCTTTGATCTTCAATACAATGTTCTCCATGTTCTTCATGGAGATCTATCCGATGTAATTCTTTTGCGGTGTGTTTGTTGAGATCCGATGAATTGTGAGTTTATGATCTGCTTATCCATGAATATTATTTGAGTCTTGAATTCTTATATGCATGATTGTGATAGCCTTGTTTTTTTTCTCCGATCTATAAGTTTAGTTTGGCCAACTATCTTGTTTATCTTGCCATGGGAAGGGGTGCTCGGTAATGGGTTCAATCTTGTGGTGCTCAATCCCAGTGACAGAAAGGGACATGACACACATGTATTGTTGCTATTAAGGATAAAAAGATGGGGTTTATTCATACATGAATTTGTCTTGTCTACATCATGTCATCGTTCTTAAAGCATTACTCCGTTCTTTATGATCTTAATACACTAGATGCATGCTAGATAGTCCATCGATGTGTGGAGTAATAGTAGTAGATGCAGACAGTATCGGTCTACTAATCTTGGACGTGATGCCTATATATATGATCATTGCCTTGGATATCGTCATAATTATTTGTTCTTCTATCAATTGCTTAACAATAATTTGTTTACCCACCGTATGCTATGTTCAAGAGAGAAGCCTCTAGTGAAAACTATGGCCCCCGGGGTCTACTTCACCATTATTGCTATAATCCTAAATCACTTTGCTGCGATATACTCTGTTCTATTTCAATCTTCCATATACAATTTAATCTTGCAATTGACCCCTGAGAGATTGACAACCTCTCGTTTGCGTTGGGTGCAAGGGTTTGTTACTTGTGTGCAGGTGTTGCTTACGTTGTGTTGCCTGGTTCTCCTACTGGTTCGATAACCTTGGTTTCATAACTGAGGGAAATACTTGATCCAACTGTACTGCATCATCCTCTCCTCTTGGGGGAAAAACTAACACAAGCTACAGTCAACGTCAAGTGAATTTCTGGCGCCGTTGCCGGGGAAGATCACGAAGATAGCCTCCCGTCAACGCGCCATCAAGTGAATTTCTGGCGCCGTTGCCGGGGAGACATCATCAAATAAACCAGGTTCCTTCACACAAGCCACATCTTCTTTCATTTACATTATTTTTCATTTGCCTCTCGTTTTCCTCTCCGCCACTTCTAAAACGTTTTTGGAAAAACACAAAAAGATTTTTCGTTTGCCTTTTTATTCGCCTTTTTCGTTTGCCTTTCTCTTGTTTGCTTGTTTGCCTTTATGTCTTGACTTATGAATCCTCATCCGCTCGCCAATCTTTTCAAAAGATCCAATTATGAGGAACCAATTGCTAGTGAATTGAATGCACTAGAATACCTTTATGAAGTTTTTCTTGAAAATCATGAATCGGAAAATTGTGTTGAAGTTTTGAAAGAAGAAATTTATAAAATGTTTTATGATAGTTCCTTGAATGAAAAGCATGATTGTAATGATGTTATTATAAATTCTATTATTGTTAATTGTGTCAATAATATGCAAAACCCCAAGCTTGGGGATGCTAATTTTACTCTATCCACTATTTGTTGCAATGATCATGATTGGGGTGATGATGTTTCTTATGATCTTGAAAATTTATTTAAACCCCATGATGAATATGTTATTAATAATATTGAAAGTGGGTTTGGAAGAGTGTCAACTTTAGGTATTAATGATCCCACTATCCTGGAGAGTGTTTAATCTTATGATGTTTTTGATGAAAGTGGGTTTGGAGAGGTCATGACTTTAGTTAATGTTAATCCCACTATTCTGGAAGAGTGTCAACTTTGCATGCATGTGGTTCGTGTGGAAAATATGTTATGTGATAGATATATTGTTGAATTTGAATATGATCCTACATGCAATTATTATGAGAGAGTAAAATATGGTTATAGGAATTTTCATGTTCAATCACCTCTCTTGACGTTCAAAGTGTTAATGTTTCGTTCTTCCTCTATGCATATGCTAGATATTTCTTGCCTTGATAAATTGTTTGCTTATAAAATGCCTATGCATAGGAAGTATGTTAGACTTAAATGTGTTTGTCACATGTTTGATGATGCTCTCTTTGTGTTTCAATTAATATCTTTCATGTGAGCATCAATAAAATCCTATGCCTAGCTAGGGGCATAAAACAAAAGCGCTTGTTGGGTGGCAACCCAATGAATAAAATAAATTTTAATTTTTTGTTTCTGTTTTGGTGTGTTGCCATCATTATGCTACTGTTGTGATGGTGTTTTTGTGGTTTTAATTAGTGTTTGTGCCAAGTAAAGCCTTTAGGATTGTCTAAAAGATAGTTGATTCGATTCTGTGTAGAAACAAAAACTTTTTCACCTAGTTCTGGAATTGTTTAAATTCACTGGAATGTGCTTTTGCTCTGATTATTTTTCACATAGTTGATATACAAATCCTCTGGAACTTCCTAATTTTCAAAAAAATTAGAGTTACAGAAGTATGACTAAAATTCGAGTCTCTGCATACTGTTCTGCTTTTGACAGACTCTGTTTTTGATGCACTACTTGCTTGTTTTGATTGATCTATGGATTATATTATGTGGAATAAATCATGGATAAAGTGAAATACAATAGGTATATTGCAAGATTGAATTTTTAATGAATTTGCAACAGAACTTAAAGTAGTGATTGGTTTATTATACTAACGGAGCTCACGAGATTTTGTTGAGTTTTCTGTGATTAAAGTTTTCAAGTTTTGGGTGAGATCACGATGGATGAAGGAATGAAGAGTGTCAAAATCCTAAGCTTGGGGATGCCCGAGGCACCCAAAGATAATATCCAAGAAGACTCAAGCGTCTAAGCTTGGGGATGCCCCTGTTAGGCATCCCCTCTTTCTTCCAACAACTATCGGTAATTTTACTTGGAGCTATATTTTATTCATCACATGATATGAGTTTTGCTTGGAGCGTCTTGTATGATATGAGTCTTTGCTTTGCTTGTTAGTTTGCCGCAATCATCTTTGCTGAACACAGTTATCTCGAGAGAGCCTCACGTTATTAAAATTTGCTAGAATGCTCTATGTGCTTCACTTAAATTTTTTGAGCTAGGAAGTTGCTCTTCGTGCTTCACTTAAATCTTATGAGCACGGTGGTGGAAATATTTTAAAGAAATTAATTCTCATGATTCACTTAAATCTTTTTGAGAATTGCTTGTGGAAATTTTAAAGAAATTGATTTTCATGCTTCACTTAGATCTTTTTGAGAATTGCTATGCTTGTTGAAATTTTGAAGTAATAGATTCCCGTGCTTCACTTAAACCTTTTTGGGAATTGTTATGAAAGAAAAGAAATAATAAAATTAGTCCCAAAGTGATAAATGTTCAGGAGGGATAAAAACCTTCATAAAGATCATTGGATAAGATAAGTGTGATTCCTTGCAATAGTTTTGCGATATGGAGATAGTAATATGGGAGTCAAGTTGATGAGTAATTGTGGTTTAGTAAGAATATTGGTGTTAAGGTTTGTGATTCCCTATGCATGCATGTAAAGTCTATAATTATGCGATGAAATTACATCCTCCTTGTGGTGCATGTTTCGATGTTAGTTGTGTTTAAGGCGTGGGTATGGTCTTTTCGCTTTTTGGTTGGTTGCCTTCTTAATCTTTTTGCTAGACTTCACTTGTACTAAGCGGGAATACTGCTTGTGCATCCAAAATCCTTAAACCCAGTTTTGCCATATGAGATCCACTATACCTACCTATATGCGGTATTTCTAAACCGTTCCAAGTAAATTTGCGTGTGCCATCTCTAAATTTTAAAAACTTCTCTTTTGTGTGCCCATACCGCTCATGAGGCGGCAGGGGGTGATCGTTATCTTCCATGTTAAGTGTGTCATTCTCATGATGAGTGTTTATCGCTTGTCATTGCATGAGAGAATGGTTGGTAATAGGGATGCCCGTCCCGACTTGTTAAAATGCTAAAAATGCCAAAATTGCAGAAATGCAAAATTAATGAAAAACAAAAGGCAAATCTCTCTCGGAAGGAATAAAATCCTAATGAAGGGGAGTACTCTCTTGGAAAGAAACAATATCTTAATGAAGGGGAGTATAAATTTATTTTATGTTGGGAACCACCTATGATGTGTTTAGTATGGGAGATAACGAGAATTCTCGGTCGTGTTCATTGACAGGAAAAGCATGCCTCTCAAAATAAATTTTTCCCTCAAATTTCAAACAAAAATCTCTGGCACATAAAGCAAATCAATGCTTCCCTCTGCGAAGGGCCTATCTATTTACTTTTATGCAATTTTTATTTTTCTTGAGTCTCCATCCTCTCTTATAAAGGCATCAATCGGGGAGAACTATGGTCATGTTTATGCTTTAAGTATAGCGAATATCCGGGTGTGTGTCATGAATAGATCAATGATTGAGCATGATGGGCTAGGGATAGCTTTCTTTAGTGTTGATATTTTGAAAGACATGGTTGCTTGTTAGCATGCTTGAGTATTGATGTCATCATGTCAAATTATAGACTATTGCTTTGAATCATTCGAGTCTAAGATCCATGCTATAAAGAATATGTGCTGATTATGACAAGGTTTAGAATCATTCCATGCCAATATCCATGTTATGCTATGAAAGAAAATATTATGGGATACTTATGCAAACAACACTCCACATCAAAAATTCTGTTTTTATTATTTACCTACTCGAGGACGAGCAAGAATTAAGCTTGGGGATGCTGATACGTCTCCAACGTATCTATTATTTTTGATTGTTCCATACTGTTTTGTTATCAAACTTGGATGTTTTTATACATGTTTAAATCATATTTATAACATTTTTGGAAACTAACATATTAACTTAGTGCCCCGAGCCAGTTCCTGTTTTCTGCCCTGTTTTTGTTTTACAGAAAATCCATATCAAACGACGTCCAAACGGAACAAAATTTTCGGGATTGTATTCTTGGCAGACAAGGAACGTAGGAAGCTTCGAGAGAGAGCTGGGCGGCGCCTGGTGGGGCCACGAGCCACCAGGGCGCACCTCAAGGGTGGGGCGCGCCCTGGTGCCCCGTGGGCCCCACCTGGCTCCGTGTGACCTAATTCTTGCGCCTATATAATGAGAACATCCAGAAACCCTTGCGGGAGCCCACGAAACACTTTTTCCGTCGCCGTAACCTTCTGTTCCCGAGAGATCCCATCTGGAGGCCTTTTTTGATACTCTGCCGGAGGGGGGGTTGATCACGGAGGGGCTCTACATCATCCTTGCCCCTCCGATGATGCGTGATAGTCAACCACAGACCTTCAGGTCCATAGTTAGTAACTAGATGGCTTCTTCTCTCTCTTTGATCTTCAATACAATGTTCTTCATGATCTTCATGGAGATCTATCCGATGTAATTCTTTTGCGGTGTGTTTGTTAAAATCCGATGAATTGCGAGTGTATGATATGCTTATCCCTGAACATTATTTGAGTCTTGAATTCTTATATGCATGATTGTGATAGCCTTGTATTCCTTCTCCGATCTATAAGTTAGTTTGGCCAACTATCTTGTTTATCTTGCCATGGGAAGGGGTGCTCGGTAATGGGTTCAATCTTGTGGTGCTCAATCCCAGTGACACAAAGAGACATGACACACATGTATTGTTGCTATTAAGGATAAAAAGATGGGGTTTATTCATACATGAATTTGTCTTGTCTACATCATGTCATCGTTCTTAAAGCATTACTCCGTTCTTTATGATCTTTATACACTAGATGCATGCTGGATAGCCCATCGATGTGTGGAGTAATAGTAGTAGATGCAGACAATATCGGTCTACTGATCTTGGACGTGATGCCTATATACATGATCATTGTCTTGGATATCGTCATAATTATTTGTTCTTCTATCAATTTCTCAACAGTAATTTGTTTACCCACCGTATGCTATGTTCAAGAGAGAAGCCTCTAGTAAAAACTATGGCCCCCGGGGTCTACTTCACCATTATTTCTATAATCCTAAATCACTTTGCTGTGATCTACTCCGTTCTATTTCAATCTTTCATATACAATTTAATCTTGCAATTGACCGCCGAGAGATTGACAACCTCTCGTTTGCGTTGGGTGCAAGGGTTTGTTACTTGTGTGCAGGTGTTGCTTACGTTGTGTTGCTTGGTTCTCCTACTGGTTCGATAACCTTGGTTTCATAACTGAGAGAAAAACTTGATCCAACTATAGTGCATCATCCTCTCCTCATGGGGGAAAAATCAACGCAAGCTACAACCAACGTCACTCATCTATCACTCCTTAGGAGTTCGAGGCCTCATAGGAGAAGATCCCTAGTAGATTCAAGACCCCATCTAGGGAAGACCTCTATGGATATCAATACCTCAATTCCTCTTAGGATTGAGATGAACTAGTTCCTCTTATACCCTTTTGTGTTGGATTTGGACCCTTGATTTCCCTCTTTATATGTGGATTTAGCACATGTGTGATTGGAAACTTGTCAATTGAGTGTGTTCTTTGTGTTATTCTCGAGAATTTGAACTGTCCCCACCTCCAAGTGTGAAAACTCCTCCCTCTAGGGTTCTACCCTACAACACCTTGGACCAAAGGCCCCCACGCGAACGCGTCGCACATGTCATGGACTACCGACTCTAGCGCCGTGGTGAGGCACGGTCCAATGCAATTAGACAACACGGAGGCTGCCAGGCAAGCAAAGCGTGGCGCCACGAATCAATCGGATGGCAGAGGGGTCACGGAGGCCATGGATGGCCAGAGGAGACGAATAGTCTAGCATCTTCCAAAGGAGTAATGCTTTGTTGGCCATGTTTAAACTCAGAGACCTTTCAGTTCTAACACGATATCAAAATGGAAACATCAATAGCTAGTTCACGCATAAGTCCTAATCAAGAGGATATGAGTAGCGACAGGCTCGGACATTCGGCACCCCTGCATCAAGGGGATAGGAGCAGCGACAGGTGTCGCCAGGATGGTGGCTTCAGGCTTACTGATGTAATGCTTTGTAAGGTCTCTGAGAATAATTAATAAAATGGCTGCATGCATCGCCCAGATGCAAAGGCTGGGGGTAATCCTCCTTTTCTAAAAAAAGTCCTAATCACTAAAATGTGAGCGGACAACATATCTGAACGGGAAGAGGATTTGGGGCACGCAAGCCCACGGCACCGAGTCCCGCGCGCGCTTATTTTGACTTCTGATTTTTAAACTTCTATATCTTTTGAACAAATTGTTCAAATTAAGTTTTGTTTTCATATTCGTGTTTTGTGTGGTCAGCGCTTTCAAATATGATCTATTTTGAATATATTTTGACTACTTTTAAAAAATAGGTTAAGTTTCAACTGTTGAAACTTAGTACGAGTGACAAATAAAATCACGTACTTTATGCCTACGACCGACAAAAAAAATTGCTTAAAATTTTATTTTTGAAACTTGGTAAAAGCGAGCAAGATAATCACAATTTTCCGATGCAAAATCATAAGTTTCAACAATTGAAATATAAAACTCACAGTGCTCTCGTGCGAGATTCAACTACTTCACGAATCACGAGGCAATCGATTCGGCGGGCAGGGCTTGACAGGTGCGGGCGCATGCGAACTTTCATATCTGAACGTCGCAATTGTAGAGTGGGAGGCTCCATGGTGGTACGAGCATGAGAAGCCAGCCACCGTGGCAATCCCCATAGATCCAGGCAGGAGAGGAGAAGAAACACACTTTGTTAACAGAAAAGCCACGCACACGGTCGACGGATCCACGGACTAGCGGTCGACAGCGGGAGCTGCCGGACAGCAGCGACGGCACACATCGGTCGCGCACGGTGGCACCGACGCTCGCTACAGGACGCCCAGCTCGACAAGCACGCCAGCAGAGGCATGGCAGGCAGGACAGCCATGACTCGCTAATGATTCAGAGCTTTGCCCGGCTCTTTCTCCTTATCGTGTCGTGGTGACCGATGCTGATGCTCCAGGTGATATAGTACGTGCGATATCAATGTGGTTTACGAGAGGACCACAGGCAGCGGTGCCAATGGCGCACTGGCCTCTGGCCTCTGGCGTACGTGCGGGATTGATTATACCTGCTCTGCTCTGTGAGGCAGATCGGCAGCATGGCACGAGTAGAGCCCTTAACGGTTTGTGCGTTGGTGGCGACTGGTTGCTCAGCTGGTGGAATTTGTTTTTTTGACATGAACTGGTGGAATTTGTTGATTCCACGACACAACTTGAACAGCATGAATTGAAAAGAAAAAGAGGAGCATGTAGATAGGGCCAACCGGTGAACCAGAAAATAATCAAACGGCCTAAGAATTTGTCTCGCCTACCTTCACCAGGGAAAGGAGGTGCTCCGCTGCACATCGACAAGGAACCGACGCAGCAGACACACCAAAAAGCCATCGCCACAAGTTGATCTGCTGTAGAATGAACTGCGATGCATAGTTGCACAAGCAGACATCTCCAGAATTGAATTGCTCTCCGGACCACACCTACTACGTTTAAACACTATTATAATCAACCGGTGGCGATGTTCTCACAGACAATTTTTAGGGTGTGATTAGTTAATCTGGAGTTGCTGGCGAGATCCTTGGCAAACCCCCGGCAGCTAGCCCTGACCACAGGTTGTTTTTCCATGTGCACCACAAAGGAAAATAACGTACTACAACTAGTGTACGTGCATCTAGATGTGGCCGCGACTTATTTGCAAGGTTAATACTACTACTACGTACAGCGGCAACGACAAGGAAGGTGGTGGTCCAACACTCTACAGGGGCTGCCTAGCTACTTGCTCCATGTCTTCCAGTGTCATATGTCAAAAATATGTCCGTCCAAATATGTCCAAATGTGTCTTCGTTGTTTTCAGAATCTCTTGAATTAATACGCGTCAGGTTTTATCAACAAGGACCACTAGTGTACTGTACCACCTAAGATCTTAAAATTCGTGGAGACCAGCCGTGTTTAGTTTAGGCTAATGGGGAGTATCATACACTAGTATCATGCACATGATATTATTGTATGATACTACCTTTATAGTGCATAGTAAGAGTATCATAGAGTCGTATCATATACTCCCTCCGTTTCTAAATATTTGTTGTTTGGGAAGTGTAAAGTACACTTTCCCAACAACAAATATTTAGGAACAGAGTAATATGATCTTATTTATCACTATGCATGACACAAAGTATCATAGTATTTATTATGATACGGTATCTACCAATGTTACTCTAACCCTTTTTTTTTAATTCTCTGCCACATCAGCGTGTTTATTTTCGAGTGCATGATACCGGCTAAGATACCATCATAATGGCCAGCCTTGGTTATCACTAGCAGCAGCAGTGAGCTTCCAGGGCTAATTATCGTGGCCTCTTGACTTATCATCCAAAACCGCATGTGGACGGCGGATCGGTTACAACGGCGAGGTTGGCCAAACTGCGGACTTTGCCCCCTATGCAAACAAGTCCAAGAATCAGCCGCCCATCTTCTCTTCCAATGTCGACTCACTGTCCGCGTTTGGAATGAGGTGGTCGTCTGGCTTGGCATTCACGACCACTCACCACTGACATGGCGCCACGAAGACACGGTTCAAGATTGGTGGCTGAAGACGATCAACACGGGAGGACAAGTCAAGAAAGCTATTGTCTCTATTCTGATGCTTGTCACGTGGGAAATTTGGAAGGAGCGGAACGCGAGAGTCTTTCGCAACACGGCTTCGCTGACCACCATTATTGTTGCCAAGATCAAAGAGGAGGCTCATCTTTGGACGTTGGCGGGAGTCAAACACATGAGTGCACTTATGTTGCTAGAGTAGTCTTTTATCTTTGCCGTTTGGCGGCTCTTGTCTAAACCTTTTCCTTAATTAATGAAAATGGCAAGTCTTTTGCCTTGTTATAAAAAAAATCGTGGCCTTGTAAGGAAGATCCATGGCACGAAACCTTAGCCACAGGTTGTTTCTTGGGCATGTAGTAGGGCTAGTTTTATCGGTGAAAAGAGCAAAGTGCAAGTGCGTGCATGTGCACTCAAAGCGTGTACGTGCAACTAGACATGACCAACTGTATAATTTATACTCCCTCCGTTCCTAAATATTTGTCTCTGGGAAAGTGTTTCCCCAAAGACAAATATTTAGGAACGGAGGGAGTACTAAGATTCAGATGTGCTTGCATTGTCACTGCTACAAGCCAGGGCTAAGTGTCACCATGTGTCAACTGTCGCGTGTGTGTCCTCTGATAGAACCGACGTTAGAGCATATAAGCTGGGTGCCTCAAATCCATCTCAAATTTTCGGACGAACGGCTTTGTCACTGACCAGTCACGAAACTGTGACCCAGACGGGCGCCTCAAACGTGTCTCAAACGCCTGGGCTGTCCGGCGCCCCTCTTATCCACCCCAAATATAGGGCGGATATGGGGCGGCCAGTGCGCACCCGGGCACGTCCGCAACGTCAGCCCGGCCCACACCTATCTCATTCCGTTCCCACAAATATCCCTAATCCGAAAACCCTACCTCACTTCGCTCTCGCTCCGTCTCTTCTCTCCTCCTCCGATTTCTCCGATTCGATCCAGTCCGATGACTCCGGTGACAATGTCGAGCTCTGGCAGCCGCTCCGACTCCGACCTCGACATCGACGAGGAGCTGGCCCTCCGCATTGCCCTCGAGAGGTCCAAGATGGACACGGGGGCAGTTTCGGAACTGCCGCATCGCCTCTCCCCCGCCGGCGCTGCCCGTCCCGGCCCGCGCGCAGCCCCACGAGGACTGCGCAGCCCGTGCCTGCCCAAGCCATCCCCTGCCCCCGTCGGCCGCTGCTCCACGCGGGCAGCGGTGGGTGCTAGTGCCCACACCGCCAGCCTGGACGTGCACACCGGAATCGGAGGTGGCGGAGCAGTTCGTGCGCTGTCGCCGCGGGATGCCGGCGAAGCCCGACGAGGACGAGCGGCTCCTCGCATGGGTTTGCCACCGGTCGCTCACGACGACGGAGACAAACGCTCGCCGCCTCCGGCGGAAGAACGCCAAGGCGCTTCAGCTAGCATAGAGCAGTCGGAGAGGGAGGCGAAGAAGGCAGCGGTGGAGGAGGCTCGGCTGGCGAAGCTCAAGCGGCAGTAGGACAGGGCCGTCCGACGGCTCAAAGGGCTAATCGTCCTCTCCTCCTCTGACTCCTCCGACGGCAATGACCACTGTAGGATCGAGAAGAGGTGTCTAGAGGGGGGATTAGACACTCAACAAGACAAAGTTGCCGTTTTTAATTTTTGTCAAGTTGAGGTAGAGTTTAGCACAAATTAGATCACAAAGCACATTCCACACAAGCATATCAAGAGTATAGGCAGCGGAAATGTAAATCATGCAAGTGCCGGAATGTGAAGGGATGGGATTAGAATTCGCAAACGCAATGGAGGCACGGAGATTTTTGGCGTGGTTCCGATAGGTGGTGCTATCGTACATCCACGTTGATGGAGACTTCAACCCACGGAGGGTAATGGCTACGCGAGTCCACGGAGGGCTCCACCCACAAAGGGTTCACGAAGAAGCAACCTTGTCTATTCCACCATGGCCTATGTCCATGGAGTACAAGCCTTACTCGGGGTAGATCTTCACGAAGTGGGCGATTTCCTTGCCCTTACAAACTTCTTGGTTCAACTCCACATCATGTCGGAGGCTCCCAAGCGACACCTAACCAATCTAGGAGACACCACTCTCCAAAAGGTAATATATGTTGTTGATGATGAACTCCTTACTCTTGTGCTTAAAATGATTGTCTCCCCAATACTCAACTCTCCCTCACTGATTTGATTGTGGTGGAAGAACAAATTGGGTGGAAAGCAACATGGGAAGGCTAGAGATCAAGATTCATATGGTGGGAGTGGAGCAACCTGATCTCAACACATGAGTAGGTGGTTCTTTTCTCAGAAATGTATGGTGGAAGTAGTGAAACAGCCTGATGGCTCTCTCCATGAATGAAGAGGGGTGGAGGGGTATATATAGCCTCGACACAAAATCCAATCGTTACACACTTTTGACCAGACTCGGTGAGACCGAAGTGATAAACTTGGTGAGACCGACCTGTGCAAAAATATGAACGTTGGGGCTTTCGGTGGGACCGAATGGAAACATCTCGGAGGGACCGATGTGTAATCGTAAGGGTTAGACCCAGTCTCGATGGCACCGATTGCAGAATCTCGGTGAGACCGAAACGATCCGATAAGGCTACAGAAACTTGGTCACTCCATCTCGGTGTCACCGAGTGCGATTTCGGTGGGACCGAAATTAATGCACTTAGGCAACAGAAAGATAGTCACCCCATCCCGGTGGGACCGAGGCCCGTATCGGTCAATCCAATTTTTTAGGGTTTGACATGTGGCTTTGTCTGTATAATCTCGGTGGGTCTGGAATGGAAGAATTCGGTGGGACCGAGATGACTTTTAGGGTTTTGGACAAAAGAGAAATAGAGAAAGTGGCTGAGGGTTTTGGAGCAATATCACCAAGCACTTGAGCAACCAGATCATCATCAAAATTTCATCCCCTTTTAATTGTATTGGCTTTCCGATGGACTCAATGTGATCTTGGATCACTTAACCAAAAATGTAGAGTCTTGAACTTTTGCCAATGCATGTCCTTAGCATTTTGAGGATTCCACTTCTCCATCTTCTTAGCCATGGTTGAACTTTTCCTGAAATATACTTGTGGGAAAACATTAGTCCAACCACAAAGTATGTTGACATTAATTACCAAAACCACCAAGGGAGCAAATGTGCTTTCAACCACGACGCCTCGTCCGATGACTCGGTCGATCCTCCACCAGCCGCCGACGCCTACAGCAGCGCCGTCGACTAGAAGGGGAAAGAGCCGGCGAGGAAGTGGTGAAGATTTGTCTTCTTCACCTTAATTTTAAGTTTTTAGATGTAGTTTGAACTTGTCCGTCGTATTATGTGCATTACGTGAACTTTGGCTATCTTTTGAAGATCCGGCTGTGATCTTTTGGTGAACGGATTGTGCATTTGTATGTCCGTCATGATCTACGTAGTTTTTATCAACGTTGCATGGATTAGTATATGGATATAGGGGATTGGATATGAGATACGTGGATGTGGACGAGCAAAGTTGAGGAGTGCCCGGTCAGTGCCCACGGACGCGTCCGGACGCGTCCGCGGGCATTTGAGGGGCCGAATTTGCCATGTCTAGCTGTAGATGCTCTTATGCCATCTCCAACGGTGTGCCGCAAAATGGACACATGAACCGGTCATCCAATAATATATCTCAAATGTCCTTCTCTGCTAACTTAAAATAATGCTAACTTAAAAATAATGTCAAGTAGCTTTCCGACAAATAGAAGCCACTTTCACCGAATAGAAACCGCTTTTCGTCTAATAGAAGACGCTTTCCGCCAAATAGAAACCATGATCCATCAAATAGAAGCCGCTTTCTGCCAAACAACACAACGCGCCGCGCCCATAGGTATTGGTGGCTTTTGATTGGCCAGACGGACGTTCAGACTTCCGCAAGCCTCCCACAACTTTGCTTCTAATTTGCGAGAATTTAAACACGCGGGCATGTCCACGGACGTATGTGGCACCACGTTGGATGGTAAAAATGGTTCAGACACCATGATCCTGATATTTGCGAACGATTTGAGGGACGCTGTTGGGATGCTCTTACTTCCTACAAGCTCCAACATTTCCAAAACATTGTGTATCGACTAGTCCAATGAGCAACTAGATATTTGCTTTAGAGAGAAGCATAGAGCTCATCTTAGAGCATGGTTAATAGTATAACGAACAACCAACTATATGGAGTTGTCATATCACATATAGTCAACCTACTAGCCACATGTATAGTAGTTATTTGCTAAGTAGTACTACTTTATTAATGCATGGCCCACCGTATACTCTCACAATGTTTCTTGGAGTCCGTGCTGCAGCCGACTGTTAATCTACAACCCGCTTCCCTTCTCTCTCCTCTTCTCTCTCATCCAACTCAGCACAAATATAATCGTTTAATCCTTATAGACTGTTGACTGTACCTTATTATACTTGCTCTTAAGGGACGCAAATATTTGGTTTAACGTTCCCAGGGGAGGGTATCCATGGCGAATGAATCGTTCCCCCGAGGGGTTCGGTCCAGAGAACGATTTCGTTCCCTAGGAGAACCTCCTAGGGCGAACGAACAGGCCCAACAAACCTTGCTGGTCTCCTGCCAGGCTCCCAACGTTTATGCCATATTATTTTTTTAAAAACAAATATGCCGTATTAAATTAAAAAACAATGCCATGGTTCATTTACAGAAGAAAGAAAGACACATGAAAAAAACTCATACAAAAAATGCACGCACTTTACGTGTAACAAGAATCCTTTTGCAAAATTCATACAAGTAGAACACAAAAAAGAGAAATGTCATTAAAAAATCATACAGGTCAGATTTTACAAAAAATGAGGTACATCATTTTTCCCTGGTACACTAAAAATATGTCATGCTCTTTAAAATAAAAATGGCATGCTCTATAAAAAATGCCATGCTCTTTATGAAAAAACTGGCATGCTCTACAAAAACAAATATCATGTTCTTTAAAAGCAGAAAATGCCATCCTCTCAACAACAAAAAATGACATGCTCTTAAAAATGGAAGTGCCATGCCACTAACAAAAAAAATGCCATGCTCTACAAAGAAAAGTGCCAATAAAAATTACATGCTTTACCAAAAAAATGCCATGCTTTTTATAATAAAAATGACATGCTCTTAAATAGCAAAATGCCATGCTCTTGACAATAAAAATGCCATGCTCTACAAAATTACTTTCCTATTTAAATAGTAAAAGTAGCATGCCTTTAATAATAAAACTGCATGTTCTTAGTAATAAAAATGCCATGCGCTTAAAAAATGTCACGGTCTAAAAAAGGAAAGTCGCTATCATTTAAGAAAAAATAGATATACTAAATACTAAAAATGCCATCCTAGCTACACAAACTACCATGCTCTAGTTAAATCAAATGCCATGGTCTCGCAAAATTTCTAAAACTTGCCATGCTAAAAAAATGATCCCCACCACTTTGCAGGCAAATTTTTTCTTCTGAATTTTCCATTTCAGCAGAAACAGTTATGTAAAAAAAATCCATGATGTACAAACCAATGGAAATCTCTCTCGCACCTCCACTTCTACAAAACGTCGTGTGCTCGTCTACCACACAATTCTAGCCCCGAAACGATCACAAACCAAAACAATTTTGTAAATGCAACCATAGTACAATGGCAAAACTATTTAATAAACAAGGATGATATCTATGTTCCATGTCAAAAAAATTAAATGGCCAAAATTTTATGAAAAACACCAAAATTCAACAAATTTGTCATGTTCTAGCTAATAGAAAATGCAGAAAATTGCGATGTCAAAGTTTTAAAAAGTGACATGTTGCTTTACAATGAATTACCACTGTATTTTGATAACAAAATCAGTAAATTTCAATGAAAATAGCACTAACAATTTCCAAATAAATTACCATGCAAATTTCTAAGAATTTGTCGTGTCACTTTGTAAAAAATGCCAACGCCTACCACACACTCACGCCGCCGAACTTGTCACCTTCTTTAAAAAAAACGGCGGCTGGGCGCGCCCTACACAAGCAGGCCATTTGACCTCTTGATCTATAGGCTTGCCGCTCCACCTTGTTGTAGACAGGAAGAGAGAGGAGATAGGAAATGAGAGAGGGCACAAATAGGGAATACCCTGCCATGTCATTGCCACCGTCGACCGCGAGATATCACTGCAGTAGCTCCACCGTCTCCTCCATCCGTGCACACAAGCGCGAGCCACCCTTCCCCATGATTGTCAACGAGGAGGTACATGGCCATGTTGGCCTCCGGCTCGACCTCCGCGTGGGAGCCACCTCGTGAATTGGCAAAGTCATGACCTCTATCATCATGTAACCTATCAAGTAAATGGTAATGCTAGTGTATAACAATAAGATTACTCCAAAGATGTGAGTGAAGCACAAGAGTAAAAGATCAAGCCCTGCAAATTTTCTTCCTTCTCATAATTATCATATTTATTCAAGAAGGAAAAACAAAATTGAGGCCCCAAAGATCTACACATAAAGAATGCAAGATAAAAGGGTTCAACGGGAAAATACTTATAGGTTGTTGAAGAGTGGGGATGCCCAAGCTTTGCCTTCAGAATCTTCTTTGAAACATATCAGGGTGACATTGGCATCCCTAAGTTTGGCTCTATTAATATCCTAGGCTTTCCTTGATAGCTATGAATCCCCTATATTAAAAAAAGTTAATCCATAATAAAACACGGATGGAACCGTGAGATGGTTAGTCCATAAATAATTGCTAATAGCTCTATTTGTTGTATGAAAATCATGGCAACATAACAAAACAACGGCTATAGTAAGGAAGCACATTTATAGGCTCTCTCGAAAAAGAAGAAACCAAAAACTAGGCACACACATAATTATAAAATAGGTTGCACAAGAATCTATCAAAAAAGACCAACAAGTAAAGATGCAATTAAAAAGACTACTTCTATAACTCAACAAAATTCCAAAAAATATATCACAGCTACTAGACATGTGTAGTTCTATTGTGTAAATGTTTCATGATTTTTAAAAGCTCAAGCAATTCCGTTTGATTTTTTTAATAATGACAAACATGCAATTTCGCAATAGTACACCAACCAAAATCACTTCATTGTGACAAGTTTCACAATCAATTATATCATTTTCACAATCAAATATATCTTTTTTAGCACAAACAGACAGTAGGAGAGGCCCATACTGACATATTAACAGCCAAAAGATATACCAGGAATTACATCATGAGTTTCACACCCTAAGTAATCCACTAGGCACCCCACCAATCATTTTTTGGTTAGCAGGTAGCCAAGAATATACAAGAGAGTAGGGGGGAACCTAAGTCACCAAGTTAGTGAAGTTTTCCACAAATGAGACTAGAGACGGTTTAACCCTATGAGCAAGCATAGAAAATCCTTCTTGAACCTCTCTTTCCACGATCCAATGGTCCGGGGGATCCCCTGAAAGATCTTGCCATTGGTGTTCCTTCCAAACGATCAATTTTGACACTCTCCAATATAGTGGGATGAATAATATTTGAGTTGACCTCTTCAAACCCACTTTTAATAGTAATTTCAACATTACTCTAAAAGATATAAGTGAAGTTCATAGAGTAAATAGGCGCGCCACCCAAAACATACTATAACCAACATGATGACTATTTATTCATTGTTAGAATGAAACGAAAAAGGGTACCCCAAGAAATTACACAAAACATGAAGATGAACAAATGGGTTCGAGAAAGATAGGTAGACAGGATGCAAGACTTGTACCATTCGGGGGCTCAACTTGGGTAAAACTACCGTCTCACCATCATAGTTGACGAGATACCTTCGGATATCACCCTTCTCTCTATAATATTTTACCACATTTGGTAGAATGTAAGATCGACAGAGCATTACTCGTCAACAACGTGTTTTACTACCGCGAAGGAGCCCATTTTCTTGCTAGCTGCTCATGCACGACTAAGCCACTAGAGCCAAGATTGTCGGGACGACGCACATTTCTCCATGGTGGCCCCACATTGGTAGATCCACGCCCTGAGGTTGCGCAACCATCAGAGCTTCCTCCCTAGCATTGCACGCCACCGCCAAAGCACGACGCAACACAAAGACAGAGCCCAGCTGTCGCAACACCCCCGCCGCACACCACACGTCAACGTTGTCACGCCATCTCAACACCTCTGCGCCGCCACCCACCACATAACATCGTGACCTGGCTACTTCGCCTCCCCTCGGCTAGAACCCACGTGTCGGGGACGAATCCACGAACACCTATGGGATCCAGAAGATCCCTTTACGGTTCGGCAGGGGGAAAGTATTCCACAAAGAGCAGATCCAATAATCAGCACGCAAGGGATTTTTACCCAGGTTCGGGCCGCACGGATGCGTAAAACCCTACTCCTGCTTTGGTGTATTATGTGTGAGTTCTAGCTCCAGGAGCGCTGATGAACAGTACACAGCAGCTACTAGCAGCACTGGGCCAGAATATCAAGTGTCGAACCCCCTCACAGTTGCCCTTGGGCCTCCTTTTATACTCTCAAAGGGGTCACCAACAGTGGCAAAACAGTGAGTGTAGAGGTGTAAAGTGTCTACAGTAAAGCCATCATTACTATGGCGACTTGCCATACCTACCTCTGACGGCAGGGGACAAAGGCATTAAATGCTCATGCCCAGCTGTCCCGTTAAGCGTATCTGGGCATCTTGGACATGGGAAAAGGCTATCCCACCTGCACCGCTATGCACAGCGGTCCGCCGCTTGCCACAGTGTACTGCCACGCACGCCTGGAAGGACCCAAAGCGCCATGCTGGCAGATACACTGGAGCGACAACACAGTAGCTCATCCTTGCCGCGGCAAGTACCTTGCCGCGCCCAATATCTTGCCGCGCCTGATATCTTGCCACGCCTGATATCTTGCCGCGCTCAGTACCTTGCCACGCTCAGTGCCTTGCCGGGGCAAGTACCTTGCCACGGCAAGTATCCTGGCGGGCCCTGGGTAGTCATCCCGGCAAGCTCCTCTTGCCGGGGCCTTGTCCTCAATCTTATATACTTTGTTCTTGAATGGCTTCTTAATCTCTTGATAATTGTCTTTGGCTGTCCCCCGGCAAGCCTTCCCGCGGGGTGGCTACAACTGCCCGTGCACAAGTACGGGGTACTAGAGGACCCCTATTCTAGTACACCGACAGGAGCCACCGGGCCTGGGCCGCACACGGTGCCGAGCGTTGTTGGGCCAGGCCCAAACAGTGCACGGGCACACGTGGCCTAGGTAAGCCGTAACGTCCTCCTGTTTTACCGCGCCCCCCCCCCCCCACGACTCGCGTTGAATGCGGTACTTGGGGAGACGTGCGCAGCCACATTGATTGACAAAGGGGAGGCGGTTCCGCATTTCCCCCATAAAAAGAAGATTTGCAGAAACGCCGCTCATCCATCCTTTGCCATTTCCAATCTGAGAAACACCGCTGCCCCCTTCTTCCTCAAAGTCGAAGTAGAGCAGCTTTTCCATTCCCCCGCCGCCGTCCGCGCCCCTAACGCACCCGAGTTCCACCACCACTGCCGCTATGCCGCCCAAGGGAGACAAAGGGAAGGTGGTGAAGTCGACCGAGGCGGAGAGGTTGGCAGAGTTGCGGAAGAAATTCGCCATCTTCGAGCCGACGCTCAGCGCGGCTAACCTGAGGGGGCGGTACCAGCGTATGTGGGCGACGGAGACGAGGGCGCATCCGGCCACCCGCGTGCGACCTGCTTATGCACCAGGCGGGCCGAATACGTACCCTTTCTTCGCCGCATACTTCTATTGCAGGCTCTGCCCGCCCTTCTCGGATTTCTTTGTTGATATCATGTACTCCTTCAATCTCAATCTGCTTGACTTCACGCCCAATGCGGTGACCACCATGGCCATTTTCGCTCACCTTTGCGAAAACTTTGCCGGGGTCATGCCCAGCACCGTTTTGTTCCGGCACTACTTCATGCCACGAGTTGAGAAAGGGGAAACCCTCTCCGCCGGCGTCGCCTGGGTCTCAAAGGCAGGCGCCAAGGAAACTTATCCAGGGGGGAGAATACCGCGTGAGGTGGCCAGAGTGTAGATCCGAGTGGTGCTGGATTGTTGATGAAGATCCGCCATCATTCTGTGCGCTCCGCAAGGTCAAGGTGACCCGTGGCGACGATTGGAGCGATCCGGACCCGCAAGACAAGAGGCTAGAGATTGCCATCACCAGAATCCATCGCCTCAAGCTTGCCGGGCTAACCGTGGAGATGATTGGCTCCGATTTTCTCCGCCGCCGCATTGCTCCACTGCAAAACAGGGGAAGGCCAGCCTGGGACTTTAAAAACGCCGCAGACATCATGCGACTGCGCCCTGGGCTGAACCAGAATTTCACAATTTTGGAGCACGGCTTTCTGATGCGCGAGTTGTTCAAATGTGATCCGAAGCACCAGGAGAACCTCAGGTTGACGTCGACCATCATCCCATTATGCAACAATGCCGCGCTGAGTACCATCATTGCCATGATGCCACTCTGCAACGCGCACAGTGTTGAAGCAACTTGGGATGTGCCTGGGGAGGTTGATGTCCGGCAATTTTTTGATACCCTGGTGGAAAAGGCGATCCGAAAAGAATAGAATCTCGTCCGCGCCACCACTGAGGAGGAGATAGCGCACATTGCCACCAGGATAGAGGAGGCAAAAGCTGCCGCGGAGGCCGGCGAGTACGGCTTCACGGTGGAGGAGGCCGAACAGGCACGTGCAGCAAACCTTGCCACGCAAGGTGAGCCTGCCGAGCCAAGCGAGGCTGCCGAGGAATCCAGCAGTTCGGATACTGAAAGCTCCTCCTCCGAGGAAATTCCCGAAGATCCACCACAAGAAGAAGCCCCAGCTCCTCAACAAAGGAGGCGCCTCCGCAAATTTGGCGAAACTGCGCAGCGGCAAGGGGTTCAACAGCCACCTGTGCGCCGTTCGACACGTGCTACCGCGGCAACTGGAGGTGCCGCGGGAGTGCCTCAAACGGTGCCGACAACTGGAGCACGGTCGTCTAAGACCGCTGCTACTGCCCCCGCCAAGCGGCGAAGAGATCCTCCTCCTCCTCCTCCTCCTCGCACGGAGACTGAAGCGCAAGCAGGCTATGACCTCTCCGCTCTCAGCTCCGATGAAGAAGAGGAAGAAGAGTAAGACCCTTCATCACATCTTTAATTTTTCGAATTTCTGACTTTGTCTTCCTCATTTGCCTCACTCTGACCTTGTTTCCACAGGGGAGAAACCTTGGCACAGAGGACGGTGATAGTCATCGAATATGAGCCCGCGGCAACAACCGTGGGCACATCTGAGACCACCCTGCCCAGCTCGGAGACCAGTCTTCAACACAGCCCCCAGCGCAGCCCCCAGCGTGAGTACTTGACTTATTTTCCGCTGGCAAGCGCTGGGGAGTGTACCTTTGTCGCTGACGTCGTCGGGCGTGCAGGAGAGGAGCAAAAACATGAGGAGCCATCGGGAGCTGCTCCTGACATGCCACCCCCATCGACTACACCACCAAGGAGAGATTCTCCGGCAAGGGCTTCTGTTGATGAGCCAATTCGTATGGAGAAGACGCCGGCAAGCGCTGATGCGACAAGCACTAGCGCCGGTGACTCCACCCTGGCAACAGATGTTGCCGGAGAAGGGGAAACCACCGCTCCAGAGCTCAACACAGGTAAACCACTTGTCTCAGAATCTTTCTTATTTTTTTCTTTTTTGTCTTCTTGAACTTCACTTTGAAACTCATTTGATTTTCTTCTCTCTTTGGCTGTCAGATCCTTCTTTGACGGTGCCAATGAATGTTGACTCCGTCGCGGAAGAGACCACCATAGAGGCTGCCGCCGACGATGCCGCCAAGACTGCCGCCGCCGAAGGCGACAAGCTTGCCGCGAACGAGGTTGCCGAGGCTGCCGAGGAGGCCGGCAAGGCCACAGAAGAAGAGGCCGCCAAGAAGTCTGCTGAGGAGGCCGGCAAGGGATCCAGTGGCGACCCTGACGCCACTGAGGCCGCAGGAGCGCCAGGCGCTACACCAGCCACGGAGCCCTCAGCTGGTGGAGAAACATCAACTTCTGCCGCACCTCCACCCAGCAAATATCTCAAGGTCGGTGAAGGTCTCTTCGTCAGCCTCCCCTGGACGATAGGCTCCAGGGCGCCAACCGAGGGAGATGTTTTTGATGAAGATATCCTTGCCGCTGCTGGGCTCAAGGTTGTTGATGAACCAAGCGCCAGCAGCAGCACCTCTCAAGAAGAGCAGCTCCTCCAGAAACTTCTGTCACTTTATCGCACCTGGCGGGAGAAGCTGGCTTCCCGGGAAGCGCTTGTCGCAAGAGCAGAAGTAGATATACAGAAGCGTGTGGAGGAACTGCAGGGCTTTCACGCGGAGGCCCTTCAAGCGCTAGCAAAAGAACAAGAGCAGCTGGCTGAGCAGAAGAAGGCTTTTCTCCTGAAGCAAGCTGACATGGAAAAGGCGCAAGAAGAGGCCGCTCAAAAGGTTTCCGCTCAAGAAGGCCAGCTAGCGCAACGGAAGGTCAACCTTGACGCCCACGAGGAAGATCTTGCCGAGCGTGAACAGGCGCTTGCCGACACGCTCCGCCTCAAGGACGAACAAGTGGAGAGACTTGTCGCGCAACGGACTCAAGAGCAAGAGCAGAAGTATAAAGATGAACTTGAAGCCCTCTTCGGCAAGCTCAAGGAGGCCACCGATCTTGCCGGGGCCGCCGAGGTTGCCAAGAAAGTGCTGGAGGAGAAGGTGGCAAAGCTAGAAGCTGATCTCAAGGAAAATGGCGAAAGGCTCTCAACGATCGAAAGCGAGAGGGAGAAAACCCTCCACAGCTTGTCGAAGATGCAGGTCACCATATCCAAGAAAAACGAAGAGCTTTCTGCTGCCAACGACTCCATTCAGGACTTGTCGCAGAAGCTGACCACGCTGACGGAGACTCTCGAGGGTGCCAGGGCTCGCGAAAAGACCCTGGTCAAAGATCTTCAAGATGAGAAGAACCGTGTCAAGAGTGCTTTCGCCAGTTTCAATGAACTCAAGAAGAACGTGGAGATCTGGACTGAACGTCTCGTTGAAGCGGCAGGAAACATTGATTATGAGCTGCGCATCAACATGGGCCTGCAAGATTTTGGGTATCCTGCCGGCGACGAGATGGCTTCAAGTGCCAAGCTAACTCTGTTCTTAGAAGGTGTTGTCGACGCGCTCCAGCAAATCCAGCAGAATCATAGGGCCAAACTGGCCAATGAATCCCGCAGGCTCTGCCAGGATGTTCTTCAGAAGGTGCTCGTCAAGATTGTCCACAAGAATCCTAGCCTTGACTTGATGAACGTCTTCCAAAAGTTGCCGAAAGACTTGGACACCAAGCCACTAGAAGCACTTGTCGCCCCCATTGTGGATAGGGTGGGCCAAGTCAAGAGAGTCGAAGGCCAGCACAAGGACTAACCAATTCGCTCCTCTTCCTCTTTGTTGTCGCTATTCATGTTAAGAAACAGTCTAAGTTAGAACCGCGACAACTTCTGATGTAATATAACTTATCAAACTCTGGATGTATGCATGTTATTTCCCCTGTGCAATTCCTTTCTTTGTATGTATTTGCCCTACGCTTACAGGGAACTTGCTGGTGCGTGCACCTTTGCCGCGAGCGCTAGGTGCGGGACTTTAGCAGCCTGCTGGCGGCAGCGCTACCGGCAAGAAACCTTGTCGCACTTAGTGCAGCCACTTAAGTCGTTGAGCGGACTCGAAACAACATAAGGGCACAACTAATCACGGCTAGGTTCCATCGCGTGCAGGTTTTCCATACAAAGCTCGGAATTGTTCAAGGAAAAGAGCCTTGAAAGTAAAAAAAAATTGATTACTCAAACTTTGGCAACTTAGCTTTTTTTGTCGTTATCTTCTTTCCGGCAAGGTCTCCTTGCCGCTGCTTCCTTCCCGGCAAGGCAAGATTTTCTTGAACGACGCCTGGTCCATATCATCATTCCATCTCCCCCGGCAAACTTGTGCGCGAGGGAACCTTCTGTCTCTTGAGAAAAAGAAAGAAGAGAAAATAAAGACATGGAACCTTGGCGGTTCGTTAGTGCTTACCGGGGACAAGTGCTACACAGTATCTCAGATAAACATGCAACTAAGAAATAACATGAAATCAACAAGAAACTGCGAAACACTTAAGCTTTATTTATGCACAGGGTCTGCGCCTGGCTTTGTACAAAGGATCACATGCAACAGCGGCAAGACTTGTACAAAAGGTGGTTGCCGGGGAAGGACCCGACAACCGCGCCTTATGGGTAAAACTTGCGAAGATGTTCAATATTCCAGGAGTTATTCACTGGAATGCCATCCTCGGTCTCCAGGCGGACAGCGCCAGGCCTGGTGACTCGTTTCACCCGATAAGGGCCTTCCCACTTCGGCGTCAACTTGTTTGAATTCTTGGCCGACTGAACGCGCCGAAGAACAAGGTCGCCTTCCTCAAGACTTCTGGCATGAACCTTGCGGCTATGGTAGCGACGCAAAGCTTGCTGGTAGCGAGCAGCTCTCACAGCAGCCTGAAGACGATCCTCCTCGAGGAGCACAGCGTCATCTTGCCGCAGTTGCTCTTGCTCAAGCTCATCATAAGTGAGCACTCGAGGTGACCCGTATATGAGTTCCGTGGGGAGAACTGCCTCTGCTCCATAGACTAGAGCAAAAGGTGTCTGGCCAGTGGCTCGATTTGGCGTCGTCCTGATCGACCAAAGAACCACCGGCAACTCATCTATCCAGTTCTTGCCGCACTTGTGCAGCCTGTCGAAAGTTCTCGTCTTGAGCCCACGCAGCACTTCAGCATTTGCCCTCTCCGCTTGACCGTTGCTTCTCGGATGAGCAACAAAAGCGAAGCAGACCTTGGCGCCAAGATCTTGGACATATTGCATGAAGGCGTGGCTCGTGAATTGCGTACCGTTATCGGTGATGATCCTGTTGGGTACACCAAAACGGCAAACAATCCCTTTGAAGAACTTGATGGCTGACTGTGCTGTTACCTTCCTCACTGCTTCCACCTCCGGCCACTTTGTGAACTTGTCGATGGCAACGTACAAGTACTCAAAGCCCCCGGTAGCACGGGGAAAGGGGCCCAGTATGTCGAGCCCCCAGACCGAAAATGGCCAGGAGAGAGGGATTGTCTGGAGAGCTTGAGCTGGTTGGTGTATCTTCTTTGAATGAAACTGGCACGCTTCACACTTGGTTACTAGTGTCGTTGCATCCTGGAGGGCTGTAGGCCAAAAGAAACCTTGCCGGAAAGCCTTGCCGACAAGAGCTCTTGAGCCAATGTGGTGGCTACATATGCCTCCATGTATCTCTGCCAACAGCTTCAGTCCATCTTCCCGGGGAATACACTTCAATTTCACACCGTTTGGTCTCCTTCTGCACAGCACGTCATCGACGAACTGGTACATACTAGACTGACGGGCTACTTTTTCAGCTTCTTCCTGCTCTTCGGGAAGCTCTCCTGTCTGAAGGAAACGGACAATCTGCTGTGCCCATGCTGGAGCTTGGGGCTCGACAACAAGGACTAAAGGCACTTCTTCTGCCGCGGGAACATCTGCCTCCGCGGCAAGAGCTTGCCGCTCCGCCAGAGTCTGTTGTTCCCCGACAAGCTTGGCGGGAACAGTTGCTTCTACGGTAAGAGTCTGGGACTCAGCCGGAGCATGGTGCTCCTCAACAAGCTTGGCGGGAGCGCTTGCTTCAACAGTAAGGGCCTGAGGCCTTGCCGGAGCAGGTTGCTCCTCAGCACTCTTGGCGTTGTCCCCGGCAACCTTCTTGCCGGCGGCTTCTGGGAGCCCTACTGGAAAATACTTGCCGGAAGTCAACTTCCTCTTCTTGCTCTATCCAGTTGATGGTGTCACGGATGGCTGGGTCAACTGGAGCACAAAAGTTCCTGGTTCCACAGATAACTTAAGTGCAGCACGCTTCGACAGGCCGTCGGCAATGTCATTCTCAGCACGTGGGATGTGCTCCATTTGTAGGCCGTCAAAGCGCTCTTCCAGCTTCCTCACCTCATCAACATAAGCTTCCATCAACGGACATTGGTAGTTCTTGTTCACTTGCCTGACGACAAGCTGCGAGTCTCCCCTGACAATGAGCTTCTTGATCCCAAGGTCTGCCGCGATCCTGAGACCGGCAAGCAACCCTTCATACTCTGCAGTATTGTTTGTCGCTTGCTCCTTGGGGAAGTGCATCTGGACTACGTACTTGAGGTGCTCTCCGGTGGGTGCGACAAGCAGCACACCAGCCCCGGCGCCTTGCAGCGAGAAAGCTCCATCAAAGTACATAATCCATTCTTTGCATGCTTCTTTGCCGGGAAGACTCGTCTCTGGAATTTCTTCGTCTGGCGTTGGCGTCCACTCTGCGACGAACTCTGCCAAAGCTCTGCTCTGTATAGTTGATGTACTCTCAAACTTGAGACCAAAGCTTGACAACTCCAACGCCCACTCGACAATCCTGCCAGTTGCATCTGGATTTTGCAAAATCCATTTCAGCGGGAAGCGAGTGACGACGGTAACCTCATGTGCTTGAAAGTAGTGGCGCAGCTTCCTCGAGGCCATGAGAAGGCCGAAAAGCAGTTTCTGCACACCAGAGTACCTTGACCTAGCCCCCTGCAGAAGAGAGCTGACAAAGTAGACTGGGCGCTGCACCATTTTCTTCTTTTGTACCACTTCGCCTGACTGCGCAGATTTCTCCTTGTCGGCACGAGAGTCTGCCGGGGGAGCCCCCAGCTTGTCGCTCGACGTGCTTGCCGTAGCTACTGCTTCATCATCTACCTCTCTCTCCGCTATCAATGCAGCACTAAGCACTTGATTGGTTGCCGCTAAGTACAGCAGCAACTTCTCTTGTGGCCTAGGTGCAACTAGTATTGGAGGAGAGGAGAGGTATCTCTTCAAGTCTTGCAGTGCTGCCTCCGCTTCCGGAGTCCATTTCATTGGACCTGCCTTTTTCAAAATTTTGAAAAATGGCAGGGCACGCTCAGCAGACTTGGAGATAAACCTACTGAGAGCAGCCACACAGCCGGCAAGTCGACGTACGTCCTTGACGCGCTTCGGTGCTTCAATTTGCTCAATGGCTTTGATCTTGTCGGGATTTGCTTCAATGCCACGCTGAGATACAAAGAACCCGAGAAGCTTGCCGGAGGGAACTCCAAACACACACTTCTCGGGGTTGAGCTTCAAGTTGATCTTGCGCAGATTTGCAAAAGTTTCTTCAAGATCCTGTACTAAGGTTGCTCTGTCCTTGCTTTTGACCACTATATCATCCATATAGGCTTCCACATTTCTGTGCAGCTGAGGCTCAAAAGCAATTTGGACGGCTCTCGCGAACGTTGAACCAGCATTTTTCAAACCAAAGGGCATACGTATGAAACAGTATGTGCCACATGGAGTGATAAATGCGGTCTTCTCTTCATCTTCCTCTGCCATGAAGATTTGATGATATCTTGAGTATGCGTCAAGAAATGAAAGCAAATCACATCCTGCCGTGGAGTCAACAATCTGGTCAATGCGCGGCAAGGGAAATGGGTCTTTTGCACAAGCTTTATTGACATCGGTGAAATCAATACAAAGCCTCCATTTTCCATTTGCTTTACGCACGACAACTGGATGGGCTAACCACGTTAGATGGAGCACTCCTCTGACTAGGCCTGCTGCTTCCAACTTCTTGATTTCTTCGGCGATGAATTCTTGCAGCTCCATAGCTTGTTTCCTAACTTTCTGCTTGATGGGCCGCGCATGAGGACAAATGGCAAGGTGGTGCTCAATTACTTTCCTGGGAACGCCGGGGATGTCCGACGGTTGCCATGCAAACACATCGACATTCGCCCGCAGGAAAGCAACAAGCACGCTTTCCTATTTAGCATCAAGAGTGGCACTGATGGTGAAGAAACCTCCAGTGCCGTCCTCCTTGGTGGGAACCTTCTTGGTCGCTGGTGGAGCTGCCTTTGACTTCTTGCACTTGCCGGTGGAGCTCTCTGGTACGTCCTCGACGGCAGCGCAACACTCCGAAGAGGTGCGCTTGCCGGAGTGAGCACATGAGCTCTTGCCGGATTTCTTCTTTTTCTTCCCCCCGGCAGCTTCAGCGGCAAGTGCCTTGTCGGCAGACGCGGCAACCGCTTCCTGGTATAGCTTGTCGGCGCAGATAATAGCATCCTTCTTGTCGCAGGGGACAGAGATGACACTTATCGGGCCTAGCATCTTCAGCACGTTGTAAGCATAATGAGACGCTGCCATGAACTTGGCGAGCGCTGGTCGGCCAAGTATTCCATTATAGGGTAATGGAATATCGGCAACGTCAAAGGTGACCTTCTCGGTCCTGTAATTCAACTCGCCGCCAAATGTCACCGGCAGCGTGGTCTTTCCCTTTGGCTTGCTCCTTCCTGGATTAATTCCTTGGAAGGTACTAGTTTCCTCGAGCTCGCCGTCAGGAATTTGAAGTCTCTGGAGCACAGCGGGTGAGATCAGATTTAAGCCGGCCCCGCTGTCAACTAACATCTTTGTAACTTTGAGGTTGCGGATTGTTGGTGAAACCAACAACGGCAAGCACCCGACCGCTGTTGTGCGATCAGGGTGGTCCTCAATGTCAAAGACGATAGGCGTGCTGGACCATTTCAGAAGTTTGCGTGAGTCGACAGATGGTTCTGTCGCATTAATCTCTCGCGCCCACTGTTTAAGTTGGCGGTGAGAAGAATGCAGAGAAGCACCACCGTCAACACACAAGACCTCTGTGGCTTTCTGAAACTCGTGCTCACTGGACTCGTCGTCGTCTAAATCATCATCATCATCTGCTTCATCCTTGTCGCGGCCGCGAGGGGGCCTGTCCTTTTGTTGCTGCTTGGCCTTGCCGCGGTGACCTCCTCGGGCGGTGCGCTTCTTGCCGGACCCCCCAGCACCATCTGGGGCCTTCTCCTTGTCGCGTCTCTCGTATTTGGCTTTCTGTTGCTCGACAAGCTGCTCAACTCGTCGGCAGTTCTGGAGATCGTGCCCCTTTGTGCGGTGGATCTTGCAGTATTGCTTGTCGGCAGCCGCCAAGGTCTGATAGTTGGCGCACCCGGCAATCTCCTTGCCGGAGCTCTCAACCTTGGCCTTCTTGGCGCTGTCGTTGTTGCCGGACTGCTCGACGGCAAGCACAGCTTTGCCCTTTCTCTTTCTGTTGTTTCGCCGCCGGCCTTTCTTTGCCGGGGCGGCGTCTTCACTCTCTGAACCTCCTCCCGCGCCAACATCCTCGCCGGGAAGTTTCCTTCCATCTTCAGCACGTGCGCACTTGTCGGCCAGAGCGTAGAGCTCGCCGATGTCTCTGATCTTGTTCATCGCCAACTCCTCCTGCATCTTGCGGTTACGCATGTTCTGATGAGACGCGCTGATAACCGCGGCAGGGTGGATGTCAGGGATGTTGTGCTGTACACGGCTGAACCTTTGGATGTATTTGCGCAGGGGCTCTCCTTCCTTCTGGGGGATGAGATGTAGGTCACTCTCCTGGCCAGGAGGTTGATGGCCGCCAGTGAAGGCGCCAACAAACTGATGGCACAGGTCCGCCCAAGAAGAAATGGAGTTCTCCGGCAAATGCATAAGCCAGGACCTGACATTGTGCTTTAGTACCAGCGGGAAATAGTTGGCAAGAATCTTGTCGTCTCGTCCCCCGGCAGCCTGCACCGCAATGGTGTAGATGCTGAGGAACTCTGACGGGTGAGTCTTGCCATCATATTTCTCCGACACTTCTGGCTTGAAAGTTTTGTGGTTGGGCCACTGGACTTGCCGCAGCTCACGGGTAAACGCTGGACAACTTACTGCGTATGGCAAGTTGCCAGGATACCCTGGCGCGGGCGCGTCAACAGTGGGCCCTGCGCGCTTGTCGGATTGACGATGCGCTTCTCTTCGCCGCTCGATGGTGGTTCGAGCGTCTTCCTCCCTTCGTTCATGAAGAACTTGGCGCTGATCGCGGCGAGCTCGTGGATCAGATGACGCAGTAGGGTCGTCATCGATGTTGATCCGGCGAGCTGGCGATCGTTTCCGCCAAGGCGGAGAGTGCACAGTAGTTGCACCACCACCAGTCTTGTCGCCACCAGCATGCGTCGGGTTGGCTTGCCGCGACCGCGAAGTGCTTGGCTGCTGTGGCACGTCACCGTTAGCGAAGCTGATGAGACTGTGGATGGTAGCTCTCCAATCTTCAAGCTTGTCTGCTGCTGGAGGGAAATCCAGAAGCAGTTGAGCTCGCGCCAACGCTTCCGCTGCAGTGGTGGGTGGCGAACGGTGCGAGGAACGTGATATGCTCTGACTTCTAACTACGTTAGAAGGAGCAACATCTCGTCCAGGCAGCCGTGCCCCGCTTCCACCAGCGTGTTGGCGTGCATGGCGATCTTGCGCATCTCGAGATGGATGCACCAGAGTGTTCTCTAGAGAGTGCCTAGCGTGTGGGACGCCACGGCGCTGCTCATCGCGCCCAACCTGAGATGGTCGGGGCGTATTTGCTGGTGTAGGCGTCCTGGAGTGCGCCTAACCATTCTGGGAGTTTGCTGCGCCACCCGTGGACAGCACAGCTTTTTCCTTGGACTTGGCAGCACCATGAGTGCCTTCGCCCACCTGGCTTTGCTCGACATGAGGCTGAGGGAGCCCTGTGTCAACGTCTCCTCCCCCACCTGCGTCTACACCACCACCCGTTTGCACAGGTACAGGCGGGTTAGACACAGATGGTCCGGCTACTGCAGAGGCCTTCTTCTTGGGAGGCATGTCGATGAAGGTGATGAAAAGCTAGCGCGCTGATCGCTAGATCAGGTTCACGCAACCTTCACCCCCTACATGGCGCGCCAAACATCGTGACCTGGCTACTTCGCCTCCCCTCGGCTAGAACCCACGTGTCGGGGACGAATCCACGAACACCTATGGGATCCAGAAGATCCCTTTACGGTTCGGCAGGGGAAAGTATTGCACAAAGAGCAGATCCAACAAACAGCACGCAAGGGATTTTTACCCAGGTTCGGGCTGCACGGATGCGTAAAACCCTACTCCTGCTTTGGTGTATTATGTGTGAGTTCTAGCTCCAGGAGCGCTGATGAACAGTACACATCAGCTACTAGCAGCACTGGGCCAGAATATCAGGTGTCGAACCCCCTCACAGTTGCCCTTGGGCCTCCTTTTATACTCTCAAAGGGGTCACCAACAGTGGCAAAACAGTGAGTGTAGAGGTGTAAAGTGTCTACAGTAAAGCCATCATTACTATGGCGACTTGCCATACCTACCTCTGACGGCAGGGGACAAAGGCATTAAATGCTCATGCCCAGCTGTCCCGTTAAGCGTATCTGGGCGTCTTGGACATGGGAAAAGGATATCCCACCTGCACCGCTATGCACAGTGGTCCGCCGCTTGCCACAGTGTACTGCCACGCACGCCTGGAAGGACCCAGAGCGCCATGCTGGCAGATACACTGGAGCGACAGGATAGTAGCTCATCCTTGCCGCGCCCAATATTTTGCCGCGCCTGATATCTTGCCGCGCCTGATATCTTGCCGTGCTCTGTACCTTGCCGCGCTCAGTGCCTTGCCGGGGCAAGTACCTTGCCGCGGCAAGTATCCTGGCGGGCTCTGGGTAGTCATCCCGGCAAGCTCCTCTTGCCGGGGCCTTGTCCTCAATCTTATATACTTTGTTCTTGAATGGCTTCTTAATCTCTTGATAATTGTCTTTGGCTGTCCCCCGGCAAGCCTTGCCGCGGGGTGGCTACAACTGCCCGTGCACAAGTACGGGGTACTAGAGGACCCCTATTCTAGTACACCGACACCACGGCGCAAGCAGAACATCCCCATTGTAGCTAACATCACATGGGCTTTTCTCGGCGGGGGCGAGGGGAGGAGAAGAAGGGGCGCCGTCGACCTTTAACAATCTAGGGTTTTGCCCATTAGAGCAACTCCAACGGGGCGACCCAAATCGTCCACCCGCGTCTATTGCCGCACGGACAAAAAACGACGCCCAACGGGCAAACCCATTTCCATATTGTTTCCATTTTGTGTCCGCTCAGACCCATTTCCGGACCAAATTTGGGCCGCATTTGGGTCGTGGCGGACACAAAGCGGACGTTTTCTGTGTCTGCCTCGTCCGCCCTCTTGTTATTTTATCCGCTGGCTGCCCGCCCACCCACCTCCAACTTCTTATTTTATTCGCTGGCTGCCCACCCACCCACCTTCCTCTTTTTATTTTATTCGTTGGCTGCCCACCCACCCACCTCCCTCTTCTTATTTTATTCGCTGGCCCACCGCGCGGACGAAAATGCGTCGGCCACCGTTGGACGCACCGGCTGATCCAAATAAAAAAGCAGACAAATCTGTCCGCTCGGCCGACCCAAACGGATAAAAAACGGATATAGCGCGCGTCCGTTTGGGTTGCCCGGTTGGAGTTGCTCTTTGTGATGGGAATGTTCCTTTTGATAAGCATAATTATCCACAAGAGATTGAGAAAAATAGAGAACTACGGGGACAGATGACGGGTCCGGATCTTATCGGACAGCTGCTGAGGTGGACCCAGGCGAGTGTCAGTGTCACCGTTTGCACGCCCAACTCCATCCAAGCTGTGGTTGCCTTTCTCTGCATGGGCTCCTCCCCGTTCATGCCCCAATCCAAAGATAGCCTTTGGTTGCATCTTCCGGGCACACATGTACACACGATGTGCATGGTGTGATGCGCGTCGCACCAGCAACCATGGATCACCACCATTGTTTCTTGCTCTCCTACTAATTGATTTGTGACAGTGTGACTTGATGATGTAGTGAGACAGGTAGTTCGATGCAAAAGAGGAAGTGACACGAACACATAGCACAATGACATTTTATTCTTACACCAAAAACTTCGTGCATGCCGGTTTACAGCCTCCTTTTCTTAGGGCATCTTCAACGCCGACCCGTAAACCTCCCGCATGCTTCCGGGTCACGCTGCCCGGACAACGAAGGCCATCCAACGCGGTCCTTTGTCAATCCGCGGTGCGGTCCGGATGTGTTTTCTCCTGCAAACCAGCGAAAAACGTGGTGGGCTTTGCTGGAGTTCGGACACGCGAAACGTCGCTCTCTGCCCCCTAGCCCACCCAAAAGGAAGGCGGAGCCCGCACTTTTGGAGCATTCCACATTGTTTCCTCGCCAAAATCCCCCCACTCTCTTCTTCCATCGTCACCGCTCTCCGTCCAATTCCCGCTCTTTTCTCCCACCATCTCCTTCCTTCCGTCGCTGGCGCATGAAACCGTCGGAGAACCTGTCGGAGATGGAGCCGACGGAGGTGCCGGAAGATTCGTGCATCACGCCTGCCCGGAAGATCTGCTCGGTCACGCGGCAAACGCGTCGCGTTAAAGCAAAGGCCGCAAAGGAGGAGAAGCTGAAGAAGTGGTTGGCCGCTGGTGGGCTTGGTGGTGGCGTTCGGCGTGGAGGTCGTGGTGAACGAGGCGTGTCGTGGTCTCGAACCTGACAGTGAGTATAGGGGGTACTGATGGAGGGTTGATCCTAGCTACGGCACATGTGTAGCACTCGGGAAATACGAGTTCGGGCCTCTCGCGGTGGAGATAACAACCCTACGTCTCGAGCACTGATGCTTTGTGTTGAATATGGAGATTACAGTGTGTCTGACCCCGCTCCTGTTCTAAAGGGTGGCTTATATGGAGTGCGCCATGACCCTGTGTTTATGAGGCAGTTATAAGGGGCATTAAATGAGAGGGAAGTGAAGTCGGGCGTTACTGGTAACGCCCGTGATTAACTACACTTCATGCCGCACGTTATGCGCCGGTTCTTCTATGACCTCCAACGGTCCTTTCATCTTCCGTGCCGGGTGATAGCTCCAGAGGCCGAGTGACAACTCTGGTGGGAGATCCGAGTGACAACTCTGGTGGGAGATCCGAGTGGCTTCGGTAGTCCGAGTGACATGAAGTATGTCCGAGTGGATGTTTACCTTCTTAATATTTAACTATGTTAATGACTTTAATGACAGTGTGGGGTCCTAGGTGGGCCTTACCTGTCGAGTGCATGACCCTACTGAGGGAGTCCTGGACTAGGGGGCTCCACGCCTACATGTTTGCTGGGCCGTGAGCCTACCCGGAGAACCTAGCAATGTGCAAGGAAAGCCGAAGACGCGTGTAAGGAAAGGACGCCCGAAGACTTGTCGTGTACTCCAGGAAAGGCTAGCCCGATCGGTAAAGACTCCATGTACCCTAGGGTTTGGGGGTGACTATATAAACCCCAGGCCCTAGATCATCTAGATACGCATAAAACTCATCTACTCCTTAGGGTTTAGACATAGATCTCGAGGTAGATCAACTCTGTAACCTATACACCATCATCAATACAATAAGAGCAGGACGTAGGGTTTTACCTCTTCGAGAGGGCCCGAACCTGGGTAAACAGTGTCTTCTTCGTCCTCCTTACACCATAGGCTTACGATCCACAGATCGGGACCCCCTACCCGAGGTCTGTCAGTTTTAACACCGACATTGGTGCTTTCATTGAGAGTTCCCCTGTGGGTCAAGCTAAGCCAATGGCCCGTCTGATCATCAAGAGTGAGGCACGTCGATGGGGCATCTTGGCCCTAGGACGGTCATCGCATCCGGCAGCGTCAAATTACGCGCTAGATCTTCGAGGGATTTGTATCGGATCACGGGGTTCGCCCCCGATCAATTGATTCGGTTCAGAAGTTTTGAGTTCGCCGCCGATCTCGGCGGGAACCTGCTCTTAACCGGGGGTTCGGTTTTACTCGAAGACCCCGTCGTCTCGGCGGATTCGGCCATCGAGCCGCTTCTCGACTCTTTCGGAGAGTCTCACCCCAACACGGACCCCGCTTCGAGCGCGAGACCAGTCTCTTCTCCCGAACACCCGAATTTGGTCACAGCCGCCGCCGTTGAGGAGGCACTATCATGCGATCTTGGTCCGGCCCTTGTCCGGGTTTACCGCGAAACTATTCGGGAGATTGATTCGTCGGACTCCGAGATGTCCGACCAATTTCGGAGCTTGAGGCTCACAGATCGGGTGCTTGAGGATAATCTAGATCTAATCGGCCACGAGGCCGAATTGAGGGAAATTCGTGTCCCACCCACTGATACGTCCATTTTACATCATGTTTTCCTACTGTTATTTATAATGTTTTTATGTATAATAATGCTTTTGGGAGTAATTCTAATGCCTTTTCTCTCATAATTTGCAAGGTATGCACAAGGAGGGAGAAAACCGGCAGCTGGAATTCTGGACCTGAAAAAGCACCGTCAGGACACCTATTCTGCACAACTCCAATTGACCTGAAACTTCACGAGGATTTTTGTTGGAATATATTAAAATTACTGGAGCAAATAACTACCGGAGGGGGCCCAGGGGGTGAGCATCACCCACCCGGGCACGCCAGGCCCCCCAGGCGCGCCCTGATGGGTGATGGTCAGCCCAGCCCAGCTCCGGGGCCCCTCTTCTGGTATATAGTTCATTTTACCCTAGAAAAAATAGAGAGAGTACTTTCGGGACGAAGTGCCGCCGTCTCGAGGCGTAACTTGGGCAGGAGCACTTTTGCCCTCCGGCGGAGCGATTCCGCAAGGGAACTTCCCTCCGGAGGGGGAAATCATCGTCATCATCATCTCCAGCAACTCTCCCATCTTGGGGGGAGTAATCTTCATCAACATCTTCAACAGGACCATCTCCTCTCAAACCCTAGTTCATCTCTGGTGTTCTATCTTGGTACCAGAACTCTAGATTGGTACTTGTGGATGACTAGTAGTGTTGATTACATCTTGTAGTTGATCACTAGATGGTTTACTTGGTGGAAGATATTATGTTCAGATCCATTATGCTATTCATTACTCCTCTGATCATGAACATGTTTGGTATTTGTGAGTAGTTTCCTTCGTTCTTGAGGTCATGGGAGAAATCATGTTGCAAGTAATCATGTGAAACTGCTATGTGTTCGATATTTTGATGGTATGTATGTTGTGATTCCCTTAGTGGTGTCATGTGAACGTCGACTACATGGCACTTCACCATACATGGGCCAAAGGTAATGCATTGTGGAGTAGTTATTAGATGATGGGTTGCTAGAGTGACAGAAGCTTAAACCCCAGTCTATGCGTTACTTCGTAAGGGACCGATTTGGATCCAAAAGTTTAATGCTATGGTTAGATGTTTATCATAATTCTTTCTCGTAGTTGCGGATACTTGCGAGGGGGTTAATCATAAGTAGGATGCTTGTTCAAGTAACAACAGCACCTAAGCACCGGTCCACCCACATATCAAATTATCAAAGTACCGAACACCGAACAACTAGACATGATGAAAGTGACTAGATGAATTCCTGTGTACCATCAAGAACACTTTGCTCTATATTAGAAACCGTTCCGGCCTGTCCTTTGCCTCAAAAGGATTGGGCTACATTGCTGCACTCTTGTTACCGTTACCATTACTTGCTCGTTACGAAACACCTTACTACTAAACAATCTGTTACCGACTATTTCAGTGTCTGCAGAAATTACCTTGCTGAAATCCGCTTGTCATTTCCTTCTGCTCCTCGTTGGGATCGACATTCTTACTTATCGAAAGGACTACAATTGAACCCCGTGCACTTGTGGGTCATCAAGGGTCTTTTCTGGTGCCGTTGCCGGGGAGTGAAGCGCTCTTGGTAAGTGGAAATTGGTAAGGGAAAATTATTTTGTGTGCTGAAATTTACTGCTACTTGTTACTATGGAATCTAATCCTTTGAGGGGTTTGTTCGGGGTATCTTCACCTCGATTGGAACCACAATTAGTAGCCCCTCAACCTACTGCATCTACTGGAAAATATTGGCTATGAAATTCCTTCGGGTATGATAGAACAACTGCTAGCGAATCCTTATGCAGGAGATGGAACTAAGCATCCTGATTTGCACTTGATATATGTGGATGAAATTTGTGGATTATTTAAGCTTGCAGGTTTGCTCGGAGATGAGGTTAAGAAGAAGGTTTTCCCTTTATCTTTGGAGGGAAAAGCATTGACATGGTACAGGCTATGCGATGATATTGGATCTTGGAGCTGGAATCGATTGAAACTGGAATTTCACCAGAAATTTTATCCTATGCATTTAGTTCATCGTGATCGCAACTTCATATATAATTTTTGGCCTCGTCAAGGAGAAAGTATCGCTCTAGCTTGGGGGAGGCTTAAGTCAATGTTATATTCATGCCCCAATCATGAGCTCTCAAGAGAAATGATTATCCAGAATTTTTATGCTCGGCTTTCTCATAATGATCAATCCATGCTCGATACTTCTTGTACCGGTTCTTTTATGAAGAAGACTATTGAATTCATGTGGAATCTTTTGGAAAGAATTAAACGCAACTCTGAAGATTGGGAACTCGACGAAGGTAAAGAGTCAGGTATAAAGCTTGAGTATAATTGTGTTAAATCTTTTATGCATACCGATACTTTTCAAAAGTTTAGCACTAAATATGGCCTTGACTCTGAGATAGTAGCTTCTTTATGTGAATCTTTTGCTTCTCACGTTGATCTCCCTAAGGAGAAGTGGTTCAAATATCACCCACCTATTAGAGAAGTAGTCAAAGAACCCGACATAGCTAGAGAGCAAACTATCCTCTACAATGTTGATCCTGTTGTTCCTACATCTTATGTTGAGAAACCACCTTTCCCTGTTAGGATAAAGGAACACGCCAAGGTACCAACTACTGTTCAAAAGAGTCAAATTAGAGCACCCAAGCCTGCTGAACAAATCAAAGTAGAACCTAGCGTTGCTATGGTTAAGGATCTCTTGGTAGAAAATGTTGATGGGCATGTCATATACTTCTGTGATGATGCCGCTAGAATTGCTAGACCCGACAAAAGGGACAAACACAAACCCGTTGTTGGCTTGCCTGTTATCGCAGTCAAAATAGGAGATCATTGTTATCATGGCTTATGTGATATTGGTGCTAGCGTGAGTGCTATTCCTATTGCCTTGTACCAAGAAATTATGGATAATATAGCACCCGCTAAAATAGAAGACATAGACGTTACTATTAAACTAGCAAATAGAGACACCATCCAACCACTTGGGATTGTTAGAGATGTTGAAGTCATGTGTGGGAAAGTCAAATACCCTACCGATTTTCTAGTTCTTGGTTCCCCACAAGATGACTTTTGTCCCATTATCTTTGGTAGACCGTTCTTGAACACTGTTAATGCTAAGATAGATTGCGAGAAACAAACCGTCGGTGTTAGTTTTGGTGGTGAGTCTCATGAGTTCAATTTCTCTAAGTTTAATAGGAAACCACATAGGGAGGAATCACCAAGCAAAGACGAAATAGTTGGTCTTGCTTCTATTGCCGTACCTCCTACCGACCCGTTAGAACAATACTTACTAGAACACGAGAATGATATGCATATGCAAGAAAGGAATGAAATAGATGAAGTGTTCTTTCATCAGCCGCCTCTGCTCAAACATAATTTGCCTGTTGAAACTCTAGGAGGTCCTCCTCCACCTAAAGGTGATCCTGTGTTTGAATTAAAGCAATTGCCTGACACTTTGAAATATGCTTATCTTGATGAGAAAAAGATATATCCTGTTATTATTAGTGCTAACCTTTCAGAACATGAAGAGGAAAGATTATTGAAAGTTCTGAGGAAGCACCGTGCTGCTATTGGATATACTCTTGATGATCTTAAGGGCATTAGTCCCACTCTCTGTCAGCACAAGATTAATATGGAGCCTGATGCTAAACCGGTTGTTGATCATCAACGTCGGTTGAATCCAAAAATGAAAGAAGTGGTAAGAACTGAAATATTAAAGCTTCTGGAAGCAGGTATAATATATCCCATAGCTGATAGTAGATGGGTAAGTCCCGTTCATTGTGTCCCAAAGAAGGGAGGTATTACTGTTGTGTCTAATGATAAGAATGAGCTTATTCCTCATAGGATAGTTACTGGCTATAGGATGGTTATTGATTTTAGGAAGTTGAATAAGGCTACTAGGAAAGATCATTACCCCTTGCCTTTTATCGATCAAATGCTAGAGAGATTATCAAAGCACACACACTTTTGCTTTTTAGATGGTTATTCTAGGTTTTCTCAAATACCTGTTTCACAACCCGATCAGGAGAAAACCACTTTCACTTGCCCTTTTGGAACTCATGCTTATAGACGTATGCCTTTTGTTTTATGTAATGCACCTGCTACCTTTCAAAGATGCATGACTGCTATATTCTCTGATTTTTGTGAAAAGATTGTTGAGGTTTTCATGGATGATTTTTCTGTTTATGGAACTTCTTTTGATGATTGCTTGAGCAACCTTGATCGAGTTTTGTAGAGATGTGAGCAAACTAACCTTGTCTTGAATTGGGAGAAGTGCCACTTTATGGTCAATGAAGGCATTGTCTTGGGTCATAAAATTTCCGAGCATGGTATTGAAGTGGACAAAGCTAAGGTTGATGCTATTGAGAAGATTCCATGTCCTCAAGACATTAAAGGTATTCGTAGTTTTCTCGGTCATGCTGGTTTCTATAGGAGATTTATTAAGGACTTCTCTACAATTTCTAGGCCTCTTACAAATCTTTTGCAAAAGGATGTTCCCTTTGTTTTTGATGATGATTGTGTAGAAGCCTTTGAAACCCTCAAGAAAGCCTTAGTTTCTGCACCTATTGTTCAGCCACCTGATTGGAACCTACCCTTTGAAATTATGTGTGATGCTAGTGATTATGCTGTCAGGGCTGTTCTTGGGCAAAGAGTAGATAAGAAGTTGAATGTCATCCATTATGCTAGCAAAACTCTAGATAGTGCCCAGAGGAACTATGCCACCACTGAGAAAGAATTCTTAGCAGTCGTGTTTGCTTGTGACAAATTTAGATCCTATATAGTTGATTCCGAAGTGATTGTTCACACCGATCACGCTGCTATCAAGTACCTTATGGAAAAGAAAGACGCTAAGCCTAGACTCATTAGGTGGGTTCTCTTGCTTCAAGAGTTTGACTTGCATATTATTGATAGAAATGGAGCTGAGAATCCCGTAGCTGACAACTTGTCTAGGCTAGAGAACATTCTTGATGACCCGCTACCTATTAATGATAGTTTTCCTGATGAGCAATTAGCGGTCGTTAATGTTTCTCGTAGCACTCCTTGGTATGCTGATTATGCTAATTTTATCATTGCTAAATATTTACCGCCTAGTTTCACATACCAACAGAAGAAGAAATTCTTCTATGATTTGAGACACTACTTTTGGGATGATCCTCATCCCTATAAGGAAGGAGTAGATGGTATGATTAGACGTTGTGTACCTGAGCATGAACAGGAACAAATCTTGAGGAAATGTCACTCCGAAGCTTATGGAGGGCATCATGCCGGAGATAGAACCGCTCATAAGGTATTACAATCTGGTTTTTATTGGCCTACTCTCTTCAAGGATGCCCGTAAGTTTGTTTCATCTTGTGATGAATGTCAGCGTATAGGTAATATTGGTAAGCGTCAGGAAATGCCAATGAATTATTCTCTTGCGGTAGAACCTTTTGATGTTTGGGGTTTCGATTATATGGGACATTTTCCTTCCTCCAACGGGTACACGCACATTTTGGTTGCTATTGATTATGTCACTAAGTGGGTGGAAGCTATTCCAACTAGTAGTGCTGATCATAACACCTCCATTAAGATTCTTAAGGAAGTTATCTTTCCGAGGTTTGGAGTCCCTAGATTCCTTATGACTGATGGTGGTTCACACTTTATTCACGGCGCTTTCCGTAAGATGCTTGCTATGTACGATGTTAACCATAGAACTGCGTCACCTTATCACCCTCAGTCTAGTGGTCAAGTAGAACTTAGCAATAGGGAAATCAAGTTGATCTTGCAGAAAACCATCAATAGGTCTCAGAAGAATTGGTCTAAGAAATTAGATGATGCACTTTGGGCCTATAGGACCGCGTATAAAAACCCTATGGGTATGTCTCCATACAAAATGGTCTATGGCAAAGCTTGTCATTTGCCTCTTGAGTTAGAACACAAAGCGTATAGGGCAATCAAAGAGCTCAATTATGATTTTAAGCTAGCCGGAGAGAAGAGGTTATTTGATATTAGCTCGCTAGATGAGTGAAGGACCCAAGCGTATGAAAATGCCAAGCTCTTTAAAGAGAAAGTCAAGAGATGGCATGATAGGAAAATTCAAAAGCGAGAGTTCAAAGTAGGAGAATATGTTTTATTGTACAACTCTTGTTTCCGATTTTTTGCAGGTAAGCTTCTCTCTAAATGGGAAGGACCATATGTTATCGAAGAGGTCTATCGGTCTGGAGCGATCAAAATAAATAATCCCGAAGGCACTAACCCGAAGGTGGTTAATGGTCAGAGAATTAAGCATTATATCTCAGGTATGCCAATTAATGTTGAAAGCAATGTTATTCAAACCATGACACCTGAGGAACACATAAGGGAGGCCTTCCGGAACACTCCAGAATAGCTGAAATAAAGGAGGTGCGTGATACGGTAAGTAAACGGACTCCAAAAAATCTGTAAAAATATGTTTTGCCAGTTTTGGTATTTTAGAAAAATTAGGAAAATAAGAAACAGCCAGGAAGGCTCCCGAGGGGAGAATCACCCATCAGGGCGCGCCAGGCCCCCCTGGCGCGGCCTGGTGGGTGGTGCCCACCTCATGCACCTTTCGGACTCCGTTTTCCTCTCGTTTGCTTGTCTCCCATGACAAAAATTCTTTATATACTTCCCAAACCTGTTAACCTCCGTATCGCGGAGAAATCTTCTGTTCTTCTTTCTTGCTATTTTTCCTGTCAGATCTGAAATTATGTCGTCTCAAGACTCGGAGGGGGAGAGCTATGTTGCTGATTATATTGCAAACCCCAAGAGTTATGGAGATGTGGAACATAATGGCTGGACCACGGATGAGGAGGAAGATCATGAGCCTAAAGGGAAGGAGGAGACGAGCTCAGATGAAGAGGATGATCCACTGCCCCAACCTGGGGACATGCATGTGGAATTCAAGAAGTCAAGCCTCCCCAACAAGGCCAAGAAACCTAACATTCAATTTATTCCTTCCAGATTTATGCAGGAAAGCAAGGAAGCTTTATGCAAGAGGGTATTAAAACTGGAGCAAGAAAACGAGGATTTAAGAGAGGAAAATTTTGCCCTCAAACGCAAGTTGGCCAAGTTTGCTAATTCTCCATCATCACAGAAGAAGATTTGATCTTATGGTATGGGCACTCCCCTTGGCTAATGCCAAGCTTGGGGGAGGTGCCCCGGTATCGTATCACCAACACTTCCCTTGCTTTTATCTTTCCTAGTTCGATCTTCAGTTTGCCTAGTTGAATAAAAATTTAGTTCGATCCTTTCTTTTCGAGAGTTTGCCTAGTGATCTCTATCTATGTAATCATGTTCGAGATATATAATAAAGTTTAGTTCAATTTTTTGCTCTCTTTACTTTAGTGTTGCTTGAAAAGAAAAGGAAAATAGATGTGTGAGAAAATCATATGCTAATCTTATGGTGAGTAATGACACCACATAGAGAAAAGTATAAGTGGTAAAGTTTGTTGGAGAGTGACAAACATAGCATCGGTCAATGATGCAATTCCTGAAAAAGTAATAAGGGAAGAGAAGCTTTGCATGCAAATAAACTATCATGAACACCTTTTATGATTGTGAGCTCCCATCAATATTTTGTGTAAAAATAGTTGACGTTGGACAAGGAAGACAACTTAATGCTTTATGTTTGTCCATATTCACATAGAAGTTATATTGTCATGGATCCTTTAACATGTGGTGCTTGCCCAATACCTTTCTAGCCAAAAATTCCGCACTAAGTAGAGATACTACTTGTGCATCCAAAAACCTTCAACCCAAATCTTATTTTCGAGAGTCCACCATACCTACCTATGGATTGAATAAGACCCTTCAAGTAAGTTGTCATCGGTGCAATAAGGCAATAAAAATTGCTCCGTGTTGGATCAATTAGTGTAAGAGAAAATTGAACATTGTATGAACTTGTGATGGTAAAGATAAAGGTGACGGACTGCATAATAAGGTTGCCATCATAAGAGGCAATACAACACGGCTTTCTTTTGCATTAAGGATTTAGCATACAAAACAAATAAGCGCATGACAACCTCTGCTTCCCTCTGCGAAGGGCCTATCTTTTACTTTTATGCATTTACTTTCATGTTGAGTCAAAGTATTCCTACCTTCTCTCTATCTTGGCAAGCATCATGTGATGAAGAAAGATCTAGGCACATATATCCAGTTGAATATGAATGTTCATGAATTATTATTGTTGACCTCACCCTTGAGGTGAATATGTTGGGTGGCGAATATAAGCCCCTATCTTTCTATGTGTCCGGTTGAAACTTTTTGTTCATGGGTAAGCCATGAGTGTTAGCAATCATAGAAGATTAAATGATGGTTGAGTATGTAGACTTGCTTAAGAGCTCCAATATGTGACTCTTCCTGAAATTATGATGAATTGTAGTTGCAAAGTTGACTGAGAACATAGTTTGTTGGTTTTCAATAAAGTTTATGCTTCCTACTTCAATGTTGTGATGAATTGTTACTTGTTCATGAGAAGTATATGATGAAAGAGTTATGAAAAGAGTTTTATGTTAGAGTTCCTAGCTGTTATAATATTGAGCATGATGCTTCTATGTCCGTATCTTGTTTTTATCGACACCTCTCTCTCTCTTTCTCTCTCTCTCTTTCTCTCTCTCTCTCTCAAAGCATGTGGACATGATTGTTCCATTTCGGTTTTCGCTTGAGGACAAGCGAGGTCTAAGCTTGGGGGAGCTGATACGTCCATTTTGCATCATGTTTTCCTACTGTTATTTATAATGGTTTTATGTATAATAATGCTTTTGGGAGTAATTCTAATGCCTTTTCTCTCATAATTTGCAAGGTATGCACAAGGAGGGAGAAAACCGGCAGCTGGAATTCTGGACCTGAAAAAGCACCGTCAGGACACCTATTCTGCACAACTCCAATTGACCTAAAACTTCACGAGGATTTTTTGTGGAATATATTAAAATTACTGGAGCAAATAACTACTAGAGGGGGCCCAGGGGGTGAGCATCACCCACCAGGGTGCGCCAGGCCCCCCAGGCGCACCCTGATGGGTGGTGGTCAGCCCAGCCTAGCTCCGGGGCCCCTCTTCTGGTATATAGTTCATTTTACCCAAGAAAAAATAGAGAGAGGACTTTCGGGACGAAGCGCCGCCATCTCGAGGAGGAACTTGGGCGGGAGCACTTTTGCCCTTCGGCGGAGCGATTCCGCCGGGGGAACTTCCCTCCCGGAGGGGGAAATCATCGTCATCATCATCTCCAGCAACTCTCCCATCATGGGGGGAGTAATCTTCATCAACATCTTCAACAGCACCATCTCCTCTCAAACCCTAGTTCATCTCTTGGGGTCTATCTTGGTACCGGAACTCTAGATTGGTACTTGTGGATGACTAGTAGTGTTGATTACATCTTGTAGTTGATCACTAGATGGTTTACTTGGTGGAAGATATTATGTTCAGATCCATTATGCTATTCATTACTCCTCTGATCATGAACATGTTTCGTATTTGTGAGTAGTTCCCTTCGTTCTTGAGGTCACGGGAGAAATCATGTTGCAAGTAATCATGTGAAACTGCTATGTGTTTGATATTTTGATGGTATGTATGTTGTGATTCCCTTAGTGGTGTCATGTGAACGTCGACTACATGGCACTTCACCATACTTGGGCCTAAGGGAATGCATTGTGGAGTAGTTATTAGATGATGGGTTGCTAGAGTGACAGAAGCTTAAACCCCAGTCTATGCGTTACTTCGTAAGGGACCGATTTGGATCCAAAAGTTTAATGCTATGGTTAGATGTTTATCTTAACTCTTTCTCGTAGTTGCGGATGCTTGCGAGGGTGTTAATCATAAGTAGGATGCTTGTTCAAGTAAGAACATCACCTAAGCACCGGTCCACCCACATATCAAATTATCAAAGTACCGAACACCGAACAACTAGACATGATGAAAGTGACTAGATGAATTCCCGTGTACCCTCAAGAACACTTTGCTCTATATTAGAAACCGTTCCGGCCTGTCCTTTGCCTCAAAAGGATTGGGCTACCTTGCTGCACTCTTGATACCGTTACCATTACTTGCTCGTTACGAAACACCTTGCTACTAAACAATCTGTTACCGACTATTTCAGTGTCTGCAGAAATTACCTTGCTGAAATCCGCTTGTCATTTCCTTCTGCTCCTCGTTGGGATCGACATTCTTACTTATCGAAAGGACTACAATTGAACCCCATGCGCTTGCGGGTCATCACCCACCACCCACTTCATCGCCACAGTCGATGACTTAACCGATACGTTGGACTTCGACTCTGATGGAATAGACGACATGGGCGAGGAGGTAGATGATTTACTCTTCGCTACCTCCCCTGTTGCAACCAAAGGCACTGGCAAGTGGGCGGCCACATCCACCTACGACGTATACATGGTTGATACCCCGCGAGGTGATGGGGACCAACCGAAAAAGGATAACTCCAGGCGCAAGAGCTCCCGCAAGAAGTCGAAACGCTGCGGGAGGGAAGCCAACGCCGAAGACAGCGTGGGAGCCAATGAAGAACCGAATACACCGGATCAGCCGGTGATCGGTGAAGGAGGGGCAAATCCCGAACAGCATCAGGCTGAGGGAGACCAACCCTGAGAACCAGGCGAATTCGACCCCGACAATTGTGGGGACGACGATCGCATGGATGGCGATGACTACCCCGTGGAGGAGGTCGATAGCTTTGGGTCCGATGACCTGGCTGTCCCGGAGAACCCACGGGAACTGGAAGAATACCGGAATCGGCTTCTAGCAACTGCCCGAAGCCAGAGAGATAAAGAACGGCAAATAAAAGCCGAACATGATGCTATTAACGATAAGTGGACCTCGGTTCTGGCTGCGGAGCTAGAACAAGAGACACGGCCTCAAGAGCCAAAAAGCTACCCACGTCGGAAGATGTTCCCGTCGTCAGATGAGGAAGAGTTCGCTCCTCGGCGGCCAGACCGCCCACACTCTTATAAGCCTGACCGTCCCCCTAGAGGGCGCGACAGATCGGCCACTAGAGCCGAAGACCAAGTTATATCCTGCCGTAAGGGCAAGGAACCCATGGATCGGAATGACCTGCGCCACAACTTGAATGCCAGGACACAGACACGATCTATCTACGGGCCACAGACGCAAACACCTGCCAGACAAGAAGGACCCCAGACCTGGTTAGACAGGCAGGACCACGGTCGGGACGGGCATCGTGGCCGTCTGTCATCCGAAGTCCGTCATGGCACGGATCGATACAGAGGTGCCGCACACCCCATGTGCTTTGCCGATGAGGTCATGCAGCATCAATCCCCGAAGGATTTCAAACCTGTCAATATTGAACAATACGACGGTAGTACGGATCTTGCGGTATGGATTGAGGATTTCCTCCTGCACATCCATATGGCTAATGGAGACGATCTCCACGCAGTGAAATTCCTACCGCTCAAACTCAAAGGACCAGCTCGGCATTGGCTCACTAGCTTGCCAGGAAATTCCATTGGAAGCTGGGAGGAACTCGAGGATGCATTCTGAGCTAACTTCCAGGGCACATATCCCCATCCACCAGATGCCGATGACCTAAGCTGCATAATCCAGTAGCCCGGTGAATCAGCTCGGAAGTTCTGGAATCGCCTCTTATCAAAGAAGAACCAAATCATCGATTACCCAGACGCCGAGGCCGTGACATCTTTTAAACACGGTATCCGCGATGAATGGCTCGCCAGGCAGTTCAGCCAAGACAAGCCGAAGACCATGGCCGCATTACCTTCCCTCATGACACGGTTCTGTGCGGGTGAGGACAGCTGGTTGGCCCGCAAACGCACCCATCCCGACGAACCCGGCACGTCCGAGGTCCGCGACGGAAATGGGAAGCCACAGCGTAGCAAAAACAAACGCCAAAGTAAACGAAATGGGAGCGACCCCGAAGACACAACAGTCATTGCTGGGTTTGCCAACCCTAAGTCTGGACCCCGTAAAAGACCCTTCAAAGGGAATCGGGACAACACAACTCAGCTCGAAAAGATCTTGGACAAGCCATGCCAAATCCACGAAAATCCAGACAAACCTGTAACTCATACCAACCGTAATTGTTGGGTAATCAAGCAGGCGAGTAGGGCTCTGGCCGAAGAGTAGGCTAAAGGCACCCGCAGCGAGGACGAGGAGGATCCACGTCGATCGAACAATAGCAGCCAGAAGCAGTTCTCTTCGAAGGTAAAGAACGTCAATATGATCTACGTTACACATATACCGAAGAAGGAACGAAAGCGCGCGCTATGAGATGTGTATGCTCTCGAGCCGGTCGCCCCGAAATTCAACCCGTGGTCGGTTTACCCGATCACCTTCGACAAACGAGATCACCCGACCAGCATCCGACATGGAGGAACGGCGGCCCTCGTGCTGGATCCCATCGTGGACGGATTCCACCTCACCAGGGTCCTTATGGACGGTGGCAGTAGCCTCAATCTGATTTACTCAGATACGGTGAGGAAAATGGGAATTGATCAGTCAAGAATACAACCCAGCAAAACCACCTTTAAAGGTGTAATCCCCGATGTCGAAGCACGCTGTTCGGGAACAGTGACCTTGGAAGTGGTCTTCGGTTCACCCGAAAACTTCCGAAGCGAAGACTTGATCTTCGACATCGTCCCTTTCCGCAGTGGTTATCACGCGCTACTCGGACGAATGGCGTTTGCTAAATTCAACGCCGTACCGCATTATGCTTACCTTAAGCTGAAGATGTCGGGCCTTAGGGGCGTCATCACCGTCAACGGCAACACCGAACGATCTCTTCAGACGGAGGAGAATACCACAGCCCTAGAGGCCGAAGTCCAGGCCGCCGAAGAAGCTGCCAAGACCTGAGCTGCTGCTCGGATGACAGATACAGGTAAGCGAGTTCGGACCATCAAGACCACGGCTGATCAGCAGCCTATCGACCCCAAATAGGGATTCGCGCCTCACAGCTCAGTCACCCAAGTAGCACAATTCGTGCCACGGGTTCATCATTTCGCCCTTAAAATTCCTTGGGGCTGTGGGGGACAAATTACACGGCAAGCATCCTTGTCGAGTTCTCATGTGTAAAGGGCTCCTCTGTGACACCCTGTCGGCGTCAGGCCGAACACATGAGATTTTTGTTGCAGGTTTCGGCAGGCAACCCAATTCGGACGTCAGGTTCATCAATTCGGCTATTTTGGCCGAATAATTTTTCGAAGAACAGAAGGCGCAGACGTGCGACATGGCAAAGTATAAACATCATGATACTTATTTCCCCCTGTATCAAACTTCTTTTCTCTTTCTATCTCTGGGTGCATCTTTAATACCCTAGTTCGGCTGTTGGGATTGTATGGTTCGGCCACGCAAAAGACTAATAAAACTTTATATATTATATTATCCTTATTATTGTCTCTAATTTTGCATGTGTGTCACGCTCATCCCCGCCGAACAATTCGGGCAATGGTTCCTATCCTTTCCGCCCGAAGATGCGGCCGACCACTAGATCAGGGGCTTGACCTCAGGTTCTTTCTTTCTTTTCCGCATCACCCGATATGCATTATATCGGAAGTCTCGGATATTGCATTATATGCATCGGTTCCGAACTACGTCTTCGGTCAATAGTTGGGTTGCCCAGCTCCTGTGCTTACCTTACTACGTTCCGCTAGTTTGGCTAGTAGGTAAAGGGAGAACCACTGCGATTGTACTTCTGGACTAGTCCGGTCAAGTACCTCAGATGGAGAAAGCCGAAAACTGATTGGCGTAGTACAACGTGAACTGGTCAGCTATCCGATGAAGGGCGTAATGCCGAAAGATCATTGGAGGTCTCCGCGTAATGCAAAGGGCATCTTTTTGCAAAGAACCGTGTGGATGGTGATTTCGGATTACCGAACAAGACCCACACCGGGGCTATCTACTAGTCCCATTTTTTTCCTATTCCTTATTGGCTAAGTGAAAGCGATAAAACCACTATAGTCTGATTGCCTGGTTTCCCGAACACTATACCGCCTTCGGGGCCGAGACGTCGGATAAATCGAGAAGTAGTTCGGTTGAAACACCTTGCGTAGTCTCTACAGAAGGGCAGAAGCCGACGACTGGGAACTTTCAGTATTATAAACGGCCATACAAAAGGATTCATGAACAATTTGCAAGACAAATACTTCATTTCATAGTTTTCGGCCATTGGCCTAAAGACTGTACATATTTTCGGAAAACTAACGAGGAGTACAAGTTAAGGGAAAAATTCCTCTTTAGAGCAGATCTTCTCTATCTCCAAGGCTCCCTTCATGGCATTCTCCATGTACTTCTCGGGCTTCTGATCCGGCTTGCTCTTTGGGGGTCCACCAGTCACCACCTTCGCACACTCTAGCACCGGGACCTGCACCTTAAAATAGGCAAAGGCTTGTCGAGCACCCTCTATGCAGGCGGACCGCTTCCATGCATCTATTGGGGCAGGAGCGTCCACCAGCTGCCGAAGCAAGCTGAAATAGCTCGTCGGCAGGGGCTGGGTAGGCCAAAGCTTGACGCTCAGGTCCTTGAGCACTGGCTCACCCATTCGGTGCAGTTCCATCAGCTGTCTCAGCTGATCGGCGAGAAGTGGAGTTCGGCCCATGGTGCCGAACTGGTCCTAGAACTCCTTCTAGAAGGAATGGTCCCCCGGCGCCGGCGTGGAAGCTTGAGCATCCGCCAGGCTCTTTGGCAGATCCGAAAAAGCGCCTGTGGTTCGCCAAACTTGCATCAGTGCTTGCCTCCGATGAGTGCTGAAAACACATAGCAGTAGATAAGGCTTACCGGTGGTGATCTCCTCCACTAGCCGAAGCTCCTGCTGGTACCGGCGCGCATTGGTCCGTGCCTCCTCTTCGGCTTTGGTGAGCTCGGTGACCAGCAGGTCCTGTTTCTTCTTCTCGCCCTCCAAGACCTCGTATTTCACTGCGGTCTCTTGGACGGTATTCTCCACCTCGCCTACGCGAGATTGGAGCCGCTGGCTCATCGTCTTCAAGGCCTCGAGATCGGCATTTGCCTTATCGACAGCCGCCCTTCCGTCCTCGGCCTCTTTCCGAGCTGTTTCCAGCTCGGACTTGAGCTTTTCGGCTGCTTCTGCAGCAGCTGTACGGCATAAAGGTCGTAAGAAAAGAGAGGGAGAGATTGATATTGGAAAGGGCCAAAACTTTAAGTTGTAACCATACCTTTCACCCATTCCACCTGCTTACGCAGGCTGGCACGGTCGGCCTCCGACTCTTCGAGTCTTCGGCGTGTGTCCTCGAGCTCCTGCATGATCGTAGTTCGAGCTTTGGCGGACCCCTGTAGGATTCATGCGTATCCGTATTAGCTTATAAAGGAAATCAGGGGGAGTTGTTATTTCCAAACTCCATGGCCATCGGCGCGCCGATAACCATACAGTCCGGGGAACTACTATGCTACTTATGGCTATCTTTTTAAAACGTACCTCAACCTGGACAGCATTCCAAAGAATGCTGCCTCGCCCCTGGACTCCATGGCTCGGAGACTCTCCAGGAACGCGCCAGCAAGGGCGCGTTTTCTTTCCGGAAGATAGGAGCCAGCGAGGGCTTCCTCCATCTTCGGTGGCTGCTCTCGAGCCACCTCTTCGGAGGTGTGCATGGGTGGCACCAGGTCTTCTGCCCCTCCCACGGTGGAGGGGGCCATTGTTCCCTGCTGCTCGGTGGCAATATCAGGAGGAGGATCGGCTCCTCCGATCTCCCCTTGGCTCGGAGGTGGGATGGGCTCCTCCGAGGTCTTGGAGGCCGAGGCATCGACCTCGGCCATTACAGTATCTGCCTCCACTGCCCTGTTCGGCGATGGAGGTGCTACCCTTGAACTTACCTCCCCCGCATCTTTCTGCACACGGGAGGTGGTGCGGACGTTGTTCCCGCTTTCCGCCTAGATGGACGGAATCCTGCCGTCCTCCGAATCCACCACCAGATTGGCTGCTCCGAATGGTTGTTGCTCCGGTGGTCTGCATACCAAGCTCGCGAATATATTAGGTGAGGGGAAATCCGAAGCATAAAGGAACTATGAGGAAGAACTTACGAGTCCGGATCCAGCCGTGCCCTTTTCGGGCTAGACCCTTCGGGCAGCTCAGTAGCGGAGCTGTCGGATGACACAACCGCCGAAGATCTGCCGGGCCACTTCCGTGTTCGTGGAGGTAACGAGGCCGCCCGCTCTTCGGATTTCTCCGAATCCTCCCTCCTGGAGGAAGATTCCTCTTCCTCCTCTTCGGCCGCCCCGCCGATCTCCTCCTTTCCAGAGGAGACCCGTGAGGCTCCAGACTTCTGGGGCTCGTGGATAGAGATTCCCCGAGCCAACCTCCTTTTCGCCGCCCCCTTAGCGGGGGTGGGGTCGATGGGCCTTGGCTCCAGGAGCTTGGCCAGCATCACTGAGACCTCGCCCTCCGGGAGCGGAGCTGGGCAGCTGACCTTGGCCACCTTTTCGGCCCAGTCCTGTTCGAAAAAACAAGAGTTATCAGATGAGAAGGAAACAAAGAGTCATAGAGACATCGGATAGGTAGTTCGTACCTGGTCGCCACCGACCTCTTCGGAGAGGCCGCAATCTGTTCCCTCTTTCGGGAAAGGCCTGAGGTGGACTGGCCTATCCTCTTCCGCCAGGAAGAGGCTCTTCCACATCTTCTCCCGCGAATGGTGGAGGAGGCTCAACACCGTCTTGGGATCTGTAGAGGAGTACTCCCACAAAGCCTTCTTGCGCTCCTGAAGGGGGAGGACTCGGCGTTCCAGCATCACCTGGACTACATCGTAGAGATGGAGATTGCCCACTTCGGCCATCCGCTCCGTAAGCAGAACAACCTCAGCCTCTTGTCCCCAGCGGAGGCCTTTCTCAATCCATGATTATAGCCGAGTTGGTGGCCCGGACTGAAATGCTGGCGCCTCTGCCCAGCCATTCTCACGGGGCTCGGTAAGGTAAAACCAGCCGTCTTGCCAGCCCCTTACGGTGTTGAGGAAAACACCGGGCAGCCACTCGCTCTTATCCAGAACGTAGATGGATGCGCCGCCGCACTCCGGTCCCTCGCCCTTGGCCGAGCTCCGCTTCATGCCGAAGAGCTGCAGCCACAACCCGAAGTGTGGCTGGATTCGAAGGAAAGCTTCGCAGAAAAGGATAAAAGTGGAGATGTGGAAGATGGAGTTGGGGGCTAGATCACGGAAGTCTAGCCCGTAGAAAAACATGAGGCCCCAGAGGAAGGGATGAAGAGGGAAGCCGAACCCGCACAGAAAATGCGGGATGAACACCATGCGCTCCCCTGGATTCAGGGTAGGGACGACCTGTGCCCTGGTGGGGGCGCGGCACTCCACGTTTTCGGGGATATACCCTGAACTCCGCAGCTCAGCAATCTTTGCCGCCATGACCTTGGAGGCCAACCACTTGCCGCCGGCGCCCTTGCTCACCATTGCGAGGGAGAAGAAGAGGAGGAGCAGATGGGAATGGATGCACTCGAGGTGGAGGCTAGGAACAAAGGCAAGAGGGGGTGTGAGATTCGCTCCCGTCACCCTGGTCTTTATAGACCCCGATTTATTAATGGGCTTCCACCTGTGACGCCGCCCATCTCCCCACCTTCCCCATAACACCCGTCATGGGTACGTGGGAAACCCAAACGGCTGAGTAAATCCCACATAATAAGGGGCACGATCTCGCCTTAATGGGATGAGCCTATAACGGTGTCTCGAAACTGCCTTCGAGGCAATTGAGTGCTTTCTCTGCACCAAGTCACTCTAGATGACGTTTCGAGGGCGATGGGTCGACGGGACCCTGGGACGGTCCGCTTTCCTTAATTAAAAAGCTTTGACTGGTCTCGCTTTTCCGAAGAATGACCGATCAGATGTGCGCCGAACCAATGTTCCAATAAAGAGGAGACTTCGTCGGCATGATCCGAATAGTCTGTAATTTCGAAGACAAGGCAAACTCACCTTACAAGCAGAACACCTCCTGAAGACGATGCATCCGAAGATCTCTGGCGTTGAAGGCAAGTTCGGCGGCTACTGAGGGAGTCCTGGACTAGGGGGCCCCACGCCTACATGTTTGCTGGGCCATGGGCCTTCCCAGAGAACCTAGCAATGCGCAAGGAAAGCCGAAGACGTGTGTAAGGAAAGGACGCCCAAAGACTTGTCATGTACTCCAGGAAAGGCTAGCCCGATCGGTCAAGACTCCATGTACCCTAGGGTTTGGGGGTGACTATATAAACCCCAGGCCCTAGACCATCTAGATACACATAAAACTCATCTACTCCTTTGGGTTTAGACATAGATCTCGAGGTAGATCAACTCTGTAACCTATACACCATCATCAATACAATAAGAGCAGGACGTAGGGTTTTACCTCTTCGAGAGGGCCCGAACCTGGGTAAACAGTGTCTTCTTCGTCCTCCTTACACCATAGGCTTACGATCCATAGATCGGGACCCCCTACCTGAGGTCTACCGGTTTTAACACCGACACCTACCCCTAGTGGGCGACCCCATCATTAGCCCCGAATCGGTTGAGGTTTCGTGGTGCCGAGTAGCTGAGCCACTGGTAGTGTTCGAGTGCTCATGTAGAACTCCGAGTCTTGGCTATGTACACTTGGGCGGAACCACAATGGATTCTGGAAACTTTCGGGGAATTTTCACTCGGGACCTTTGAGGGGCATCGGCTTAGCATGCATACGGATCCGAGTGCATGAGTTTGGCGTGCTTGAGACTGTCAGGGCTATCCGAGTGAACTCCCTGGGGAGCACCGTATTCAGTGCACTCAGGTAAGCGAAGTCCATCCGAGTGATCGGATGCCGGGTGCATGCCGTCCAGCGAGCCGAAAGGGTTTCTTAGGAAGAGTGTCTGACTGATCAGACGAGCGGATCCACTCCACGATTCCCGGGACTTGAAAACGCACGCGCGTGGGAGCGGTTACGCGTCGCAGTTAGTGGGAAAGTGGGGACGAGGACGCCTCGATTTCCGCCACAACCGCTGCCACGCGTCATGCTTTCCCTGCGCGGATCCCTGGCAGATCTTTTCAGATCAAAAATCAACGGCGCGGATCGCTCGTGGAGGATTCACCCCGTGGTATTTAACTCATGCGGTACGGGGGGTGAAAACAGATCTAGCATTCACCCTCGTCCCCCTCCACTTGCTCGTACTCTGCCTCCACCACCACGTCCACACCGCACCCATCGAGTTTTGCCGGAGCGGCCAAGGGAGACACTACAAACTTTGCTCTATTCCGTGACATAAACCCTCGTGACAAAGCAGGAAACGTCGCCTAAAATCATTTTCTGTGATGGTCCACCGTCACGAGGTGTTTTCCTCCTGGGGCAGTGCCCGAGCCAAATATGGCAACGTTCTGGCCTTATTTTGGGAGACGTTTTTATCCGTCGCTAAGGTGGTATATTATTTGGGACGGATATTACTGTCACAGAAATTATTGGAGTGACGCAGTTATGAGTTATTTTAGGATAGTAGCAATAAATTGACACGTGTAAGCGTGTGCAGGTTACGTTCAACGGTTCAAGCGGCAGCCCGGTTGCGTGTTTGCAGGCGGCCGGCGTTGAGCCGTGCGAGCAGGCCGCGTCCGAGATTCTCACCGGAGACCGTGCTATTAACCACCGGACGTTGTGCCGCCGTGGTAGTCTGTGCGTACTGACGGAGTGATATGAGGCCACGGCAGCCTTTGACCGCCCCTCCGGCCGCCTATCCAACCACCTCTCCTTAATGGCAAGCTCGCCTGCGGCGGTCTATAAGATAGTTGCCGTCCCTTCTGTCACACCATTCCCATCTCCAATCCAGCACAAACTCCTCGTCCATGGCGCACCCCCTTGTCTTCTATTTTGCCGTAGTTGAGGAGGAGCAGGAAGAGGATCCTCTGGCTCCCTTGTGGGCAGAGATGGACAAGGCGCTAGAGGAGGTTGCTCAGATGGAGGCGGAGGCCACGCAGATGGACGCGCCCGCGCCCGTGCCCGTGGCAGCGCCTGCGCCCGGCCCCAGGCCCGTGCCCGTGCCAGCGCCTGTGCCCGCGCCCGCGCTTAACGCGATGGAGGAGGAGGACGAGGAGATGGACGAGGAAGAATTTGCGATGTGGTTCGAGGCCGCCGAGTCCGCATTGCATGACTTTTTGTTGGGTGGACATGGCGGTGGCGGTGGCGGGCGTGGCCGTGGCCGTGGCGGCCATGGCCGTTGCCGTGGCCGCAACTAGGGGTGACCCTTGCCATGGCCACAACTGCGCGGTGACCACGGCCGTGGATAGAAGTAAGCGGTGACCGTGGCCGTAGCCACAACTATGCCGTGCCCATATGGCTATATTAGTTTGTTATAATAGTTAGTAATAGTAGGTGTTGTATCGGATGGTGTCGCACTGCGACAATTTTGGGAGGAATTGAACTATGTTCGGCTTAATCCATGCAGTGCTTTTAAAATTATGTGTCTGAGAGGTTACTAAGTTTGTGTGTACTGCAATGTATGAAATTCAAGCAAATTTCACTGAAAGTGAAATCTATGATGTGTAGCACTAAAACTTTCCAGTTATACTTAAGTGCTTATCATGAATAGAGCTGCAGTATGATAGTGTTCAGCACATAGTTAAAACCAATTTCAGTACATAAGCTAATAATTAACGCAATGCTAACATGTAGTACTTCACAACCTTAGCATCCACATATACTTAAGTGCTGCTACGCATACACAACTTGACATACAGTACTTAACAATCAGGATTTCAGGAAATCATTGGCCTGGAACTGCATCACAGCATGTTGTCAATGAACAAGAAAAGCCCTTCAGTGCCTTCGTACAGCATCAGCATAACATTGGCTCCCATTTTCATATGTGGACGCATTGCCATCACAGGCTCCCATTTAGTAATGTGAATGTTTCCAGTTCTAGGGGATATTTTGTATCTTGCCATGAACTTCTTGTTGTGACTAATAGCTAGTGTAATTGGACCATGTATGGGCATCAATTCAGGAACAACTGAAGGCGGCAACTTCTGTTGAAAGAGGAATACCAATGGTGACAATGTATGAAGCAATAGTTCATTGAGAGCATTTTAAACATAAAAGACTTTGTACCATATTTTTGTGAATGATACAATTCATCCTGTCCAAGGTATGCACCACTGGGACACATATTCCCACTTGGCCTCCAGCATGGAAACGCTTAGTAAGGGAGTCAAGTCTACCAACGAATTTGATAATATGCTTCAAGTATTTCCAGTTAAATTTGGATGCAGGAGTAACCACCATTTCTTTAACTACATATTTAGCAAGCCCTGCATGAAAATAAAGTACTAATTAGCAAGTCCAGAGAGATACATTAATTTTTGCTAAGTTATAGTTCAACATGCAAGAATTTGAAAGAAAACTAACTTAGGTTGTTGGTCCATCGAGGGATCTTAGATGGTATGGACAGACAGATGATAACATCAGGCTGTGTTATATCCACTAACAAATCAGTGCCAGCTTCAAGTGAGTAATGCGTAGCAAGCTCTCTCCACAAGCATGGATGAAAATATGAGCGACCTTCACTATCGGTATTGATTACAACTTGGAACGTATATCCATGGCTTGTGATCAATGTGAACTGAGCAGAGTCTTGATCTAAGAATAAGCAAAACTTGTCTACCACACGATTTGTTGCAAAGCAAGGGATGTAGTGCAACAAATAGCAAGACATGATATATTTGTTAACAATGAAGACATAATGTGTCATTCATATAGGTCAGAAATTTATGAACAGCTAAAATATTAGCTATTAAAAAAAGTGATCTGCTAATTAATACAAACTAGAAAATTTGTTAACCAAATATGAGCCTTGCTTCAAGTGCAAATATCAGGATGGTGTGAATGAAAAAGTATTACTCCGTATGTGAACTAAAATAAAGTAAATTGCCTAATATAGCAATAGTTTGTTGGTAAGGTAGGCAATGTTTTCATATTGACGTCAGTGGCATGGCACTCATGGCACCCCCACTAGATCCTCCCCTGATTGACGTCTGTGCTGGATCGTAGTTGACATTTATCCCAGTTTAGCAATTCTATGTTGGTAAAGTAGGCAACATTCCCAATTTGGCCAAAAAGTGCAACCATGACTCCACAAAATCACGTAATTTTAAGAACCCTAACCCTCGAGGTGAGATGGATCTTAACAAACATACCGTGCGCTTTCTGAAGTCTTCTTGGATGGTGATGTTGAACAGCTCGTTTGTCTGGCCGAGGCCGCATAGGTGCCCTCCGTCATGACACTGCGGACACTCAAAATAGAACCCCAAAATCAGACTGCAGGAAAATGCTTGCACGGAGATTGTCTCATGGGATTATCACCCAGTGGTATACTACGAATAATAGCTACAAGATATGGATGCAGATTGCACTTACCATGTTGTCCATCAAGAAACCCCAATCTGGGAGGGGTTTGTACGCAGCGGCAGAAACTTCGGCGTTAGTCTGTGCCGATAGCCGGCGGCGCAAGGTTCAGATGCGAAAGGCGGGATGTATCTGATGCGGCTGCAATCTACGACGACATCCGGCTACGACCTCGGGTGTTTGAGCAGAATTGTGAAAGAGGAGGGGACTGTGAGGCGGCTCGGGAGCGGGGAAGGAGGGACGGGGGTTTTTCTCACAAAATGTGGTGAGGCTGTTCGTATGGACTTGACCCACATTTCATTGACCGTATGGTCGTATGGCCCAGCTGTCAGTCAATGAATTGGAGCTAAAATATAGCTTAAAAAATACGTGAATGATTATATTTTTGTGTGTGTTTAGGCATTATAGATTTTAGCAATATAGATTTTGGCAATCTTACTTATGCCACTCTCAAATTTGACATTTCACTTTTGCCACTCTTAGGTTTTCATATTGTATCACAATTGACATTCCATGGCAATAGAAAAATAATTAGAATAGCAATTGTGATACAATGTGAAAGGCAAACTTGGCAAAAAAAATAAGACTAGCGAAAACTAAATTTTCCCTAAAATATTTAGTCATACATCTGAAGTTGAATAATGCATCTAAATGTGCGCACATATAGTGGCACTTAAAGCTTCACATAAGTCCACATATACTGGCACTTACGACATCACAAAAGTTCATTTGCAAAACATGCTGAAAGTGCAACTAATCCTCGGGTGGTTTGGTAATTAATAACAACATATATATCATTGAACTAATAATTACTTGAGAAATATTTCAGAGAGTTCAGTGATGTGGACATGGCAAGGACTAAGAAAGTGGACCCCTCAAAATGCTAAGGCAAGCATTGGCAAAAGCTCAAGACTCCATTTTTGGTTTAGTGATACAAGATCACATTGAGTCCATAGGAAAAGCCAATACTATTAAAAGGGGATGAGGTTTTGATGATGATCTGGTTGCTCAAGTGCTTAGTGGTATATCTCCAAATCCCTCAGCAACTCTCACTGTCATAAACCCCAAAAAGTCATCTCGGTCCCACCGAAAACACAAACTCAGACTCACCGAGATGAACCACTCCAAGCCATATCCAAACCCTAGCAAATCGGATTTTCCGACTCTGAAAATCGGTTTCACCGAGATGGTGTTGCGAAGTTTCTGTTGCCTTCTGTCGTCAAATCGGTGTCACCGAGATGACAAAGTCGGTCAGACCGAAACTGGTAAACCGTAGTCATTGCACGAGTCGGACAAACCGAAATGCTTCCCTCGGTCCCACCGAGATTCCTAACGTTCATATATCTGAACACATCGGTCAGTCCGAGTTGTCAACTTCGGTCTGTCCGAGATTGGTCAAATGTGTGTAACGGTTGGATTTTGTGTGGAGGCTATTTATACCCCTCCACCCCCTCTTCATTCATGGAGAGAGCACTCAGAAAGAACCAACACTTCCACCATACATTTCTGAGAAGAGAACCACCTACCCTTGTGTTGAGATCAAGTTGCTCCACTCCCACCATATGAAGCTTGATCTCTAACCTTCCCAAGTTGCTTTCCACTCAATCCTTTCTTCCACCACAGCCAAATCAGTCAGGATAGTTGAGTGTTGGGGAGATTATCATTTGAAGCAAAAGAGCAAGGAGTTCATCATCAACAACAACATCTATTACCTTTTGGAGGGTGGTGCCTCCTAGATTGGTTAGGTGTCGCTTGGGAGCCTCCGTTGAGATGTGGAGTTGAACCAAGAAGTTTGTAAGGGCAAGGAGATCGCCTACTTCGTGAAGATCTACCCCGAGTAAGGCTAGCCCTCCGTGGGCATAGGCCATGATGGAATAGACAAGGTTGCTTCTTCGTGGACCCTTCGTGGGTGGAGCCCTCCGTGGACTCGCGTAGCCGTTACCCTTCGTGGGTTGAAGTCTCCATCAACGTGGATGTACGATAGCACGACCTATCGGAACCACGGGAAAAATCCTCGCGTCTCCAAATTGCGTTTGATCTTCTCCACCTATCTTTACTACATGTGCAATGTTTTACATTCCGCTGCCTATACTCTAGAATTGCATGTGTAGGGTGATGCTTGACTCGCTAGTATTTGCAAACCAGCCAAAATCTGAAATTGGGAAAAGGCTAGGTTTTTATCTTGTCAAGTAGTCTAATCACCCCCCTCTAGACATACTTTCGATCCTACAAGTGGTATCAGAGCTTTGGTCTCCATTGTTTTGGTCTCCATTGCATTGGAGTCCATAAGCTTGGTTTCACAACCTAGGAGTGTATGGCGTCTAGTGAGGGTAATTTTCGTAGAGGTCCTTACTTTGATGGTACAAACTTTGCTAGTTGGAAGCATAAAATGAAAATGCATATTCTTGGTCATAACCCAGCCGCATGGGGCATTATTTTTGTTGGTATGCAAGGTGAATTCTTCGAGGAAGGAAAAGTTCCGGATCGTGAAGCTACACCGGAAGAGTTGAGGATGTTGCAAAACAATGCTCAAGCTTGTGACATTCTCTTCAATGCTTTGTGTCCCGAGGAGTTCAACAAAATCAGCCGTCTTGAGAATGCAAAAGAGATTTGGGATACTTTGGTCGAAATGCACGAAGGTACCGAGTCTATGAAGGAATCAAAGCTAGATGTTCTTCAAGGTCAACTTGACAAGTTCAAGATGAAGGATGGTGAAGGAGTCGCTGAAATGTACTCTAGGCTCGCTCTCATCACAAATGAGATTGCCGGCTTAGGAAGCGAAGAGATGACCGAAAAATTCATCATCAAGAAGATTCTTAGAGCTTTGGATGGAAAGTATGACACCGTGTGCACTTTGATCCAAATGATGCCAAACTACAAGACTCTCAAGCCTACCAAAGTTATTGGAAGAATCGTTGCTCATGAGATGACACTTAAGGATAAGGAAGAGCTTCACAACAAGTGAGTGTACGGCTCCCCACAAGAGAAGAGAAGAATCTCCAAGAAGAAGAAGCTCAAGGGATGAATCACCTCGGAAAGAGAGAAGGAGTAGAGATGATCGTTATGAATGAAGGCCCTCTCGGAGAAGCAAGGATTCGGTGAGGAAAGACAAGTCATCAAGGAGCTACACAAGAAGAAGACATCAAGCTCATTTAGGTGAATGGGTCTCCGGCTCCGACTCCGACAATCAATCTGAAGGAAGCTATCACTCCGACTCCGACTATAGTCAAGATGAAGGTGTTGCCGGTCTTGCTCTCGTGTCCACCAACTCCAACTCCTTTGACATATTTGATTCACCAAATGAGGGAATTGGAAGATGCTTCATGGCAAAAGGCCCCAAGGTATCACACCCCGAATTCATTGACTTTGATAGTGATGAGGATGATTTACTTGGTGAAGATGACCTCTTGAATGATAAATCTAGTGAGCTTAGTAACAATGAACATGCTAGTAGTCTTTGTAGTCAAGAAGAGTCGAATGACAATGCTATGAAGGAGATTGAGCGTCTAACTAAAGAACTAAACACTCTTAAGTTAGCTCATGAAACAACTCAAGAAGATCATAGAGAGCTCCTAAGATCTCATGAGAAGCTACGCTTCGAGAAGCTTACCCTAGAGCAAGAACATGAGTTTCTAAAAGCTATCAATGACGATCGTCGAAAGAAGAGTTCTTCATATATTTCCAAGCGACTTCTCTTGTCTAATTTCTTGCCACCAATTAAGACTAAGCATAACAAGAATAAGAAAGGTTCTTCTTCTAGTAGTAACAATAACAATGTTAAATCCAATGTTGTTGCTTCTAGTAGTTCTCTTGATTCCACTAACAATGTTTCAAGGCAAGTTACACTTGAGCAAGAAAATAGTTTATTGAAAGGGATTATAGAGAAAGGTGTCTACAAGGGCCTTGACGGAAGCAAGAACTTTGAGGAAATTGTTCGCAAGCAAGGAAGGCACCGAAAGAATCAAGGAATTGGTTTTGAACGAAAGTTCAACGCCGAAGGAGTTGAGTGGGAAGAAGGTCAATACCCCACAGCAAAGTTTGTTCCTCAAAAGGATAAGTATGATCCTACTACTTCCAATGTGGAACAAGCACAAGATGACCTTCCACCACAAGACCACAAGCAAAAAGGGAAGGACAAGCTTCAAGAGGAGATTGATGCATTTGTGGAAGCACCTCAATCTATGGTCAAGTGGGTCCCCAAGACATCGTCAAGTTCTACTTCGTCAAGCTCAACTTCAACCCCAAGGATTCCCATCAAGATGATGTGGATCCCGAAGAAGAAAAACTAGAGAGTTCTCGAGGGTGACCCCGCCAACATATTTCACTCATATTCATTTTGGGCAAGGACTTGTGCAATCATCTTCCACATCTTGCACTAGTTCATGGAGTCACAAACCCTCTTGTTGGTAAGTCAAGGGACAAGGTAATCATTGCTTTCATGGACATCATCTATTGTGTGCTTCAATCTATGTCCATGGATATTCTTGTTTGTTCCTTGTGGGACTAACCATGTAGGTATTGAAAGTGCCCGAATCCAAAGGATAGCTCCCAACTCTTGATGATCCTCATCAACATTGAGCATCCACATCTTCAACATCTACATGAAGTCTTCTACGACAACCCAAGGTTAGTTTGACCCTTTAGGGGGTTCTCACATCTAGGGGGAGCTTTGCTCTAAGACTTGAGCTAAAGCAACTCCAAATGATGTGAACACATCAATGCTTTATGTAAAAGTGGTAACCCCACTTGTGCTTAAACGATGAGTATGACCTATGATCAAATGTTCTCATTTGGCTCCTAAGTCAATATACTCATATAAAGATGACCTAGTCATCGACAAATTATGTGCTATTTGCTAGTGTTGGTTGTGCATGATTGACACATATTTCATTTGCTATCTTATTGTGTGAGCGTGTTGAATGCATAATTTTATCCATTCAAGGACATCCATTTGTTGTTTTGTTTGGTTTTATTTTTCTAGCCAAATGGATGGACAAGAATGCCTAAGAACCTCCCCAAGCTATCTATGTTCTCTTGTCTCAAATTCTATTCATGCTTATATCACAAAATTTGAACAAGTCATTTTTGGACCCTCCGGGTGAGGAGCACTCGGAGCCACCGATCTGAGAAAGGCTGACTTCCAAAACCTTTTGTTTGTTTTCGGTATGACCAACTCATTCACATTCGGTCCAACCAAAACGAACAAATTGATCTAGGTTTTCAACCTCGGTGCAACCGAGTTGTAAATTTCGGAGTCACCGAAGTGTATAACTGCTCAGCAGTTATCAATCTCTATGCCACCGAGTTTGACAACTCGGTCACACTGACAGCAAAGGGGTATATTTATCCCGAGGGCCACGCGTTGATTTCTCCTTCAAACGTCTTCGCCCTCGCGCCCCTTGCTGCCGTCGCCGTGGTCTCCAGATCGTCTCCTTCGTCTCATGTGCGTCTTCACCGCAGGACTTCGTCGCCGTCAACGGCATTCTCGCCCGCCGTTGCCGCCGTAGCGGATCGTCACCAAGTTAGGGTACGATTCAACCCCGCTCGTGTTCCCCTTTCTGATTCAATGCACGGGTGGATCTAGTCTATATCTTGCCACAGTATGCAATGTTCTATCCACGAGAAATCTCCGTAGAAGATAGTCGAGGACAAATTTCTAGGTTTAAGTTTCCGCCGAATGCATATCGGTGCGACCGATTTTTGCGTTTCGGTGCGACCGATTTGGTCTCTGATCATTGCACTTGCACGTTTCGGCTTGTCCAATGTGTGCAGATCGGTGTGACCGAAACAATGTTTCTGTGAAACCCTAGTGCCTCGGCAAGACCGAAACCCACTTTGGTCTAACCGAAAGTGGTGTGCCAAGTCTCTGCTTAGCACTTCGGATTCACCGAAATTGAAACTTGGTCCTTCCAAAATGTCTTCTGTGCAAACTTAGAACTATGAATTTGAACTCAATTTTTATGAAAACTTCTGCATTTTGTGATGACTCTTCTTTTCTGACTATACCATATCTATTCACAGGGTTTCAGCCATGTCAGATGCCAGTGAAAACCATAACAGGTCAGAAGAGCCAATTGCTGATATTCCAGTCTAGTCCTGAGGTTAGCAGTTCTTCAGATGATGGTGAGAGGAGTACACCTAGTGGAATGCCTCCTGCAGCCACCAGAACTAGGAAGCACAGAAACTCATCGTCTGAATATGAAGATTATGTTCTTGAGGAGGTGACCTCAAAGTCTAAGAGGAAGGTTGTTGCCAAAGAGCAGCAAGATCAGCAAACTAAGATGGGCACCAGCAAGGTCAAGCAGTCTGTTGCAGCTAAGAAGCTGAGTTTGGGTGATGAGGCAAGCAAAGTGAAGAAGACTTCCAAGAGGAAGAGAAAAGTGTATGTGCAGGGAGCCAGGGAAGATATGTTCATAGATCCTCATGCAGATGCAGCAGAAGAGGATGAGGAAGAGGAAGAACCTGAGCCAGCTCCTCAGAAGCAGAAGCTCATGGGTGATGCAATCAGGGCTGGAAACACTTCGAGGCCCAAGAAATCTGCTCCAACAAAGGCTGCTCCTGCAAAGCCTAAGCCCAAGAGACTATCAGGAATATCCCAGCTTATGAGAAGAACAAGGGAGATGTGCCACCAGCTGAATCTGATGATGAATGTGCAGTTTTGCTCAAGCTTAGACCCAGATTGCCATTGCACAATGATGCTCATCCTCAAGCTGAGGATATGAAGCTGAGAAAAGATAGTGGTCTCAGGCTATGGAGGCAAAATGACCCATATGCCATAAGAAGAAGGACTGCTGTGGACAACACATTTCACACTAGAGAGCAGCATGACTTCTATGAGACCGTGTTTATGGATAAGAAGCCCGTAGTTGCTGACACCAGGTATGTTGATTGGGAATACATTGACAGCGAAGGGCACAAGGATTTCTTTCCTCATGTGCATGAAAGTTTCAAGGCATGTGGAGTTGATACATTCATCGGTCAGAAGCTCACCAGTTGGAATGACGAGATGATCATGCAGTTCTATGCCACAGCCCACTTCTATCCAGATGGCAGGATTGTATGGATGACTGAGGGCCAGAAATTTTCTTCAACTGTTGAAGAATGGGCTACTATCTTGAATGCTCTAGTGCCCAAAGAAGATGATGTTGATGTGTATGGAGTGCCGAAGCACAATCATGAATCAATGGCCAACATGGACAAGGAAATTCCAGCAGAAGATCTAGAGACATGGAAGCTTGGTTCTGTTTATCATCTCCAGGCAGGTTTGGCTACTTCAAACACCATTCTGAGGCATACTTTGATGCCCAAGTCAGGAGATCATAGGATGATCAGAGGATACTCCATCAATATGCTTCACTTAATTGATGAGAAGGCACCTTTCAAGGTGATGGATTTGATCGTGGAAACTATCAAGAGGACAGTTGCTGACCAGAAGAGGTCGTGTGGATTTGCCCCACAGATTCAGATGCTCATCAATGCTAAGTTTGGCACGGGCAAATTCCTGTTGGATAGAGAGCATCTGCCTTTGCGTCCAGATCATGAAGATAATGAGGTGGTGATGAATGAGGATGATCCAAATTTTGTAGTAGGACAGGAGAAGATTGCTGCTGCCAAGGCTGCTTTGGCTGCCAAGAAAGCTGCAGAAGCTTCAGCTGCACCCAAGAGCATTGGTGAGAAAATCCTTGAAGCTACCCAGCGGATTGAGCAACGCCTGGCCAGCATTGTGCAATCTCAGGAGAGCCTTGAGAGAATCTTTGATGAGAAGATCCATGCCTTGGATGTGAAGATCACTGATGTGCAGACCACAGTCAACAAGCTTGAGGCTGATGTTGAGCTAGCCAAGAAGGAGAAGGAAGCTCTTCTGCATGATGATGATGAGCAGGATGACTTGGTCCAGGATACCTCACGACAGTCTGCTCCGGTTCCCAGAGGATCCAGATCAGCTGCTATTCCAGTTCAGGATACCAGGACTTTGGTCTCCGCACCTCCTTCAGCACCTGCAGTTGCTTCAGCTCTTCCTCTAGTGTCCACTCCTCCAGCTCAGACTTCAGCAAAGATCTTCGCGGATGCAGTTCTCACCACTCCAGCGTCAACCCAGACAGAAGCCGCCAGCAGAGCCCACAGTGACCTTTAGCTCTATGCATTTTCAAACTTTTTGGTAACTTGTTGCCAAAGGGGGAGAAATTGTATAGATCATAGGCTTCGAGAGAGAGAGTGCTTTCTTTTTGCGCTTTTGCTCTTTCGTTTTTCTACGGTTTTTTATCGATACTTTTGATGTTTGAGATACTCTTTTGTGTGTTACGTGTGTTTGATACCTCATTTGTGCTACCTTAATGAGTGCTTGGTCGTACTATGCTTAATGTGTGCTTATTGCTTATCATATGCTATTCTTATCTTGTATGACCATTTACTCATGTATTGGTGATGGGTGCACGTTTTTCATTCTTATCATTTTGTGCGCTCCACCAAGATGTATGTGACATGGAAGAGTGACCCATGATCCTAATCGATTGTGCATTTGCATTCAAACGCAAATTTTTAAATAATGCACAAATTTAGGGGGAGCTCTTGCTTATCACATACTTCTCAAGGCGAAGATATTATTCATTGATTATATCCTTTGTCGAAGCTTTGATCTATATGTTGTCATCAATTACCAAAAAGGGGGAGATTGAAAGTGCAACTAATCCCCGGGTGGTTTTGGTAATTAATAAAAACATATATATCATTGAACTAATAATTACTTGAGAAATATTTCAGAGAGTTCAGTGATGTGGACATGGCAAGGACTAAGAAAGTGGACCCCTCAAAATGCTAAGCCAAGCATTGGCAAAAGCTCAAGACTCCATTTTTGGTTTAGTGATCCAAGATCACATTGAGTCCATAGGAAAAGCCAATACTATTACAATGGGATGAGGTTTTGATGATGATCTGGTTGCTCAAGTGCTTAGTGGTATATCTCCAAATCCCTCAGCAACTCTCACTGTCATAAACCCCAAAAAGTCATCTCGGTCCCACCGAAAACACAAACTCAGACTCACCGAGATGAACCACTCCAAGCCATATCCAAACCCTAGCAAAACGGATTTTCCGACTCTAAAAATCGGTTTCACCGAGATGGTGTTGCCAACTTTCTGTTGCCTTCTGTCGTCAAATCGGTGTCACCGAGATGACAAAGTCGGTCAGACCAAAACTGGTAAACCCTAGTCATTGCACGAGTCGGACAAACCGAAATGCTTCCCTCGGTCCCACCGAGATTCCTAACGTTCATATATTTGAACACATGGTCAGTCCGAGTTGTCAACTTCGGTCTGTCCGAGATTGGTTAAATGTGTGTAACAGTTGGATTTTGTGTGGAGGCTATTTATACCCCTCCACCCCCTCTTCATTCGTGGAGAGAGCACTCAGAAAGAACCAACACTTCCACCATACATTTCTGAGAAGAGAACCACTGATGACGGCGTGAAGGCTCGTCTCGCGTTGTGGTTCCTCGAAGCGGAGAGGATGATGTAGCAAGCGGTGAAGTATTTCCCTCAGTTCAGAACCAAGGTAATCGAACCAAAAGAAAGTCCTTGCAACACCACGTGTTCAGCCCCTGCACACAAGAAAACAAATCTCCACACCCAACGCGATCAATGGGTTGTCAAGCCCTTGACGGTAAGATGAAAGATCAAACGTAGATGGGTTTTTTGTAGCAAAGTAAAATATGGTTCAGATCTGAACCGTTTGGAACAAAAGCAAAAGAGAGCAAGATTGAAAGCAATATGATGGAAAAGAGACCCCGGGGGCCGTAGGATTCACTAGTGGCTTCTCTCAAATAAAATAGCAAACGGTGGAAGAACTTTTACTGTTGGGCAATTGATAGAACCTCAAATAATCAAATAAAATTTCTTTCTCTCAAAAAAGTATAAGTGAAGCAAGAGAGATTTTCTTCAAAACTAACATAGCACGCCGTGCTCAAAAAGATATAAGTGAAGCATATGAGCAAATTCCTAGCTCAAAAAGATATAAGCGAAGCACATGAGCCATTCTAATAAACTAAAACCACCTTGGCTCTCTCAAGATAGGTGTGTACAGCAAGGATTCATGACTTTGATCTAACAGCATGGAAAGCAAAAATTCAAAGCAAACAAGACGCTCCAAGCAAGACACATATCATGTGACGAATAAAAATATAGTTTCAAGTAATATACCGATGGTTGTTGGAACAAAGAGGGGATGCCACTCGGGGGCATCCCCAAGCTTAGACGCTTGGGTCTCTTTAAAATTTACCTTGGGGTGCCATGGGCATCCCCAAGCTTAGGCTCTTGCCACCCCGTATTCCGTCATCCATAAAGATCTCACCCAAAACTTGAAAACTTCAATCACACAAAACTTAACAAAACTCCGTGAGATCCGTTAGTATAAGAAAGCAAATCACCACTTTAGGTACTGTTGCAAACCCAGTCATATTTTAATCTTGCATAATAGCTACTGTATTCCAACTTTGCAATGGCCTATACCCTCCGGAAAAGACCATAGAATCATCAAAACAAGCAAACAATGCAAAGAAAACAGAATATGTTTCAGACAGAACAGTCTGTAGTAATCTGGAAGCTTCCGATACTTCTGTAACTCAAAAACTTCTGAATAATTAGGACAATTTCGAAAACTCATATAGAAATACTGTGTAAAAATTTCAGAATTTTCTCGCGTTCCAGTAAAGAAAAATAATTCCTGGACTGGACGCAAAAATTTCTGTTTTGAAAACAGCATCAATTATACTTTCTTCTAGATCATCCCAAATGTATTGCTTGGAACAAACACTAATTAAAACACCAAAAACACAATATATCCATAGAGATAATTGTGCAAACACTCAAGAACAGAAAGCAAAAAGCAAAAATAAATTTATTCATTGGGTTGCCTCCCAACAAGCGCTATCGTTTTACGCCCCTAGCTAGGCATAAAGATTGGATATAAGTTTTTCCATCCTTCCTCTTATCATTGGAAGGTGTATCCTTGTTTGTTTCCAACTCTTCAATCAACCACTTAGAAACTTTCAAAGATTTAGCATAAGAATTCTCAATAGCTATGCTTCTAGGTACGAAATTGAAAAATTCACTCTTATAAATTGCATCAACAAAATCAGGGTGAATACCAATCATCTTAAGATCTCCCTTGTTGCTACCCAAAGTTTCACCTTTGCTCTTATTTCCCTTGATAGTTTTGGTAGGGTTTTTTTCAGTAGCATTGAAGGAAGAAAAAGCCAAACTCAAGTTACTAAGAACTTCTTGTAGTTTATCAATTCTAGCGGGACTCTCTTCCAATCTACTATAAATTATGGGTTCCTTTTCTTTTAGTGCCTTGATTGCATCTCCCAATTTTGACCCAAATCTAGTAGCAAGATTTTGCATCTTAGTGTCCAATTTTTCAATTTGCTCTAGGGTGATCATATTTTTTTCAATGGAATCTAGCCTTTGCATAACATGCTCAAGAGTCAAAATTGTTCCATTAACCATAAGAGGTGGTGATCCCACTATGTTCCCCAAAGCATTAAAAGCATCCAAAGGTGGGCACATCCAAAAATTCCCACCGGTAATAGTATCAAGAATGAATCTATACCAAGTGGTAATGCCCATATAAAAACAGCGAAGAAGAACAAAGGTAGATTGCTTTTGGGTAGATCTATTATGAGCATTGCAAATTCTATACCAAGCATCCTTTAAACTCTCCCCTTCCCTTTGCTGAAAATTGAGAACTTCATTCTCTAGAGAAAGCGCAATAGGGGAAGTTTTGGCCATAGTAGCCAAGTTCACACAAAACAGATCTAGCAAGAAAAACGGCGAACGAAAAAGAGAGGCGAATAAAACCGGCAAATTGGTGAAGGGGGAGAGAGGAAAACGAGAGGCAAATGGTGAAGTGGGGGAGAGGAAAACCGGAGGCAAATGGCGAATAATGTAAGTGCGAAGAGATGAGATTTGTGAGTAGGAACCTGGTGGATGTTGAAGAAGCTTCCCCGGCAAAGGCGCCAGAAATACTTCTTGATGACGGCGTGAAGGCTCGTCTCGCGTTGTGGTTCCTCGAAGCGGAGAGGATGATGTAGCAAGCGGTGAAGTATTTCCCTCAGTTAAGAACCAAGGTAATCGAACCAAAAGGAAGTCCTTGCAACACCACGTGTTCAGCCCCTGCACACAAGAAAACAAATCTCCACACCCAACGCGATCAAGGGGTTGTCAAGCCCTTGACGGTAAGATGAAAGATCAAACGTAGATGGGTTTTTTGTAGCAAAGTAAAATATGGTTCAGATCTGAACCGTTTGGAACAAAAGCAAAAGAGAGCAAGATCAAAAGCAATATGATGGAATAGAGACCCCGGGGGCCGTAGGATTCACTAGTGGCTTCTCTCAAATAAAATAGCAAACGGTGGAAGAACTTTTACTGTTGGGCAATTGATAGAACCTCAAATAATCATGACGATATCCAGGCAATGATCTATATATAGGCATCACGTCCAAGATTAGTAGACCGACTCCTGCCTGCATCTACTACTATTACTCCACACATCGACCGCTATCCAGCATGCATCTAGTGTATTAAGTTCATGGAAAAACGGAGTAATGCAATAAGAACGATGACATGATGTAGATCAGATCTATTCATGTAGGAATAGACACGACCTTTTTCTCCTTAGTAGCAACGATCAACGCGTGTCTTGCTGCCCCTTCTGTCACTGGGAAAGAACACCGCGAGATCGAACCCACTATCGAGCACCTCTTCCCATGGCAAGAAAAATCAATCTAGTTGGCCTAACTAAACCAAAGTTTCGAAGAAGAAATACAAGACTATATGAAATCATGCAAATAAGAGATCAAAGAACTCAAATCACTTTCATGGATATAAAAAGATAGATCTGATCATAAACTCAAAGTTCATCGGATCCCAACAAACACACCGCAAAAGAGTATTACATCATATGGATCTCCAAGAGACCATTGTATTGAAGATCAAAGAGAGAAAGAAACCATCTAGCTACTGCCTACGGACCCGAAGGTCTACAATGGACTACTCACGCATCATCGGAGAGGTACCAATGGACATGGTGAAACCCCCCGAGATGGTGTCTAGATTGGATCTGGTGGTTCCGGAACTTGCGGCGACTGGAATTGATTTTCGTCGACTCCCCTAGGGTTTCTGGAATATTTGGGTATTTATAGAGCAAAGAGGCGGTGGAGGGGGTCTCCGAGTGGGCCACAACCCACAGAGGCGCGCCAGGGCCTCCTGGCGTGCCCTGGTGGGTTGTGCCCACCCAGGGCCGCCTCTCCGACTCATCTTCGGTCCTTCGGGTGTCTTCTGGCCCAGAAAAATTCCACAAAAAGTTTCGCTGCGTTTGGACTCCGTTTGATATGGATTTTCTGTAAATCAAAAACAGGGCAGAAAACAGCAACTGGCACTTGGCACTATGTCAATAGGTTAGTTCCAGAAATTGATATAAACTTGATAGGAAATCATTCTAAAACATCCAAGATTGATCACAAAACAACACGGAACAATCAAAAATTATAGATACGTTGGAGACGTATCAACCACCTACCCTTGTGTTGAGATCAAGTTGCTCCACTCCCACCATATGAAGCTTGATCTCTAACCTTCCCAAGTTGCTTTCCACTCAATCCTTTCTTCCACCACAGCCAAATCAGTGATGAGAGTTGAGTGTTGGGGAGATTATCATTTGAAGCACAAGAGCAAGGAGTTCATCATCAACAACAACATCTATTACCTTTTGGAGGGTGGTGCCTCCTAGATTGGTTAGGTGTCGCTTGGGAGCCTCCGTCGAGATGTGGAGTTGAACCAAGAAGTTTGTAAGGGCAAGGAGATCGCCTACTTCGTGAAGATCTACCCCGAGTAAGGCTAGCCCTCCGTGGGCGTAGGCCATGATGGAATAGACAAGGTTGCTTCTTCATGGACCCTTCGTGGGTGGAGCCCTCCGTGGACTCGCGTAGCCGTTACCCTTCGTGGGTTGAAGTCTCCATCAACGTGGATGTACGATAGCACCACCTATCGGAACCACGGGAAAAATCCTCGCATCTCCAAATTGCGTTTGATCTTCTCCACCTCTCTTTACTACATGTGCAATGTTTTACATTCCGCTGCCTATACTCTAGAATTGCATGTGTAGGGTGATGCTTGACTCGCTAGTATTTGCAAATCTGCCAAAATCTATAATTGTCAAGTAGTCTAATCACCCCCCCTCTAGACATACTTTCGATCCTACACATGCCACTTCAGACATGGCAGACAACAAACTTACATAAACATAGTCTTGTACATCACTAATTACATAAAGGAGCAGGCATAATTCCTAGGGTTCAAGCAGCTGCGATGGCACCTCCAACACCACAGCCTCCAGCATCGCCAGCCCCTGCAGCAGCCCCTACAACAACACCTCCGCCACCTCCAGCACCACCTGCAGCATCTTCGTCATCCTCATCCTCAAAAGCATTATGAGGAATAGGCATTATGACAGTCGTGGTGATGCTGTACAATTCTGGAGTACGTGGCATCAGCTCTGAAACTTTGGTTGCCATCATTAGTGCTTCAGCTTCGGTGCCTTCTGCTAACTTGAGGTTGCAACCATGAATCAAGGAAACATCTCGTTGGTACTTGAATTTCACCAGAACAACAACCTTGATTTCAAGATCAGCAATCTTGAAGTCCCAGTGGCATAAAGTCTGATGGAGAGCATATGCAATAGCAAATGCAGCTGAAAATAAGGCGCTCTTCACAATGAACATTGCTACAACATTAGTAGGGCCATATTCCACATCCAACCGAACCTTCGTGGCATATGCTATTCGCAGAACTTCAGGAGAACGATCATACAACTAAAATGCAAATAAATAACATTTTACGGAAAAACACATAGAAGTTCAGATTCAGTACATTATTTTTCTAATGAGGGGACCGTAATCATCATCCATGTTCCCCATGGCCAGAATTATGGGATACGCAGCACAACACTAGGAAGAAATCCTGAAAGATTAGAACATAAATGTACCTCAGGATCCAAGAACCGACGACGCTTGATTCCGTATTCTGCAACTTCATCGACCTCGCATGCAGGCCTTTTTCCCTGACATGCATGTCAAGCAGATGACAAAGAAATCACATAAATTTTCAGATTTGGTCGTTTGATTCATCCAAAGAAATGGTAATTGTTCTATGCGTTGCTTCTCGATGCGGTAGAAGCTTTTGTGAGAAGGCAGAGGAGAAGGCAGGCGATTTAGGAGCCGTTGATCCTCCATCTAGCGGTACATATTGTTTCAAGGAAGGCGAGGACGCAGAGGCACACAGGGGCCATACATCGTGCATCCAACGGCCGCGAATCAAACTAAGTTCTTTTATTTATTTATTTGAATGAAATATGAAGCTCAGTATTGTCCATGACACATGGAAAATGTAAAGTTCACAGTTCATCGCAAACCTCTCTCGTCAAATAACGTAATGGAAAGAAAACCCCAATTGGTGTGAAAAATTACAGGCAATAGAGACAAGTGACGTGAGCGCATGCGCAACACATGTACAATGGGGTTCCTACATCATGGATATCTTGTGTGCATGTCTCTTAAACTGGTATTCTCGCAGGTGATTCAAAATGATAATGTAATGGTAAACCCCGAGTCCACTTCGTCATGTCGCAAGTTCAAGTGTGAGGGTCGTACTTGTGATCATCAGCGGAATCATACATTGATCTGTGCTCAATAGTGTCCATGACACATGGAAAATGTAAAGTACCGTTCATCACAAACATGTCCCGACAAATCATGAAATGGAAAGAAAACCCCAATTGGTGTGACAAAGTACCAGCAATAGAGACATGTGACGTGAGCCCGTGCGCAACACATGTACTACAATGTGGTTCCTACATCATGGAGATCTTGTGTGCACGACTTTTAAACTGCTACTCGCAAGGTGGTTTCGAAATGATAATGTCTTCCCCTAAAAAAAGAATAAGAAATGATCATGTCTTGGTAAACCCGAGCCCACTTTGTCACATCGCAAGTTCAAGTGTGAGGGTCGGACTTGTGATCATCAGGGAAATCATACATGATCCGTGCTCAATATTGTCCATGACACATGGAAAATGTAAAGTACCGTTCATCACAAACCTGTCCCGATAAAACATGAAATGGAAAGAAAACCCCAATTGGTGTGACAAAGTACAAGCAATAGAGACATGTGACGTGAGCCCGTGCGCAACACATGTACTACAATGTGGTTCCTACATCATGGAGATCTTGTGTGCATGACTTTTAAACTGCTATTCTCGCAAGGTGGTTTCGAAATGATAATGTCTTCCCCTCAAAAAAACAAAAAGAGATCATGTCTTGGTAAACCCCGAGCCCACTTTGTCACATCGCAAGTTCAAGTGTGAGGGTCCGACTTGTGATCATTAGCGGAATCATACATGATCCGTGCTGAGTATTGTCCATGACACATGGAAAATGTAAAGTTCAGTTCATCGCAAACCTCTGTGAGCAAATCATGTAATGAAAAGGAACCCCCTATCGGTGTGTCAAAGTACAAGCAATAGAGATTTGTGACATGAGCGCGTGCGCAATACATGTACAATGTGGTTCATACATCATGGAGACCTTGTGTGCATGTCTTTTAAACTGCTATTCTCGCAAGGTGGTTCAAAATGATCATGTCTTGGTAAACCCTGAGTCCACTTCGTCACGTGGATAGTTTGAATGTGAGGTCGAAATTGTATATATCAATGGAATAAAAGACATGATCCTTGCTCAATATTGTTCATGTCACATGGAAAATGTAACGGTCCATTCATTGCGAACCTCTCCTGTTGAATCGTGCATTACAATGTGGTGGATCAAACCATTTAATAAGCACTTGTCAAACCAAACATTTGCAATTCGTGAGAGACTTTTTAACCTCACCAATAGGGCCACAATAATAGAATTTGACAAATTATAATTTTTTTACCAACTGTTCAGCTATTTTTTTAGTGGATAATGGATAGAAAACCCTAATGTTCGTCATGTGTATTTGGTACAACAAGTTGAATACTTACGACCAACCCCAAATAGTCTCTCCATAGAGGAACTAAAGAAATGTCTTTCCCTCCTAATTTTTGCTCCCACCAGTGTTTTCGTTCCCTCCACTGACTTTGAATAACGCGCTCAATTTTCAACACCTCCTCCTAAATACCCATGACTTGACTCTCACCGCTCCCTCACGCCTCTCTTCTCCCTCAGATCCGCCGCCCTCCTTGAGACCTATGGCTCCATCTCTGCCCAATGCGATGGCCGGGACACTCCGTTGCGGGAAACTCTGCAAACCTCCGCCGCCTCCCCCAAAAGCTTTTGATACGCTACAAGGTCAGAAGTTCCTCTCCCGCCATCCCCACCCCAAACCCCCATCTATGTTCACGTCGCCCATATGGATTTATACTTGTGGTTTATTTTGGCCTCTTGATGGACTTGCACCTTTCGATTCTTGTAGATCAACTCATTTTTTTATATGCAATACGGTCTGTACTGCGGTTCATTCAATCTAGGGATATAGTTCACTTCACATGTTCTTATTAGGAAGATCCTGAATATTTGCTCACACTTGTATATTTTAAGATTATTTGATAACTTAAACATAATTATTCGTCTCAATTGATGAACATGCACGCGAATATTTGGTATTTGATTCTCAGATGGTACCAGCAAATCAGCAAACGTATACGATCAGGTACTGGCAGATACAATGAAGGACAACGTTGCTCGAATATGTGCACGCATGAAGAAACACTGTGCTGGTACCATTGGAGCACCAGATTTCGCTTGTATAGCACATTCTCTTCTAAGTGCTGGTTCGCAGAGCGATGATGATTTAGAAAATAATTCAGAAGAGGAAGCCGATGTTTATGACGATGACATGGATGAATATGTACCATCATATTCAGTTACAACAAAGAATAAATTGACCCAAACTATTTACAAGGTAAAACTCCTTTGCTAATTTGACATGCATGCGTATTAGGAAATTTGGCTAAAAACATTTATTAAACCGTGCACTGTATATGTTTCAACTTTTATGGGTACCTGGTTTCTTCAGGGATAGGATTTGAGGGATGAATTTGTGGAAGAATTTTGCACTAGTATTTTGCAAAAAAGTGCTCAACGCCGTAAGTACAACATTGTGACTAAATGTTCGAACAAGGTCAGAAACTGTACATAGTACTTCGGCTTCCTTTTGAGATTTCAGACTTATGCACTTCCCGTCATACTAAATTCTTGCTAATTGTCATTGGATTTTTCTGACAAAGGAAAAGCAAACATAGATGTCGTGGTGCTAAGTGGTACGGCTGGCTGTTCAAAATATGATATCCCTCATTGCTCTATGGTAAGAATTTAAATAAGTTGTTGAAATCCTGTATTTTGTTGGTTATTACATGATATACAGTTCTGATACGAGTGTAATTCCATAAGGCCAAAAACAACAAGAAAAGACCACCCAGTTTGGGGTTTTCTGGAAACTCCAACACCATGGAGAAGAATTCCTGTATGAGACAGAATGCAGAAGAAGCACCCGTAAGTAATTTATAATGTTTTGGCTTCAAAATTACTATGCGAGGCATCATACTGTAATGTACTAACGGTGGACAATCAACGCTTTCAATTCTGATGCAGACTACAAAGAAGGCATGTTCACCAGAAGTTCTGCCGCAATTGCCTGATGTATAGATTATTGAGGAAAAGAGCTCCTCCGCCACGATACTTTCAAGCTATGGCGTCTCATCACATAGTTCATCCTCTGAACAATGTATCCGTGAGCTAGAAGCGAAGATTACAACACAAGCAACAGACACAAAACAGGCAAATGACGCAGTTGCAGAAAATCTGAATGCACTACTTAGTGCACAGATGCATGAAATCGATGAGCTGAAAAGGAAACAGCAACTTGAAATAGAAGTTATCAAGATGGATCATGAGAGAAAAATCAAAGGCTTTGAAAAAAAGCAACAACAAATGGAGGGAATTCTTAGTCATCTCTTAAGGAAGTCATCCCAGTCTTCGCAGGAGACTGTGTCACAACCCATCAATCACTGATCGTGCATTACTGTTCGTCATGATGCCTTCTCCAGTGTGTTATTTGTAATGCTTGATAATATGTCATTCGGATGTTCATATTAATATGAGTATCACTACTGTGAGAAATGGCAAGTCCCATTGTTATTATAATAAAAGTTGAGATGACAATGTTAAATTTCAAATTTTCTATAATACAAATTCAAATTGGCCTACAAAATCAATCGTGCGCATTTTGACGCTATAATAAAACATGTGACGGTACTGGTGACGGAAATTGTAACCGTCACCACAGTCCTATCCCCACTTGTAAGCAGCCACGTCAGCACCCTCCGGACCCACATGAAAGCAGCCACGTCAGCACCATCCGGGCCCATATGTCAGCAACGTTGACCGGTCAAAACTGACGCCGTGTTATTACTGACGGGACCATTGACAAAAAAACTCACGGCGGGTCCACATGGAAGAAGCCACGTCAGCATCTGCTGGCCCCACCTGTCAGAATCTTTGACCAGTCAAACACGCAGACCTATCATCGGTGATGGGATTATCGTCACCCAAAAAATGTTAGGCGACAAAATGGGCTATCATAGGTGACATTCTGGGCCATCACCGAAAACGGCAATCGACGACATTTTTTGGGCCGTCACCTAAGATACAATCTTGCGCGACGGAGAAACTGGTACCGTCAAGATTTTATTTTCAATCACGACGCTTCCGTGACGGTGGGCGTGACGGCCGGAAAATGTCATCCGTACATTTTCCGTGACGAAAAACGGTTATACGTGACACAAGTGGAACGTCGCAAAATAGACGAAAGTTTGTGGTGAGATGGGGCGGTCGGGATCCACGGTGAAGGCGGAGAAGACGAAGAAGGCCGCGGCGGCGTTAGGCAAGTCTGCCGGCGGGTCGAGCAGGGCCGCGGCGCCGGCGGGCTCGGGGCCCCAGCGGCCGCGGGTCCAGGGTGAATGGCTCCCGTCGCGTGTGACGGAGGCCCAGGTGCTGGGCCTTGTCGACGACGGCCTTGTGCAAGACGGCGCATGGAGGCTCCCCGAGGGCGAACCGGAGCCCATGCCCCAGCCGGACGAGCGGGTGTTGTTGGTTACCCACGTTCACCGAGGTTTCTCTCTGCCCCCTCTAATTTTTTCAGAGGGTTCCTAGATCTCTTTGGAGCGCAACTGCATCATCTGTCGCCGAATGCCGTTATGTACATTTCTGCCTATGTATCTTTTTATGAGAACTTCATTGGGTGCTACCCGCACTGGGGGCTGTTCAAGCACCTTTTTACTTGCCGCTCTATGTTCGTGAAGAACACAGATCCGAGTGGAGATAAGACTGGTGTTATCCAGCTGTGCGGGGGTTTGGCTGTTCAGATGCGTGGGAAGGGCTTCTTTCCCACCCTGAATTTTCCCGAGTTAGTCAAGGGCTGGCAGGACTCCTGGTTTTATTGCAAGGACATCCCACGGGCCGGGTCGTCGATCGGCCTCCCCGCGTACTCGCATGAGAGGGTCAGGGCGCCTCCTTCCCTCCGACTGACCAAGGAAGAGAGGGTTGACACGAATATCCTGCGCACTACCCTGACGAGCCTCATGAACTCCGGGGTTAACGGGATGGATCTGATCGAGACCTTCATCATCCGGTGGATCCAGCCGCTCCAGCAGCGGTCTCATCTGATGTGGATGTACGAGGGGCCGAGTGACCCCACTCGGGTGCACCCGGAGGAGTACTCGGAGGACGCCGTGAGGGAGAGGATCATGTGTATCTCTTCAGTGCGCGACAACCGATGTGGGGCCAGGCTGGTGCAGCCCTGCAGCAAGGAGCGACCCCCCATAGAGGTTTGTGCCTTTTTGCATCCTGCCCGAATGCTTTCTGTGATTAATGAACTTTCGAGCTCCGAATGGAAATGATGTCCATGAATCCATCCGTGTAAAAATTTGACTTGGTTGTTGTGAATGCAGACATTCTCTCGGTTCACCTCGGCGATTCCCATCTGTGACCGCCTGCCCCAAGATGATGCGAGCGACACGGAGCAGCACGACGGCGAGGAGTCCGATGAGGACTATGACAGTGGATCCACCAACGTTGAAGAGAGTGCCGAAGATGGTGAGGAAGCCACTTCATCTCCATCTGAGGTGGACCCTGAGGAGCACCCTCCAGAATGTCGGTCCAAGATGACCCAGGACCCGAGTGTTTGAGCCGGCCCCACCACTCTGTCGTCTGTGGCTCCGAGTGCTCCGGCCCCGGGGGACCGGGAACCGAAGCGTGGCCAAGCGGACGCATCCAGATCGGTGGAGAAGGCGCCGAAGCACCTCAAGAAGGTCACCACGAGGCCTCAGAAGGCCATGGCTATCCCTCAATTCAAGGCTTCGATTCCAGTCACCTCCGGGTGAGAGCCGTTTTTTGATTTTCTGAGTGAGACGTAGTGTTTGATTTTGTATATGCTAAACTATTCTGAATCCTGCAGGATTGACACCTCCACCACGTCAGGAGCTCAGAAATACACTGATATGGGTGATGCAGCCACCTCCAAAGGTACGGAGTGCGCCATGGATACCGAATGCAACATTCAGCCTCTTCAAGCGAACTCAATCCGAATGAGACTAACTACTCTGTGTATGCAGTGACAGCAGATGTGATCCAACTGGATCCTGAGGACGTCATGGCACCACACCGGGCGACACCGCCAGACCAGTCGATGGATCCTCCGAAGCCTGCTCAAGCGGATCCTGCTCAGATTCAGGTGGCCTTGAGTGTGGAGACTGGCGGACCGAGTGCCGAGATCATCGTGCCGAGTGGTGGCACCGCACCAGCGACGCCGACTCCTCCTCCAGCATCTGAGACCCTCTTCAGCTTGTACCGTGTCCTAGAGGACCAGGTTGGAGCCAGCAAGGAGGCGCTGATTCAAGCATCTCTTATGAGCAAGCGCGTGAAGGACGTCTATGACGCCAGCGCAGCCCTTGAAGAAAACGTCCGAGTAAGTGCCATCGTAAGTATTTTAGAGTTGTAATTTTTGCTTCCATTCGGGATGCTGATTCTTCACTCGGGAAATTTCTGGAATTTCGGACCGAGCACCGGTGGGTTTATGCTAGATAGACCCACTGGTGTGCTTTTGTGCAAGTGGGGGCACGCTGAGTGCACCCACTAGGTGTAGTCCCCGAGGCTACCGTCGGTCGTTTGCGATCGGCGGTAGTCTTAAGAACTGGGACACGGGGTCCTTCTGTACTCGGAGTATTGTCGCCACTCGGCAGACTGAGTTGGCTACATATCATTGTTTTTCTTTTTTTTGATGAACTCCTTCTCATTCGGGAATCAATGATTTGAGGAGAGTTCTTTCAGTGGGGGCACGCTGAGTGCACCCACTGGGTGTAGTCCCCGAGGCTACCGTCGATCGCTTGCGATCAGCGGGATTCTGAAGAACTTGGACGCGGAGTCCCTCTGTACTCGGAGCACGACTGTCACTCGGTCGTCCGAGTGGGTTGCTTGGGTAACTTGAATAGGTTCATAAAGAAGCTTGTAGTTCTCACCTTCCAAAGAGAGTGTTTGATCATACAGAAGCCTGTAGTTCTCACTTTCCAGGGGGGAGGAGGGTTTGTCATACAGAAGCATGTAGTTTTTGCCTTCCAGGGGAAGGGCTTGTGTCACTTGGGGTGGGTGCCCACTCGGGGTGGTATTTCGCACTTGGAACGTTATTGTCTGAGTGGTATTGTATCTTTTGCTGAATGTTTGTTTGTGTTTCATGTTCTCCTTGCAGAAGACTTGTGAGCTCGGGACCCACTACGCCTCCATGGAGAAAGAGCTGAGGGAGCTTCGGTCGGAGCTGGAGGTGGAGAAGGTCAGGAGCGCGCGCCTTGAGAAGGAGAAAAACATCATGGGAGGTGAGCATCACTTTCCGAGTCCCTCATCTTGTTATTTTCCTTTGATGCGAGTGAGTCTACTCTGGCAGATGTTCATGCTGAGAATACTCGGCTTTCCACTCGACTGAGGACGTGTATTTCTTTAGAAACTCATAAGCAGGCCATGGAGAAGAAGGATACTGATCTGGCTGAGGCCTGGAAGAATTGCAAGGCTCGGGAGAAGAAGGCGGGGTAGTCTTTGAAGACTGTCCAAAGTCTGAAGGACCAGTCGGCAAGATTTGAACAGGAGAAAGAAGATCTGCGTGTGCAGCGTGAAAAGATGGAGCGGTTCATCAAAGAAGTCGCCAACGATGTGAACAAGAAACTTGCTGGTAAGTGCCTCTGGCTCCAATTCACTTCAATTTTCTCATTAAATGTTGTCTGCTGGACCCTAACACCCTTTCTGTCCGAGTGTCTAGGATTCTGACATGGCTCTGAGGAGGAGGAAAATGAACGAGTTGAAAAGGAGCTCGATCCCAAGAAGTTCGGGGACATCATGAGTGACAAAACTCATATGTCTCTGACTCGCATGAACCTTCGCGCGGACAACGTCGAGAAGAACACCACTCAGCTGCACCTTGTGATGAAGGAGGTCGAAAGAAATCTCTTCCCCTGGGAAGAATTGCCCAAGGACCTGGAGGCCATCGAGCGCAGGGCGAAGTAGTATCCCGAATGCATCGAGGCTTGGAAGAAGTCTTCCGCTCAGTGCGGGGCTAATATTGCTCTGTCACTCATCCAACTTCACTGCAAGGGAGTGGACTTGGAGAAGTTGAAGGCTCTCAAGGTCACCCAACGGAAGCACATCAAGATCGAAGATGTGATGGAGCTCTACATGGAAGCAGCCACTCGGACTGCCAACATCATCGACCTAACCAGCTTCTGCAACGCTTCATCCTCCGCCGAGTAGGCGTAAAGACAATTAAGTTTAAATTTGCCTCGGAATGCCGAGTGGAAATGTATCCGTTGAACTTGGTCGGGCCTCGGGCTCGAGTACTTTGCTGTTACTTGCTTAAGACTCTTTTGCTTTAATCACTCGGAGCCTTTCTCTTTTGAATTGGAATTTCTTTGACTCCGAAGGATTTCTTTGCTTGAGTGAATGTTAGCAAGCAGCCAAGGCTCCAAGTGAGAGGACTGGTTCTCCACTCGGGGCTGTTGCTAGACTTAGTCGAAAGCTTGTTCGCAGCTAAGTCCCCGAGTGAAAAAATCGACCTTCACTCGGGATTTATGTTGGACTTTGGCGAAGGCTGGTTCGCAGCTAAGACCCCGAGTGAAAGGATTGACTTTCACTCAGAATTTATGTTGGGCTTAGGCAAAAGCTGGTTCGCAGCTAAGCCCCCGAGTGAGAGGATTGACCTCCACTCGAAAATTAGTTTAGACTTAGGCGAAAGCTATTTCGTAGCTAAGTCCCCCGAGTGAGAGGATTGACCTCCACTCGGAAGTTATGTTAGACTTAGGCGAAAGCTGGTTCGCAGCTAAGCCCCCGAGTGATAGGATTGACCTCCACTCGGAAGTTATGTTAGACTTAGGCAATAGTTGGTTCGCAGCTAAGCCCTCGAGTGAGAGGTTTGACCTCCATTCGGAAGTTATGTTAGACTTAGGCGAAAGCTGCTTCGCAGCTAAGCCCCCGAGTGAGAGGTTTGACCTCCACTCGGAAGTTATGTTGGACTTAGGCAAAAGCTGCTTCGCAGCTAAGCCCCCGAGTGAGAGGTTTGACCTCCACTCAGAAGTTATGTTAGACTTATGCGAAAGCTGGTTCGCAGCTAAGCCCCCGAGTGAGAGGTTTGACCTCCAATCGAAAGTTATGTTAGACTTAGGCAAAAGCTGGTTCGCAGCTAAGCCCCCAGGTGAGAGGATTGACCTCCACTCAGAAGTTATGTTAGACTTAGGCGAAAGCTGGTTCGCAGCTAATCCCCCGAGTGAGAGTTTTGACCTCCACTCGGAATTTATGTTAGACTTAGGAGAAAGCTGGTTCACAGCTAAGACCCCGAGTGAGAGGATTGACCTCTACTCAGAAGTTTTGTTAGACTTAGGCGAAAGCAGGTTCGTAGCTAAGACCCCGAGTGAGAGGATTGACCTCCACTCGAAAGTTATGTTAGACTTAGGCGAAAGCTGGTTCGCAGCTAAGACCCCGAGTGAGAGGTTTGACCTCCACTCGGAAGTTATGTTAGACTTAGGTGAAAGCTGATTCGCAGCTAAGAACCCGAGTGAGAGGTTTGACCTCCACTCGGAAGTTATGTTAGACTTTGGCGAAAGCTGGTTCGCAGCTAAGTCCCCGAGTGAGTGGATTGACCTCCACTCGGAAGTTATGTTAGACTTAGGCGAAAGCTGGTTCGCAGCTAAGCCCCCAAGTGAGAGGATTGACCTCCACTCGGAAGTTATGGTAGACTTAGGCGAAAGATGGTTCGCAGCTAAGCCCCCGAGTGAGAGGATAGACCTCTACTCGGAAGTTATGTTAGACTTAGGCGAAGGCTGGTTCGCAGCTAAGCCCCCGAGTGAGAGGATTGACCTCCACTCGGAAGTTATGTTAGACTTAGGCGAAAGCTGGTTCGCAGCTAAGACCCCGAGTGAGAGGATTGACCTCCACTCGAAAGTTATGTTAGACTTAGGCAAAAGCTGGTTCGCAGCTAAGACCCCGAGTGAGAGGTTTGGCCTCCACTCGGAAATCATGTTAGACTTAGGCGAAAGCTGGTTCGCAACTAAGCCCCCGAGTGAGAGGTTTGGCCTCCACTCGGAAATCATGATAGACTTAGGCGAAAGCTGGTTTGCAGCTAAGACCCCGAGTGAGAGGTTTGGCCTCCACTCGAAAGTCATGTTAGACTCAGGCGAAAGCTGGTTCGTAGCTAAGCCCCTGAGTGAGAGGTTTGACCTCCACTCGGAAGTTATGTTAGACTTAGGCGAAAGCTGGTTCGCAACTAAGCCCTCGAGTGAGAGGATTGACCTCCATTCGGAAGTTATGTTAGACTTAGGCGAAAGCTGGTTCGCAGCTAAGCCCCCGAGTGAGAGGATTGACCTCCACTCAGAATTCATGTTAGACTGAGGTGAAAGCTGGTTCGCAGCTAAGCCCCCGAGTGAGAGGTTTGGCCTCCAGTCAGAAATCATGTTAGACTCAGGAAAAAACTGGTTTGCAGCTAAGACCCCGAGTGAGAGGTTTGGCCTCCACTCGGAGGTCATGTTAGACTTAGGCGAAAGCTGGTTCGCAGCTAAGCCCCTGAGTGAGAGGTTTGACCTCCACTCGGAAGTTATGTTAGACTTAGGCGAAAACTGGTTCGTAGCTAAGCCCCCGAGTGAGAGGTTTGACCTCCACTCGGAAGTTATGTTCGACTTAACCGAAAACTGGTTCGCAGCTAAGACCCCGAGTGAGAGGATTGACCTCCACTCGGAGGTTATGTTACACTCTCAGGTTACACTCGATGAAATACAGGAAAAGTAAGACTTTTATTCATCATATATTACTCGGAAGTCTACTACATCATTGGAATGGAAAAAAACTAAGTATAAAATTTGCGGAGAAGATCAGCATTCCAAGCACGGGGCTCGTCTATGTTTGTCTTGAAGTTGAATCGCCGATATGCTCCATTATTCAGCACCTTAGTGATTGCAAAGGGTCCTTCCCACAGGGGAGCAAGTTTGTGTGGCCTCTACTGATCCACTCGGAGGACTAGATCACCTTCTTGAAAAGCTCGCCCTCGGACTTGCCTATCATGGTACCTCCGCAGGTCTTGCTGGTAAGCCATGGACCGAATCTGAGCCAGCTCGTGCTCCTCCTCCAGGAGATCGAGGCCATCTTCACGTGCTTCCTCCCCTTCTGCCTCCGAGTAGTGCTCCACTCGGGGCGAGTTGTGCAACAAGTCACTCGGCAAGACTGCCTCTGCTCCGTAGACCATGAAGAAAGGAGTATGTTTAGGGGACCGATTTGGGGTCGTTCTCAGCCCCCAAAGGACGAAGGGCAGCTTCGTGACCCAAGCTCCAGCAGCGTGCTTCAACTTGCGCATCAGACGGGGCTTCAGCCCTTGGAGGATCAAGCCATTCGCGCGCTCCACCTGCCCGTTTGACTGCTGGTGTGCCATGGAGGCATAGTCGACCCGAGTGCCTTGAGCATAGCAGAACGCTCGAAATTCATCCGAGTCGAAATTCGTCCCATTGTCAGTGATGATGCTACGGGGAATGCCGAATCGAAAGACGAGTTCCTTCATGAACTTTATGACTGTTGATGAGTCCAACTTCTTGATTGGTTTCGCTTCTACCCACTTGGTGAATTTGTCCATAGTTACGAGCAGATGAGTGAACCTACTGGAGCCTGTTCTGAGTGGGCCGACCATGTCAAGGCCACACATGGCGAACGCCCAGATGAGTGGGATTGTTTTTAACGCAGACGCGGGCTTGCGTGGCTGATTGGCATAAAATTGGCACCCAAGGCACTGATCCACCAGATCTTTGGCTGCTTCATTGGCTCTGGGCCAATAGAATCCTGCTCGAAAGGCTTTGGCCACTAGGGTACGAGAGGACGCATGGTGTTCGCAAGTTCCAGAGTGAATTTCTTGCAGGATCTGCAGCCCCTCTTCGGGTGAGATGCACCGCTGGGTCACTCCGGAAGTGCTCTTCTTGTACAATTCCTCGCCCATGACTGTGTAGGCTTTGGATTGCCAGACGATCTACCGGGCCTCATCCTCATCTTCAAGTAATTCCCCTCTGAGCAGATACGCGATATAGGGTATGGTCCACTCAAGAGTGATGACCAGAATCTCCTGCACCAGGTCGACAACCGCAGGAATCTCTACCTCAGTCGGATTGGATGAGCTGACCGGCTGTGGGGGCTCCTCGACGAAGGGATCTTCTTTGATAGACGGTGAGTGTAGGTGTTCAAGGAACACGCCACTCGAGACTTCTTTCCGGGTGGAACCGATTTTCGCCAAGTCGTCAGCTGCTTGGTTCTTCAGTCGGGGAACGTGGTGTAATTCCAACCCTTCAAATTTCTTCTCCAGCTTGCGCACGGCATTGCAGTACGTTGTCATTGCTGGGCTTCTGACGTCCATTCCTTCATCACTTGATTCACGACCAGATCTAAGTCGCCATATACCATCAGGCGACGGACACCGAGTGAGATGGCCATACGCAACCCGTACAACAAGACCTCGAATTCGGCTTCGTTGTTGGAAGAATCGAAGTGGATTTGCAACACATAGCTAAGGCGGTCTCCTTTGGGGGAAACCAGGACGACACCAACACCCGACCCGCGAATCATCTTAGAACCATCGAAGAACATGGTCCAATGCTCGGGGAAGCCTAAGGCCGGCTGCTGGTGTTCAATCCACTCGGCCAGAAAGTCCGCCAACGCCTGGGACTTGATTGCTTTCTTGGCTTCAAATTTTATCTCGAGGGGAAGCATCTCAATCGCCCACCTTTCCAGTTGGCCCGACGCATCCCTATTGTTCAAAATTTCAGATAGGGGAGCATCACTGATGACCATGACCGAGTGCTCTTGGAAGTAGTGGACCACTTTCTTCGCTGTCAGATATATCCCGTATACCAGCTTCTGGTAGTGTGGATACCTCTGTTTGGAAGGAGTTAGCACCTTAGAGATGTAGTAGACTGGTCTTTGAAGTTTTTGGGCCTTGCCCTCTTCCTCCCTCTTCACAGTGCGCACAGTGCTCACAACTTGGCTGGTTGCCGCGATGTATAGGAGGAAGGGCTCTTTGTTGCGCAGAGCAGCAAGCACCGGCTGGGTGGAGAGCAAGGCCTTGAGCTGGTCGAATGTGGCTTGCGCTTCGTCAGTCCACTTGAATTTGTTAGACTTCTTCATGAGTCGGTAAAGCGGCAGGGCTTTTTCTACGAGTCGTGAAATAAATCTGCCCAGAGCTGCCAGACAGTCCATGAGCCTTTGGACATCGTGCAGACGCTCAGGTTGCTTCATTCGGATGATTGTACCTATTTTTCAGGGTTGGCGACGATTCCTCATTCGGAAACGAGAAAACCGAGTAGTTTGCTAGCCGGAACCCCGAACGTGCACTTGGCCGGGTTGAGTTTGATTCCAAATGAATGCAAGTTTGCGAAGATTTCAGCGAGGCCAGTCAGTAGGTCGGAACCTTTCCTGGACTTGACCACGATGTCGTCCATGTACGCCTGCACATTCCTGCTGATCTGCTTTTGCAGGCACTTTTGTATCATGCGCTGAAAAGTTGCACCGGCATTTTTTAGTCCGAATGGCATCGTCACATAGCAAAAGCACCCGAATGTGGTGATGAAGGCAGTTTTCATTTCATCTGGCACGTACATCCGAATTTGATGGTACCCGGAGTAAGTATCAAGAAAACTTAAGCGCTCGCACCCCGCAGTCGAATCAACAATCTGATCTATGCGGGGGAGAGGGAAATGATCTTTCGGATAGGCCCGATTGATGTGCTTGAAGTCGATGCACATCCTAAGCGAATTATTTTTCTTTGGCACCATAGCTACATTAGCTAACCACTCGGAGTGGTAGATTTCCCGAATGAACTCGGCGGTGAGTAATCGGGCGATCTCTTCGCCAATGACCTTACGCTTCTCTATGGAGGAACGACGAAGGTGCTCATTCACGGGCTTCATATTAGGAGCAACGCGGAGTCTGTGCTCAGCCAGTTCCCTGGGAACACCCAGCATGTCAGATGGCTTCCACGCGAAGATGTCCCAGTTCTCACGGAGGAACTGGATGAGCTCGGCTTCCTATTTACTATCAAGAGTGGACGAGATGTTGGTGGGGGCAGCATTCGGATCCTCTGGGTGAACTTGCACTTGCTTGGTCTCACCGAATGAATGGAACGCAGACTCAGTCGCCGGCTTCTTCGAGCTCAGGAGCTCACTCGGATCGACCTTCTCCTTGTACTCGGCTTGTTTCGCCATCGCCATCTGTTCATCTGCTATGATGGACCCCTTCTGCAAGCATTCTTCTGCCAACTTCCTGTTTCCCGTCACCGTGATCACGCCGCGTGGACCTGGAAGCTTGAGCTTCAGGTACACGTAACATGGACGGGCCATGAAACGTGCGTAGGCTAGCCTACCCAGTATGGCGTGGTACGCACTCGGGAAGTCCACAACTTCAAAGCTTAGCTTCTCCTTGCGGAAATTTTTCTCGTCCCCGAACACGACATCCAAAGATATCTGTCCGAGTGACTTCGCCTTCTTCCCGGGTATTACCCCATGGAACTGCATGTTGCTCTTGGCCAACTTGGACATGGAAATGCCCATCGCCTTCAGAGTGTCGGCGTAGATTATGTTCAGTCCGCTGCCACCATCCATGAGGACTTTGCGCAAACGGACCTCTCCGACTACTGGATCTACCACTAGTGCCTGCCGCCCGGGGGTCGGTACATAGGCCTGGTGATCAGACTTGTCGAAAGTGATCAGCGTCTCGGTCCAATCAAGGTACTTGGTAGCACTCGGCATTGCCATGTGCACCTCTCTGTTAATCACCTTCAGATTCCTCTTGCTCTCCACATCATCAAATATCATCAGGACTTTTTCGACGTTGGGATAGCCATTGCCAGCCTTCTTGCCCCCGTCATTGTCCTCGTCCTCTTCGTCGTCGGAACGACTTTCTGACATCGCATTCTTGAGCAGTCGGCACTCTCTGGTGGTGTGTTTGGGCAGCACCACGTTGCCATCTGTCTTGGTGTGGACTTGACATGGTTTGTCAAGTATGTCACTATCCGAGTGACTCTTTTTCTTCTTAGGCCAATCCTTCTTCTTGGCCTTGTTCTTTTGTTTGCCCTAATTGGTCAGGGCCGCTGCATCGGCTTTATCGCAAGCCTCAGCTTTGCACTTCTGCTTCTTTTTGGGATTATTTCCCGACTGATTGGGCTCTCCAGCTTTGCCCTTGCCATTCCGCAGCCTCTCTGCATCTGCTTCATTCTCACACTTCAGAGCTATCTCCATCATTCGGCTGAGAGTCAGGATCTCAGTGCGACCGAATTTTAGAACGAGCTCGCGGTACCGAATACCAGCTTGAAAGGCGCAGATCGCCTGATGCTCGGTCACGTTCTCAACCGCATTGTGCACAGTGTTGGAAATATGCCCTAGAGGCAATTAATAAAATGGTTGTTATCATATTTCCCCGTTCATGATAATGGTTTATTATTCATGCTAGAATTGTATTGATCGGAAACTAAATACATGTGTGGATAGATAAACAAATACTGTGTCCCTAGTGTGCCTCTACTAGACTAGCTCGTTGATCAAAAGATGGTTAAGGTTTCCTATAGACATGAGTTGTCATTTGATAACGGGATCACATCTATAGGAGAATGATGTGATGGACAAGACCCAACCGTTAGTATAGCATATGATCGTTCAGTTTATTGCTACTACTTTCACTATGTCAAATACATGTTCCTCTGACCATGAGATCACGCAACTCCCGAATACCGTAGGAATACTTTGGGTGTATCAAACGTCACAACATAACTGGGTGATCATAAAGGTGCACTACAGGTATCTCCGAAAGTGTTTGTTGGGTTAGCATGGATCAAGATTGAGATTTGTCATTCCGTCTGTCGGAAAGGTATCTCTGGGCCCTCTCGGTAATACAACATCATAGAAGCCTTGCAAGCAACGTGACTAAAGAGTTAGTTACAAGATGACGTATTACGGAACGAGTAAAGAGACTTGCCAGTAACGAGATTGAACTAGGTATGGAGATACCAACGACCGAATCTCGGGCAAGTAACATACCGATGGACAAAGGGAACTACGTATGTTGTCATAAAGGTTCGATCGATAAAAATCTTCGTAGAATATGTAGGAACCAATATGGGCATCCAGGTTCTGCTATTGGTTATTGACCGAAGAGTCGTCTCGGTCATGTCTATATCATTCTCGAACCCGTAGGGTCCGCACGCTTAACGTTCGATGTCAATTTGGTATTATATGAGTTATATGGTTTGGTGACCGAATATTGTTTGGAGTCCCGGATGTGATCACGGACATGACGAGGAGCTCCGGAATGATCCAGAGGTAAAGATTGATACATAGGACGATGCAATTTGGTCACCGGAATGGTTTCGGAATGCACCGGAAAGTTATCGGAATGCCGGAAGGGGTTCCGGAGGAACCGGGAGAGTATTGGGCCTTAGTGAGCCAAGTAGAGGGGAACACACCAGCCCACATGGGCTGGTGCGCCCCCCTATGGCAGCCGCACCAATATGAAGGAAAGGAGGGGGCGCCACCCCCTCCTGCCTTATCTCCGGGAAGGGAGAAGGAAGGATAGGGGGCGCCACCCCCTCCTGCCTTATCTCCGGGAAGGGAGAAGGAAGGATAGGGGGCGCCTCCTCCCTTTCCTTCCCCTAGCGCCTAAGTATGGAACACTACTAGAAAAAGGGCTATAGCTAATATAGACATTAGTGGCGCACTATGTATGTGGTGCGCCACTGCTCCACTGCTAAATAGCAGTGGCGCACCACACATGGGTGTGCCACTAATTAATGTTTATATTACTAATGGCGCACCTGGTGTGTGGTGCGCCACTGCTAAGTTTCTCCTGGGCACACCCCCTCCCCAGACTTACCAGTGGCACACCGTGGGTGTGGTGCGCCATTACTAGTTTTAACTAGTAATGGTGCACCACACCCACGGTGCGCCACTACTAACAATTTTTTTTTTCAATTTTTTTTTCAAAACTAGTAATGGCGCACTGTGGGTGTGGTGCGCCATTACTAGTTTTAACTAGTAATGGCGCACCACACCCATGGTGCGCCACTACTAACATTTTTTTTTCAATTATTTTTTTCAAAACTAGTAATGGCGCACCGTGGGTGTGGTGCGCCATTACTAGTTTTAACTAGTAATGGCGCACCACACCCACGGTGCGCCACACATGCACCTATTCATGTGAGCTAGCGCAGGAGCCACCACCTACCACCCCCCCACACACACACACATCCCCCCAGCCCACCGCCGCCAGCAGCCGAGCCGCCGCGCCGCGCCCCCAAGGTCTCCTCCCCGCGCCCCTTCTCCTTCCTCTCCTCCTCTCACCTCCCTCTCTCTCCCCGTGCAGGAGCCCGCCATGGCCAAGGCTCGAGCTCGAGCTCGGCCGAGCCCCGCGCCGCCCCTGGAGCCCGCCAGCCGGCGGCCTCCCCGCGACCAGATCCGTGCGCCGCCGCCTGTCCCCGGCCTCCCCGACCTCTCCTCCGACCTCAAGAGCCTCGACGAGCAGCTCGACCGCCACCTCGCCCGCGCATGGACCATGGAGAAGCCGTAGCATCCCAAGCGCGGCGGCGCCGACGACCAGGAGCGCAGGCGGGAGGACTGGGAGGCCGACCCCGCCAGGCTCGTCGTCCGGGGCGTCATCGCACGCGGCACCTTCGGCACCGTCCACCGCGGCGTCTACGACGGCCTCAACGTCGCAGGTCCGTGCCACCATCTCCCGATCCCATCCAACCTCCCCCCCCCCCGTTCACTGCATGCGTGTTCACTGCACGCGCGCCCGTACGCTGTTCGACGGAATGCCCGTGCGTGCCGACGCGGCGGCGCCGGCTGGATAAATAGATGGATCTTTTCTCCATGCTGAATTATCTTTCTGACCTCAGCAATGCCATTAAGCTCGATTAATTGTTGAGCTGTTGCTATTCTGCATGGACGGGTTACTGAAATGCAGGCCGTGTTATTGAGCCACTCATGCGCCTCAGGCTTGTCGAAAGCATTCGCCTATTTCTCCCATCCTGACACGGGCTCCTTCAATTTGCAATCCTCAAGCTGTATGCACACATTGCTCTGCAAAGCAAATCAATTTGGAATCCCAATATATACTGTTGTGAGCTTGATTAAAAAAAATAAAAATGCATGTGTTATCCTGTAAGCTCTTGATTTAAAATAAAGCTTATTTCGGTACCGGATAATGTTACCTCATTAGCTTAGACAGAACTACAGCTAGTATGCTGTTCTCGACCCATATATCCCAGGACAGGGTATACAGATTTTCTGTAGCAAATAGCCTGTCCCCCCTCCCTTTCTCTTTCTTGCCGTCCCACCTCTCAATCCTGGCAACAGCCTTTCACATCAATTCTTCATTCTTATTCTGGGACAATAGTTGCTACGGAAGTTGAAAGCTCTTATTAACACTGTCAATTTTGAACATTGATGGTTAACACCAGTTATGTTTGAGTGAAATTGCTTGATTGGGGGGAGGATGGTCATAGGTCAGAGCAAGAAATAACAGCAATAAGAGCAGCTTTTTTCACAAGAAGTCTCCGTCTGGCATAAGCTTGATCATCCAAATGTCACTAAGGTACTGTTTGGCTCGACAAGTTTCTACTTTAAGTTCAATTTTATTTGGTTAATCTGGACTGTCATAAGCTTGACGAAATGCACATGTTATCCTTGTAAGCACTTGAAAGAAAAGGTTATTTCAGTATTGGATATTGTTGTTCCATTAGCCTAGACAGGGCAATAGGTAGTAGTATGCAGTTCGATATCTAGTAGATTAAGAAATTGTCAGTAAGTTCAGTATAAGCAATATTAGATTAAGAAAGTGTCAGTAAGTTCAGTATAAGCAACTACAAGTTGCCAAAGTGGGCGAGTAAAATTTTCAATCAAAAAAGAATATGGGAGCAGAATCATATCATGTACTTATTTCATTTCATTGGAGAAAAAAAAACTCACTGCCTGCACTATTTGCATGTTTGCATACGTGTATGTATGTATTTATCTATCGAAAGACTTGAGCTTTTTTTTTCTGATACAAACATGTAACCAGAGGAGAGTTTGGTGTTTCATGAATGGAACTTGGGCTTGCCCTCTCATTCCATCTGCCAGGATTGGTTCCCTTCCCTCATGCACTTCACTGCCGATTTGAACATGAGCAAAGAAAATATTTGTATTTCAATCATTAGAGAATATGGGAGCAGAATATGTCATGTACTTCATTTCATTGGAGAAGAAAAAAGTACTTACTTCCTGTACTATTTGCATGTTTGCAGACATGTAAGTATGTATTTATCTATCAAAAGACTTGAGATTTTTTTCCTGATACAAACATGTAATCAGAGGAGAGCATGGTGTTTCATGAATGGAGCCTGGGCTTGCCCTCTGATTCCAACCAAATAAACTCCAGGCGAAATCTTGCATACATATCTGTTTTTGTAGGACATTCTATCTCTTGGTTAGCACCATTATGTTTTGCATGCGTGGATATACTGCTCTCCGCAGTGCCACTGGTCAATTGTTTCTTACTTCTTGTAGGTGCTTTAGCTGAGAGATAGATTTGCATGCCGACTTCTTTTGAATGCCTTGATGCAGTGCTAATTGCTCAAGGTTGTTATTGTTGCAGGTGACCTAGGGTCATGAGGGCCTAGCAGCCAGGAGCTACCATCTCCTGCCATCTGGTGATGGAGGACGCCCACCAAGCTGCTCATCACCACCAGGAAATCCAAACCCTCTCTCTTACCAAGGTGAATTCTCTCTGATGCTATCATGCTCCGTGTGTCCACGACCATCGAGCCGTATGAGTTTTGTGTGTGCTGGCCATCGACATGTATGCTTCTTGAATTCTAGGATTTGTATCACTACAAGTAACAAGAGGTTTTGTCATGGGTCACAACATATGTGATAAGTGAATGCCTTCGCTTTTGCCCATATGTATCATCATTGCAATCGAGTTCTGAATGAGCTTTCCCATGTTTTCTGTATCATACAAACTGAGGTTTTACTGTCTTGTATTCATTCTTTTATGTTGTACAGGTAGAATAAACATAATCTGGAGAGTTAATTTGGTTGGTGGCGGGGCTGGATTTGGGGGAGAGGAGGAGGAAGAGAGCGGCGGCGGCTTGGGGGAATCCAGCCCCAGATCACAAGACATTGTAATTTTTCTTTTATTGGATACTTGTAAAGACATTGTAATATTCTTACTATAATAAAAATTATGATTCTATTTCATTTTTTGTTTTTAAATTATTTTTCCTTATAGGTTGTTTTCTGTAAATTTGGATTTTTTTTGTTTTCCAAATACATTACTAGTGGCGCATTTCAGCCCTTATTAGTGGCGCACCTTCCTTTATTACTAGTGGCGCACCTATAAGGCTATTAGTGGCGCACCTAGAGGGAATACCAGTGGAGCACCTAAGGGTTAGTAGTGGCGCACCTGGTGGTGCGCCACTACTATCTGGATTACTAATGGCGCACCAGAGGTGCGCCATTACTATCTGTTACTAGTGGCGTGTTAATAGTGGCGCACCTATAGTGCGCCATTACTAACGAAAACAGGTGCGCCACTAATAGGGCTTTTTCTAGTAGTGGAAGGGGCGGGGCGCACCCTCTAGGGAATCCTAGAGGGGTTCGGCCGGCCCTAGGGGGGCGCCCCAAGGGCTGCCTCCTCCCCTCCCACCTATATATATGTGGGGAGGGGTGCCACACAATACACAACATATTCCACGCCGTGTGTCGGCACCCCTCCGCCTCTAATTTACTCCTCCGCTCTAGATCGTCGCAGCGCTTAGGCGAAGCTCTGTAGGATCGTTTCACCACCACCATCACCACGCCGTAGTGCTACCGGAACTCATCACCACCTCGCTACGCTTGCTGGATCAATACGGCGAGGACAACACCGAGTTGAACGTGTGCAGAACGCGGAGGTGCCATGCGTTCGGTACTTGATCGGGCGGATCACGAAGGTGTACGACTACATCAACCGCATTGAATAAATGCTTCCGCTAACGGTCTACGAGGGTACGTAGACACACCCTCCTCTCTCGTAGCGATGCATCTCCATGGATATATCTTGCGTGAGCGTAGAATTTTTTTGAATTTCATGCTTCGTTCCCCTACAGTGGCATCTAGAGTCAGGTCTATGCATAGATGTGTATGCACGAGTAGAACACAAAAGAGTTGTGGGCGTGGGTATATACATATTGCTTGCCGTCACTAGTTGTTTCTTGATTTGGCGGTATTGTTAGATGAAGCGGCCTGGACCGACATTACATGTCCACGTACATGAGACTGGTTTCACCGACTAACATGCACTTGTTGTATAAAGGTGACTGGCGGGTGTCTGTCTCTCTCACTTTAGTTGAATCGGATTCAATGAATAGGGTTCTTTTAGAAGATCAAAAAGCAATCACTATACCACGTTGTGGTTTTGTGTAGGTAAGAACGGCTCTTGTCAACCCGTAGCCGCCACATAAAATTTGCAACAACAAAGTAGAGGACGGCTAACTTGTTTTTGCAGTGTATGCTATGATATGATATGGCCAAATGTGATATGATATATGTGGATGTATGAGATGATCATGTTTGTAATAGGTTCACGACTTGCATGTCGATGAGTACGGCAACTGGCAGGAGCCATAGGGTTGTCTTTAATTTATTGTATGGCCTCCATGTCACTCTTTAAATGCCATGTAATTGCTTTACTTTATCGCTATGCGTTAGCAATAGTAGTAATAGCAATAGTTGGCGAGACAACTACATGGAGACAAGGTGATGGAGATCATGGTGTCAAGCCGGGGACGATGGAGATCATGCCGGCGCCTCAAGATGGAGATCAAGGCGCAAAGTGATATTGGCCATATCATGTCACTTATGAATTGCATGTGATGTTAATCCTTTTATGCATCTTATTTTGCTTAGGACGACAGTAGCATTATAAGATGATCCTTTCACTAAATTTCAAGATAAGTGTTCTCCCCTAGTATGCACCGTTGCGAAGGTTCGACGTTTCGAAGCATCTCGTGATGATCGGATGTGATAGATTCTTCGTTCGCATACAACGGGTGTAAGCCAGTTTTACACATGCAGAATACTCGGGTTAAACTAGACGAGCCTAGCATGTACAGACATGGTCTCGGAACACAAGAGACCGAAAGGTCGAACATGAGTCATATAGTAGATATGATCAACATGAAGATGTTCACCATTGATGACTAATCCATCTCACATGAAGATCGGACATGGGATACTTGATATGGATCATGTATCACTTAGACAACTTGAGGGATGTTAATCTAAATGGGAGTTCATTAGTAATTTGATTAATTGAACTCAAATTATCTGTCGGATTCCAGGCTCCGCAGACCCTGGAGAGGTTCAATCTCTGGGGAGCGCTCGTTCTCCAACCCTAGGCTACCTCTCAACCTCACGGGGACGCTCGCCGGAAACGATGAACAGGGAACACGGTGGTTTACCCAGGTTCGGCCCGCCGGAGCGTAATACCCTACTCCTGCTTGTCTGGATTGCCTTGGTTCTCAAGTCCGCCCGGCCACTACAACATGTGGTGCCTGTCCTATCTTATACGCGCCCTGGGCCTCTCTTCCCCGAAAACACTTGGCGGGAAAGGGGTCACCACAACGGGCAGTTTGAAAGGGGACAAGATGGACAGCTATCCTGACAAAAGGTGGTCTTCGTCCCTGCAAAGCTCCCTGCCGTGACGTGCTCGTGGGCTCCGTGATGACCTCGGCCTTGACGGACCTTTGCTTTGGCTCCCTTGCACCGATCGGGAAAGCCTTGGGGGCGGCCTTGGGAACTGGCGAGCCGCCCCCTCCTCTTTAGCACCAAAGGGGAAAGTCTCTCTGTCCGTGCCACACGGTACCTTCTCTGGCCGCGACTGCAGCGGCGTGTGTCACCCACATGGGGGAGGCGGCAGCGCCTGTCTTTGACCAGTCCCCCTGAGGGACGAGCCCCGCCAAGCGCCCAGAAGAGAGGCCGCCCGTTACCTCCTTGTTTCCTTCGCGAGGGTGCGCCTGCGGGGAGGCCTCTCCTCCGAAGGGCAACCCCTCCTCATGAGGTGGGGGGCTCCGGAGAGCCGTTCCCGGGAGTCCCTGTATTTGCTTCCTGGGCCTCGAGGTTCCGGCGACGTGGGTTGCAGGCAGACGGGTCTGGGTACCCCTAGTCCCAATGGCCCGACAGTAGCCCCCGGGCCCGTGGCGCGCGCGTTCCCGCCCAAAGGGGGAGCGAAGCGGCGCGGGCCCTAACCGACTGCGGCCCCGGCGCGACACGTGTCACCCGCCGAGGCGCGGGGCGCCTCCACTTCCCGGGACGTCTTGACTACTGCTCTTGATGGCGCGCGATTTGTACACCGGGCGTGGCCATCATCGCCCTCCTCGATTCCTGCGCCTTGCCCGGAGGCGAACGGGCGCAGGTCGCCCGTTGGGTGCTGGGAACCTATATAAGGTCACCCGAACCGCCACCTTTGCATCTTCTTCTTCGTCCCTTGCATCTTTCCTCCCTCGCAGCCGCCGACCTCATGGCCCCCGTGCGCAGGTTCTCAGCCGCGGAGAAAGGGAAGGCGCTCGAAGCAGGCGCCGGGGCTCCGCCGACACCGAGGGGCCGCGGCCGCCCCCGCACAGTCGTCACCGTCGTGGGGACGTCACTGCAAGGGCGCGGGCGCCCCCCGCTGGCGCCTCGCCTTGGTTCGTGCAGCCGCAAGGTCAGCTCTTCCCGCAGGCGGGGGCGCAACGGATGAGGCGGCCGCGGACAGGGTAGGAGCGGCGGCCTGGCCGCTCGGCCTCCCAGGGCGAGGAGCCACTCCGCCGATCCCCGCCTTCCCGAGTTCGTCGTGTGGACGGACGGCCATCCCCCCGCCTGGCTGCGGCTTCCCGACGCCTTCGCACGGGAAATGGAGGGCCGGGCCCTCGGGGGGCTTTGGCTGCAGAGGGACGGCTGTTGCATCGAGCCTTCCTGGGTGGCGGTGGAGTTCAATTCCTTCGGCTTCATGTTCCTAAAGAGGGGGTGGAGGGCGTTCGCCGCCGCCCAGGGCCGGAAGGAGGGGCACCTCCTCCACTTCAGGTTCGACGGGCAGGCCACCCTCTTCACGAAGGTCTTCACGGGGGTCGGCTGGCGCTTGGATTGCTGCCTGGAGGGCGGCAGCAGTAGCGGCGACTCCTCCAGCGGCGACGGTGGCTTCTCTCCCGGAGACGACGAGGACGACGAATCCGTCAGCCTCGCCAGCACCTACGCCAAGGATGAGGAACTCGACTGAGCCGCGGGGAGCTGGAGTCCATGGAGGTGGCGCGGCTCGGCCCTGGCCCCTCCTTTTTATCTTCTCTTGTTGTCTTTTTTGAACCTGAAGTGTGACACCTTCACCCCCCGGGGGGGTGCGTAAAGACTATGGCCCTCGGGGTGGTTAATCAGTTATCTTTTGCTTGAACCTTGCCTGTTTGTGTCGATGCTTGCTTTTCCGGTCATTCTTGAGCTCATCCGCTGGGCCAGCACGGTCAGCCCCCGAGCGTCCTCGGGTGCCAACGGGGTGCCAAGCCGCAGCATTCCTCGGAGTTGGTGAGGGCCTGCCCCCGAGGGATGGCGAGCCTGAGGGGGCGATGATCTCCCGAGGGCCAACCGCATCGGGTCGTCCCTCGCGAGATTGGGGCTCGGGCTTAGCCCAAGCGTAGACGCAATAGCCAGCCCTCACCCCCGATGGGCCAGGGCAGGCGTGAGGGCGCGGGCCGCACATGGTGTGGCCTCGCGGCCCCCAGTAGCAGTTCACCCAGCGCAGAGCATGGGGCTTCTACTAGGCGTAGGCATAGTCGCGGGTCGACAGTTTCTCCGCTAGCGCGGAGCATGGGGCTTTTACAAGACGTAGGCATAGCCGTGGGTCGGCAGTTTCTCCGCCAGCGCGGAGCATGGGGCTTCTACAGGACGTAGGCATAGAGTCCTCCTGAGGCCGAGGGGCGGCGCAGCAGGAGGCTCAGAGGGCGTAGACTGCCAACTCGTTATTACATGAGAGTGTCACAGTATTGCGGCAAAGCCGATAACCCGAGCCTCGCGAGGCGATGAGCTCAGGTGTCTTCTTCACGGGGCTCACCTTGCCCCGGCGCGGGTACGGCCCTCGCGACCGTGGCGCGAGGCCGAACCCGCCCTGGGCGTCGGAGCCCCCGAGGCCACTTAGGTGTAGCCCCGGTCTCCTTCGGGGCGCGGCCCAGCCGATAACCCGAGCCTCGCGAGGCGATGAGCTCGGGTGTCTTCCTTGCGGGGCCCATCTTGCCCCGGTGCAGGTTCGGTCCTTGCGACCGTGGCGCGAGGCCGAATTCGCCCGGGGCGTCGGAGCCCCCGAGCCCCCGAGGCCACTTGGGTATGGCCTCGGTCTTCCTCGGGGCACGGCCTGCCTTGGTGCAGCGTCAGGGGCGTCCCCCTGAGGCTGACCTGGCGCGACCGCACCCCTCCCTGGCGTCTGCGACGATCGCGTGGTTGGGCAAAGCGCCCGGGGACCCCACGGAGCGACGCCCGCGCCGGGGCGCGCTCGCAAGCTTGGGGTTGCGTACCCAAGCCCAGGTCCCCACGGCTTGCCCATGACCATGGATTCGTGCGGCAGCCTCATTGTCGGTAGAATGTTGGTCAAGAAAAAGCTCAGGTAAACCATATAAGTCCGTACAGCAGGTATTTTAAACGAGTACACCAACAGTGAACACTCGGCCGACCATACCGGGGCAGGCTCACCGCGGCCTAAAGGGCACCCCATCACAGGGTTCGCCTTAGTGAAAGCAGTTAAGGGGCCCTCAAGGGGTGAACGAAACGTCACCTGAGGTAGGCCTCGACGTCGCGAGGCAGTTGCCGCCTAGGTGTTCTTCCTCCCGGTGGCGACGGCTTCAACGGATCTCGCGGGAAGCTGGCTCCAACGTCCTGCTCGGCCTTGATGCGCGCGGCCCCAAGGAGGGGGCCACAGCGAGGTCGGCGGCAACAGGCCTTCCTTCCTGGCGGGACTTGAGGCAAGCGGCCGCTCCCTTTTCCCTTGGCGCCCAGCCCATCGCGGCGCATCAACGGCCTCACCCCTCGATCCCTCTGCCGCGGTGGCCTCGAAAGCGTGCTCCAGATAGCGCGCCGCGCCCCTCTCGTTGCTTGCGATGGTGATGACGCCGCTATGTCCCGGCACCTTGAGGACGTTGTACCCTGGGTGGACCACCGCCATGAACTTCGCCAGGGCGGGGTACCCTAGGATCACGTTATAGGGCAGGCGGATGCGTGCAACATCGAAGTCAATGAGCTCGGTTCTGTAGTTATTCCTCGTGCTGAAGGTGACCGGGAGGCGGACCTACCCCAGAGGGACCGTGAGGCCGCCGGTCACCCCTGAGAAGGGTCTAGTCGGCGCCAGCCGCCCGTAGGGCACCTGGAGTGCTCCGAAGGCTTCGAGGGAGAGCACATTGTGGCCGGCGCCCCCGTCGACGAGGGTCTTGGTGACAGCCACACCGCCGATGATGGGGGTGCACAGCAGCGGGAGGGTTCCCGCGGGCGCCGTGGGCTCGCCCCCAGCTTCCCCGTCGAAGGAGATAGCGTATCGTGCCCACCCGGCGGTCCGCGCATTTCGTCCTATGCATGAACTGTGCGAGCTGGCGGCTTGTAAACGGGGCGCGAGCTCCGCCTAGGATGCAGGCGACCTCGCCCGGCCCGCAAGCGTCCCTGGTCGCAACATCACGCTGAGCCTCGCGCCCCCTCCCCGAGGGGGGTCTCAGGTGGACGACCGTTCCACCTTGGGGGCCCGCGGGGGACGCGGTTGAAGGGCCGCCCCTTTCTTCTTCTTGGAGAGGGTTGGTCCGAGCGCCCGTACGTGGCCTAACGTGGCGGCCGTCGCTGCGCGGCGCTCCGCGTCCAGCCCCCAAACGGCCCTCGCCTTGGGCGTCGCGGGGGTCGATATGGCGGGTCACCGGGACATTCTCCCTCAAGGCATTTTCCCTGTCGGCGTAGTCGCGTGCGCGGCTGGGGCGCCCATTCATGCGCCGACCCCTTGTGGCACCCCGCGCCACGCATTCCTCGGTGCTGTGGGTATGCGTGTTGTGGTAGGCATAAAACCTGCAGTGGCCCGGGTCGGAAGCCTGATCACCGCAGGTCTGCTCCCGCGCGAGGCCCGTCGCGGGGACCTGCAGGACCACGATGATGACGTTAGGTGACTCGCCCAGCGGCGCATCTTCCTGATGACCGCGGGGCCTGTCTTCTGCAGGGGTCAGCGGTGGCGCCTCGCGAGGCGTTCGCCTGGCGCCCGCTGGTGGGCGCACCTGGTGCGAGGGAGTCGGCACCCTCCTGGCGCCAGCTGGGGAGCCGGCGGCCGCTCCGTGCCGGGGCGTGGGGCGGAAAGCCCGTGCCGGATGCTGGTCACCGCGCGCGGCCCCCGAGAGCCCCTCGCGTCCACGGCGCGGAACGCGGCGTCTTCTTCAGCAGGGGTACCCCCGGGCGCTCCCCAAAAGTGGGTGACAAGGCGGTTGCTGAGGTCCTCCCATGAAGTTATGGATGCCTCGGGGAGGCCCTCGAGCCATGAGCGCGCCTCTCCACCGAGGGCGAAAGGGAGCCAGTTGGCCATGGCTCGGTCATCTCCCCCCGCAGCGCGCACGCCGCCGATGTAGCGCAGGAGGAACATCACTGGGCTCGCGGTATCGTCATACCGAGGGGGAAGGGCCGGCCCAAACCCCTCGGGGCACACCGGATGGCGGAGCTCCGGGACGAGGGCGTGCAGGCCTCCCTTGTCGGCTCCACCGGTACCGCCGCTCGCGCCTGCCGGGCGCACGGCTGGGGTGGTGCCACGGAGGGCACGCGTCCCTTGACTTGCCTCCTTGTGGACGACGGAGGTGCCACGCGTGGCGGCAGCCACGGTGCCAGCTGAGAAGTGGTGATTTCCCTAGGCGGCCCAGGCGGCGCCTGCCGCCCGCTGCCCAGTGCGAGCGGGGCGAGCGTCCGTCATGGCGTTGACGGAGGAGATGCCAAACGGAGCCGAAGAACTGAGGCGCTCCGCTACCTGGCATGCCAAATGTCGGATTCCGGGCTCTGTAGACCCTGGAGAGGTTCGAACTCTGGGGAGCGCTCGTTCTCCAACCCTAGGCTACCTCTCAACCTCACGGGGACGCTCGCCAGAAACGATGAACAGGGAACACGGTGGTTTACCCAGGTTCGGGCCGCAGGAGCGTAATACCCTACTCCTGCTTGTCTGGATTGCCTTGGTTCTCAAGTTCGCCCGGCCACTACAACATGTGGTGCCTGTCCTATCTTGTACGCGCCCTGGGCCTCTCTTCCCCGAAAACACTTGGCGGGAAAGGGGTCACCACAACGGGCAGTTCGAAAGGGGACAAGATGGACAGCTATCCTGACAAAAGGTGGTCTTCGTCCCTGCAAAGCTCCCTGCCGTGACGTGCTCGTGGGCTCCGTGATGACCTCGGCCTTCACGGTCCTTTGCTTTGGCTCCCTTGCACTGATCGGGAAAGCCTTGGGGGCGGCCTTGGGAACTGGCGAGCCGCCCCCTCCTCTTTAGCACCAAAGGGGAAAGTCTCTCTGTCCGTGCCACCCGGTACCTTCTCTGGCCGCGCCTGCAACGGCGTGCGTCACCCACATGGGGGAGGCGGCAACGCCTGTCCTTGACCAGTCCCCCTGAGGGACGAGCCCCGCCAAGCGCCCGGAAGAGAGGCCGCCCGTTACCTCCTTGTTTCCTCCGCGAGGGTGCGCCTGCGGGGAGGCCTCTCCTCCGGAGGGCAACCCCTGCTCATGAGGTGGGGGCCTCCGGAGAGCCGTTCCCGGGAGTCCCTATATTTGCTTCCTGGGCCTCGAGGGTCCCGCGACGTGGGCCGCAGGCAGACGGGCCTGGGTACCCCCAGTCCCAATGGCCCGACATTATCATGAACATAGTCTTAACTGTCTTTGCAATTGTATGTTGTAGATCAATGGCCCGCGCTGTAGTTCCACTGAATTTTAATGCGTTCCTAGAGAAAGCTAAGTTGAAAGATGATGGAAGCAACTATGCAGACTGGGTCCGTAATCGGAGGATCATCCTCATTGCTGCACAGAAGGCTTATGTCCTTGATGCACCGCTAGGTGCTGCGCCCCCTGCAGGCTCGACTGAAGATGTTATGAACTTCTGGCAGACGAGAAAAGATGACTACTCGATAGTTCAGTGTGCCATGCTTTACGGCTTAGAACCGGGGCTCCAAAGACGTTTTGAGTACCATGGAGCATATGAGATGTTCCAAGAGGTGAAACTTGTTTTTCAAGCCAATGCCTGGATCGAGAGATATGATGTCTCCGATAAGTTCTTCGGCTGTAAGATGGAGGTGAATAGTTCTATCAGTGAGCATATACTCAAAATGTCTGGGTTGCATAACCGCTTGACTCAGTTGGGAGTTAATCTTTCAGATGATTCGGTTATTGACATAATTCTTCAATCACTGCCACCAAACTATAAGGGCTTCGTGATGAACTATAATATGCAAGGAATGGACAAGTCTATTTTCGAGCTCTTCGCGATGCTTAAAGACGCGGAGGTAGAAGTCAAGAAAGAGCATCAAGTGTTGATGGTGAAGAAGGGCACCAGTTTAAAGAAGGGCAAGGGAAAGAAGGGGAACTTCAAGAAGAACGGCAAAATAGTTGCCACTCCCGCGAAGAAACCCAAGGCTGGACCCAAACCTGAGACTGAGTGTTTCTACTGCAAGGGGACTGGTCACTGGAAGCGGAACTGCCCCAAGTACTTGGCAGATAAGAAGGCTGGCAACGTCAACAAAGGTATATTTGATATACATGTTATTGATGTGTACCTTACTAATGCTCGTAGTAGCACCTGGGTATTTGATACTGGTTCGGTTGCTCATATTTGTAACTCGAAACAGGAGATGCGGAATAAACGAAGATTGGCTAAGGACGAGGTGACGATGCGCGTCAGAAATGGTTCCAAGGTTGATGTGATCGCCGTCGGCACGCTACCTCTACATCTACCCTCGGGATTAGTTATGAACCTGAATAATTGTTATTTGGTGCTTGCGTTGAGCATGAACATTATATCTGGATCTTGTTTATCGCGAGACGGTCATTCATTTAAATCAGAGAATAATGGTTGTTCTATTTTGGTGAGTAATATCTTTTATGGTCATGCACCGCTTGTGAATGGTTTATTCTTGTTAAATCTCGATCGTAGTGATACACACATTCATAACATTGATGCCAAAAGATGCAAAATTGATAATGATAGTACCACATACTTGTGGCACTGCCGCTTAGGTCATATTGGTGTTAAACGCATGAAGAAACTCAATGCTGATGGACTTTTGGAATCACTTGATTATGAATCATTTGAGACATGCGAACCATGCCTCATGGGCAAGATGACTAAAACTCCGTTCTCCGGAACAATGGAGCGAGCAACCGACTTGTTGGAAATAATACATACCGATGTATGTGGTCCGATGAGTGTTGAGGCGCGTGGTGGATATCGTTATGTTCTCACGTTCACAGATGATTTGAGTAGATATGGGTATGTCTATTTAATGAAACATAAGTCTGAAACATTTGAAAAGTTCAAAGAATTTCAGAGTGAAGTAGAGAATCATCGTAACAAGAAAATAAAGTTCTTACGATCTGATCGTGGAGAAGAATGTTTGAGTTACGAGTTTGGCACTCACTCAAGACAATGTGGAATTGTTTCACAGCTCACGCCACCTGGAACACCACAGCGTAATGGTGTGTCCGAACGTCGTAATCGTACTCTACTAGATATGGTGCGTTCTATGATGTTTCTTACCGATTTGCCATTATCATTTTGGGGTTATGCATTAGAGACAGCTGCATTCACTTTAAACAGGGCACCGTCTAAATCCGTTGAGACGACACCGTATGAACTGTGGTTTGGCAAGAAACCTAAGCTGTCGTTTCTAAAAGTTTGGGGATGCGACGCTTATGTCAAAAGGCTTCAGCCTGATAAGCTCGAACCCAAAGCGGATAAGTGCGTCTTCATAGGATACACTAAAGAGACCGTTGGGTATACCTTCTACTATAGATCCGAAGGCAAAATATTCGTTGCTAAGAATGGATCCTTTCTAGAGAAGGAGTTTCTCTTGAAAGAAGTGAGTGGGAGGAAAGTAGAACTTGATGAGGTAATTGTACCTCCTCCGGAGAGTAGTACATCACAGCAAGAAATTTCTGTGACACCTACACAAGCCGGAGAAGAAGTTAATGATAATGATCATGAAGCTTCGGATCAAGTTACTACTGAAACTCGTAGGTCAACCAGGACACGTTCTGCGCCAGATTGGTACGGCAATCCTGTCTTGGAGGTCATGTTGTTAGACAACGGCGAACCTACGAAATATGAAGAAGCGATGATGAGCCTAGATTCCGACAAATGGCTTGAGGCCATGAAATCGGAGATAGGATCCATGCATGAGAACAAAGTATGGACTTTGGTAGACTTGCCCGATGATCGGTGAGCTTTTGAGAATAAATGGATCTTCAAGAAGAAGACGGACGCTGATGGTAATATCACCGTCTATAAAGCTCGACTTGTCGCTAAAGGTTATCGACAAGTTCAAGGGGTTGACTATGATGAGACTTTCTCACCCGTAGCGATGCTAAAGTCTGTTAGAATTATGTTAGCAATTGCTGCGTTTTATGATTATGAAATCTGGCAAATGGACGTCAAAACGGCATTCCTTAACGGGTTCCTTAAGGAAGAATTGTATATGATGCAGCCGGAAGGTTTTGTCGATCCTAAAGGCGCTAATAAAGTATGCAAGCTCCAGCGATCCATCTATGGACTGGTGCAAGCATCTCGGAGTTGGAATACTCGCTTTGATGAAGTGATCAAAGCGTTTGGGTTTTATACAAACTTATGGAGAAGCTTATATTTACAAGAAAGTGAGTGGGAGCTCTGTAGCATTTCTCATATTATATGTAGATGACATATTATTGATGGGAAATGATATAGAATTTTTGGAAATCATAAAGGGTTATTTGAACAAAAGTTTTTCAATGAAGGATCTCGGAGAAGCTGCTTACATATTAGGCATCAAGATCTATAGAGATAGATCAAGGCGCCTCATTGGACTTTCACAAAGCACATACCTTGACAAGATTTTGAAGAAGTTCAAAATGGATCAGTCAAAGAAAGGGTTCTTGCCTGTATTGCAAGGTGTGAAGTTGAGTAAGACTCAATGCCTGACCACGGCAGAAGATATAGAGAAGATGAGTGTCATCCCCTATGCCTCAGCCATAGGTTCTATAATGTATGCCATGCTGTGTACCAGACCTGATATGTGCCTTGCCATTAGTTTGGTAGGGATGTACCAAAGTGATCCAGGAGTAGATCACTGGACAGCGGTCAAGAATATCCTGAAGTACTTGAAAAGGACCAAGGACATGTTTCTTGTTTATGGAGGTGACGAAGAGCTCGTCGTAAAGGGTTACGTCAATGCTAGCTTCGACATAGATCTGGATGACTCTAAGTCACAAACCGGATATGTATTTATTCTTAATGGTGGAGCGGTTAGTTGGTGCAGTTCCAAGCAGAGCGTCATGGCGGGATCTACATGTGAAGCGGAGTACATAGCTTCTTCCGAAGCAGCACATGAATTAGTCTGGATGAAGGAGTTCATATCCGATCTAGGTGTAATACCTAGTGCATCGGGTCCAATGACTATCTTATGTGATAACACTGGAGCAATTGGCATAGCAAAGGAGACCAGGTTTCACAAGAGAACCAAGCATATCAAGCGCTGCTTCAACTCCATTCGTAATTACATTAAGGATGGAGACAGAGAGATTTGCAAAGTACATACCACTACTAGAAAAAGGGCTGTTAGTGGCGCACCTGTTTTTGCTATTAATGGCGCACTACAGGTGCGCCACTATTAACACGCCACTAGTAACAAATAGTAATGGCGCACCTCTGGTGCGCCACTAGTATCCCAGATAATAGTGGCGCACCACACAGTGCGCCATTACTATGTCCATCAGTGCGCCATTACTATGCCTCCCAGGGGGCCATATTTACCTTGTGCTCTGGGTTACTAATGGCGCACTTCTAGATAATGCGCCACTGGTGTGTTTATTGCAGTGCGCCACTAAAGTGCAATATGGTGCGCCACTACTATGAATATTAGGAATTTTTTTTTCTTTTCTGATATTTGCACAGGTTACAAAATACATTACTGCACAGAATATAGACAGCACAACATATAAACAGCAGATTTATCGAATACAATAGAAGATTAGTCTCCGAATACAATTCATCATATTAGTCTCCGAATTCAAAATACCGAACAAAGTTAGAACATTACAAGTCTCGAGACCGCGAGTAGCGTGTTTGTCTTCACATTACAAGTCGATATCGATCATCTAAACTACCATCACATAGAAGAGAGTTGCGGTCATCACGATGAGCATCATCGCGATGAAACTGGTCTTCATCCGGTTCCTCCAAAGCTCCCTCCTCTCTCCCGCTAGATAGCGCGCGTATCTAGCTTCCGCCTCCGCCCTAGTGGTGTACCCTTTGTAACTGTTACCGCTGAAATGGTGAACCTGTCTCCGACACTCCTCCCAGTCCTCCAGCAGCATCACAAGTAGTACAGCAGCAGCAAAATCACAAGTAGCAGTAGCATCACAAGTAGTACAGCAGAGAAAGGAGAGGAAGTACCCTAGCAATTTATGAAAGTGTCCAGTACACTAAACTCCAACTCGAGTACCAGAGGAAATGGGCAGTAGATGGGCAGCCTACAACAGATGCAGCTCCAGCTCCTTGACGTGCAGATGCAGCTCTAGCTCCCTGGAACCAACAAACAAAATTGAGCAAACAGCAAACAGCAAGAACTAATCATCGCTTTGTGGAACTAATCATAGCAAGAACATAGCAAGAACTAATCATCGCTAGTATTAATTGTGCTTTCTGAGATGATGCTTATGTAAAATATCAATGAGTATTCCCACTGGTTCATCGCTTTGCGGATCTAACCCACAAGTTTTGGCATGGTGAGAACTTCAAGGGTCAAGTTAGTAGGAGTACACATGAGCTCCTTCAAGCAGTGTGAGGGCCAGCGAGAAGAGGTTCTAGATTGGTGGTAATATCTAGCTCAAACAAAAAAACAGATTACAATGCTTGTTATATAACAGTTTCATGAATCTGGGTTAACATGCTTCTGTCGTGCTTCTGAGATGGTGCCCGTATTCCACATATTTGTGATGTGTAAACATCACAAATCTTTCAAAACTCTAAAAATGCAATATTCGATTCATTTTGATTTTGTACCAGCAACCTAAATTGTGCATTATGGGCCCCAATAATGCAATTCAACACTAGAGATATATTGAAAATTAAAACCTTTCTGCCATGCATCAATTTCATTATCATATGAGCTACATGAAACATTTGAATTCTCAGGAGCAAGCTTAACATTCCATTCCACCAGTGGCAAACGGAAATTTGACCTCTTTCTAAAATCCTCCAGCATTAACCCAAAAACACAGGCACTCATACACAGAAACTGATCAGAGATACAAGGATAAAATCCAAGGACACTCATAGGATAAGATTTGATAGCAGAAACTAGCACTTGATAACAACAGAACCCACTAGCTGCCTTAAGCATCTCATCAAAAAAATAACAGGAGGGGATCCCTAACTACAAGCATGCTGATAACTAAAATCAAGCAGAAAATTAACTATACTACACATACCTGAAGCCTCACCGAGTGCACCTCCAAGAAAGCAGAGAAAACCCTAACACTCACACCACCTCAAAATAAAAATCCCTACAAAAGATCTCCCATGAAAGAACAGAGTAACAAATTCAGTTTCACAGATCAACACATAATCACTAGACAAACACGAATCTAAACTGAACAATTAATAGGTTGCAAGAATATATAAAATCTGAACATTACACAATTCTGAACAGTACACTTCTCAAATTCATAGAAATTTGAGAGAGAGAGAGGGAGACAGCAAGGATTCAGATTCAGAGAAGTGCAGCAGGAGGGAAGTGGAGAGGAGGAGCAGCAGCAGTTTTGAGGTTTCAGAGAAGAGCAGCAGCAAGACGTTGAGAGGAGGAGCAGCAGGAGTAAAGCAAGAGGGAGGAGCAGCAACAAGGCGAGGGAAGAAACACGGCCGGCAGAGGGCGAGCGCGGCCGTGGGCGGCAACACGCAAGTGCGTGTGTGCGCGGGCGCGGCCGACTGCAGCGACAGCGCAGCGGCGAGGCAACGCAGGAGCTCGGCGACGGCGGCTACGGCAACGAACCCGACGGGGGAAGTGGGAAATCGGTCGAGGGCCTCACCGAGGTGCTCGACGACGAGGTGGACGAGGGCGGCCGAGGTTGTGGAAGACGGCGATGGCGACGATACGGTGCAGCTCCGGTCGATTGAGAGCCTGTAGATGAAGAAGCAGTCGACGGCGGTCCTCCTGGACGTCTCCGTGCGGCGCGGGGTGACTGGTGGCGGCGCAGTGGGTCGGGGCGAGGCGGAGGTTGCGGCGCGCGCGGGCGAAGGCGAGGTTGGTGTCGGCCCTGCGGCGCTGCTCCGGCGAGAGCGGGGTGGGGTCGGAGGGGGAGGAAGGGGAGGATGGGGAGAGGGAGGCGGCGGGGGCGCGGATTGGGAGCGGACGCGTCCCACGGGCGAGGACGGCGGCGCACGTAGGGGCGGCGGCGCAGTGTGTCGGGGCGGCGGCGCAGTGGGTCGGGGCTGAGAGAGAGATGTGAGATTGGGGATCGGGGATTGGGGATTTTAGTGGGGGGAGGGTTAGCAATGGCGCACCTTCTCCTGGTGCGCCATAAGTACCTTGATAGCAATGGCGCACCTGCTAGCGGTGCGCCATTAGTAACTTTTTTTTTGGATTTTTAGTTGCAAAACATTTGTGAATTGGTAAAACATTTATGAATATGAAAAAATATCATCAAATTTGAAAAAATATTCATGAATTCAAAAAGTGCCCATGAAATTTTAAAATATTCATGAGTTCAAAAAATATTAACAAATTCAATACTTTTTGTGAGTTAGAAATTCAATAACAGAATAAACCTAATTAAATAAAAATTGGTATACTAATGCGCACCTCCTAGGGGTGCGCCATAAGTACCTCGATAGCAATGGCGCACCAGCTAGGGGTGCACCATTAGTAACTTTTTTTTTTGGATTTTTAGTTGCATTCATTGGTGAATTGGTAAAACATTTATGAATATGAAAAAATATCATCAAATTTGAAAAAATATTCATGAATTCAAAAAGTGCCCATCAAATTTTAAAATATTCATGAGTTCAAAAAATATTAACAAATTCAATACATGGTATTTCACGTGCGGTAAATACAGAGGACACACAATTTTCTTCGCCTCCTCGAAACTGGTCGGGCACTTGTTCCCCTTGGGAAGACGTTCGTGCCAGAATGACATGTTCTCGTCGAAGCATGCGTCGGTCATTTTGTGTTTTACCTTCATCTCCAGAGCCATGAGCGTTACTTTCAAGCGGGTATCCTCGGGCCTGCATCCTTCATACAATGGAGTAACCGCGTCTATCTCCAGTTGATCCAGCTTGGCTTTCTCTCGGGCGGCAGCTCTTGCGTTATCCGTCTGCTTGAGAAGCAGCTCTTGAATATGAGGGTCCTGCACCCAGCCCATCGATGGTCCATCGTCGTCTGCTCCGGCATCTTCATCTTCATGATCATGCCCTTCGTCTGCTCCGGCATCTTCCTCATCATCATGTCCGGCATCTTCTACATGATGACTGTGTACTGCATCTACTTCGTGATCATGTCCTGGAGATTCTTCGTCTTCTCGCCCGCCCTCGCCGCGGTTGTCTTGCTGCCCTTCCTCATTTCTTGCCCGGCCCCCATGGACGACTTCATAATCATCTTCATCACCTTGCCACCGATAGCCATCCATGAAACCACGCAAGAGCAGGTGGTCCCGCACCTGTACGGAATCTGGGTCCATAAGGCTCTTCAGCTTGCATCTTCGACACGGACATCTTATCTCCGTCTCGTTCTTTTGAAGCATCTCGGCCTTCGCGGAGCTCAAAAACCTATTCACGATGCCTTCGGTCATCGTGCAGACCATGGTCGCCTGCGGGGTAGAGCAAAACGATATTTTAGAACCAAAAAAAAATTTGGCATGACTTTGCCTAAAAATAGGACCAAACAGAATGCATAGTGCCAAATTCTCGCCGAAACGGAAATGAATCAACTTTCCGGCAAAATATTGGCAACTATCGCATTTCAAATACCGGTACCTGCAAACACAAACATATGCAACACCACAAACATATGCAACACCACAAACATACGTAGATCTAGGCCATAAAAAGTGCATGTGCACGTTGTTGGAGGGAGAAAAAAGTAGATCTACAACATAAAGAAAGCTTTCCCCTTACTTACCTATCAAAAAAAGGAAATTTAACCACTTAATTTGGGTGAATCTATGGTGCAAATGAGGTGAGGAGGAGGAGGCACCCGAGACAAGCTTGGAGGAGGAGGTGGAGAGAATGAAGTGGGGAAAGTGAGTATGGTAGGTGGCTGTCCAAAATATCTAGCTGCTCTCAGGTTACCAATGGCGCACCGCCTAACAATGCGCCATTAGTAACCCTGGTTACTAATGGCGCACCAGTTATGTGGTGCGCCATTACTAGTTTTGCAAAAAAAATAAAAAAAATAATTGTTAGTAGTGGCGCACCGCGGTTGTGGTGCGCCATTACTAGTTTGAACTAGTAATGGCGCACTATACCCAGGTGCGCCATTACTAGTTTTGAAAAAAAAAGTAAAAACAAATTTTTTAGTAGTGGCGCACAGAGTGTGTGGTACGCCATTACTAGTTAAAACTAGTAATGGCACACTATACCCTGGTGCGCCATTACTAGTTTTGAAAAAATAAAAAAATAAAAATTTGTTATTAGTGGCGCACCGTGGGTGTGGTGCGCCATTAGTGATATGGACAATAGTGGCGTACCTACACATGGTGCGCCACTGCTATATAGCAGTGGCGCACCACATATGTGGTGCGCCATTAATGTTCATATTAGCTATAGCCCTTTTCCTAGTAGTGTACGGATCTGAATGTGGCAGACCCATTGACTAAGCCTCTTCCACGAGCAAAACATGATCAGCACCAGAACTCGATGGGTGTTAGATTCATTACAATGTAATCTAGATTATTGACTCTAGTGCAAGTGGGAGACTGTTGGAAATATGCCCTAGAGGCAATTAATAAAATGGTTATTATCATATTTCCCTGTTCATGATAATTGTTTATTATTCATGCTAGAATTGTATTGATCGGAAACTAAATACATGTGTGGATAGATAAAAAAATACTGCCTCCCTAGTGTGCCTCTACTAGACTAGCTCGTTGGTCAAAAGATGGTTAAGGTTTCCTAACCATAGACATGAGTTGTCATTTGATAACGAGATCACATCATTAGGAGAATGATGTGATGGACAAGACCGAACCGTTAGCATAGCATATGATCGTTCCGTTTATTGCTACTGCTTTCACTATGTCAAATACATGTTCGTCTGACCATGAGATCATGCAACTCCCGAATACCATAGGAATACTTTGGGTGTATCAAACGTCACAACGTAACTGGGTGATCATAAAGGTGCACTACAGGTATCTCTGAAAGTGTTTGTTGGGTTGGCATGGATCAAGATTGGGATTTGTCATTCCTTCTGTCGGAAAGGTATCTCTGGGCCCTCTTGGTAATACAACATCATAGAAGCCTTGCAAGCACTGTGACTAAAGAGTTAGTTACAAGATTACGTATTACGGAACGAGTAAAGAGACTTGTCGGTAACGAGATTGAACTAGGTATGGAGATACCGACGATCGAATCTCGGGCAAGTAACATACCGCCGGACAAAGGGAACTACGTATGTTGTCATAAAGGTTCGACCGAGAAAGATCTTCATAGAATATGTAGGAACCAATATGGGCATCCAGGTTCCGCTATTGGTTATTGACCGGAGAGTCGTCTCGGTCATGTCTACATCATTCTCGAACCCGTAGGGTCCGCACGCTTAACGTTCGATGTCGATTTGGTATTATATGAGTTATATGGTTTGGTGACCGAATATTGTTCGGAGTCCCGGATGTTATCAGGGACATGACGAGGAGCTCCGGAATGGTCCGGAGGTAAAGATTTATATATAGGACGATGCTATTTGGTCACCGAAATGGTTTCAGAATGCACCGGAAAGTTATCGGAATGCCGGAAGGGGTTCCGGAGGCACCGGGAGAGTATTGGGCCTTAGTGGGCCAAGTAGAGGGGAACACACCAGCCCACATGGGCTGGTGCGCCCCCCTGTGGCAGCCACACCAATATGAAGGAAAGGAGGGGGTGCCACCCCCTCCAGCCTTATCTCCGGGAAGGGAGAAGGAAGGAGAGGGGGCGCCTCCTCCCTTTCCTTCCCCTAGCGCCTAAGTATGGAAGGTGGGGGGCGCACCCTCTAGGGAATCCTAGAGGGGTTTGGCCGGCCCTAGGGGGGGTGCCCCAAGGGCTGCCTCCTCCCCTCCCACCTATATATATGTGGGGAGGGGTGCCACACAATACACAACATATTCCACGCCGTGTGTCGGCACCCCTCCGCCTCTAGTTTACTCCTCCGCTCTAGATCATCGCAGCGCTTAGGCGAAGCTCTGTTGGATCGTTTCACCACCACCATCACCACACCGTTGTGATACTGGAACTCATCACCACCTCGCTACGCTTGCTGGATCAAGACGGCGAGGATGACACCGAGCTGAACGTGTGCAGAACATGGAGGTGCCGTGCGTTCGGTACTTGATCGGGCGGATCGCAAAGGTGTACGACTACATCAACCACATTGAATAAACGCTTCCGCTAACGGTCTACGAGGGTACGTAGACACACTCTCCTCTCTCGTAGCGATGCATCTCCATGGATAGATCTTGCGTGAGCGTAGAAATTTTTTGAATTTCATGCTTCGTTCCCCAACACAGAGTGGTCCATCTTTGAATGTACTCCCGGAGAGTCTCATTTGGTTTCTGGATGCAGAGCTGCAACTTCGTTAAGCCACCCGACCCTTTGTAAGTACATTTGAAGGTTTTTACAAACACCTCAGCCAGGTCCTGCCAACAATGGATGTTGTTGGAAGGCAGCTGATTAAGCCAGGCCCTCGTGGAGCCTTCAAGCCTTCAAGCATCAGGGACAGATACTTCATGGCTATGTTGTCGTCGCCACCACCTATTTGGATGGCCACTCGGTAGTCCTCTAGCCAAGTTTCCGGCTTGGACTCTCCGGTGAATTTGCCGAAACCCGTCGCCAGCCTGAAGTTGTTTGGGATCTCAGCTGCCCGGATGTGGTTGCTGAAGCAATAAGGACCCGAGGACCTGGATCCACTCGGCCGGTCCCTATCTTGCCCTTCTCTACGGGCCCTTCCCCTATGAACTAGGTTCTGGGTGAGGATGTTCCACGCTTCATAGGGCGTGTCTCGGCGCACGCCTTCCTCCCGGTCCCGCTGGCGGTAACCATCTGGTCTCCTGTCATCACCGTAGGGCCGCCTATCATCATAGGGTCGGAACCCATATGAGGTTTCCCTCAGAGGGGGTGAGGACCCCCGTAAATCATCTAGGTACCGCGGAGGCGAACGCTGATCATGGTCACGCACTACTAGAAAAACAGCTATAGCCAATATGGACACTAATGGCGCACTATACATGTGGTGCGCCATTACTAAATAGTAATGGCGCACCATGTGTAGGTGCGCCATTAGTAACCAAAACAGTAATGGCGCATCAGGTCAAAAGTGCGCCATTACTAATTTTGACCAAGGGTTGACCCAGTTATACACATAGTAATGGCGCACTTTGTATAGGTGCGCCATTACTAAGTTGACATAGTAATGGCGCTCCTTCACAAAGTGCGCCATAACTATGTGTATGACTGGGTCAAACCTTGGTCAAACTTAGTAATGGCGCACTTTGCATAGGTGCGCCATTACTATGTCAAACTTAGTAATGGCGCACCTATACAAAGTGCGCCATTACTAACTTTGACCAAGGTTTGACCAACACTAGTACAAAACAGGGCTTTGGTCCAACCCAGAACAGAGCATTAGTCCCGGTTCTGTTATGAACCGGGACTAATGGGTGCATTAGTCCCGGTTCGAGCGGCGCAGGCATTAGTCCCGGTTCAAACGGGACCTTTAGTCCCGGTTCGAACGGGACCTTTAGTCCCGGTTCGAACTAATCATGTTTCATACTTCAGTGAAACAATTACATAATTGTTATATTCAGTACAACTCTTAATATGTATGAATCTGCGATGAAACATTCTTGTATTTTTTTTTGAATCTTAGATGAAACTTGCTTGAATCTTGTGTAAAACTTTGATTAAACAATTACATAGTTATTGTGTTTAGGAAGACTCTAAATATGTTTGGATCTATGATGAAACATTCTCGAACTTCGTTGAATCTTCGATGAAACTTGCTTGAATCAAGTTTCAAACCATGACGAAACAATTACCATATTGTTTGAATCTAAGTTTTGGTCGCGATTTGTGAGGTTCAAGCAAAAAAACGAAAAAAAAAATGTAAAACGGCCATAACTTTTGCATACGACGTCGAAAAAAAAGTTTAATATATAAAAAAAAACTAGAGAAAAATTGGGACTCGATTTCACTGGGGTTTACCCGGTGAAGTTTTCTCAGATTCTCAAAATTCCAAAAGTAAAAAAAGTTATTTCAAATCAAAAATAATAATTTTAAAAATTTTAAAAATTAATTTTATTTAAAAATAAATAAATGATGTCATATTTGGATTCCTCATATTTGGATTTCTTAGATGAAACTTTTTCGAATTGTGTTTTAAACTTTGACGAAAGAATTACGAAGTTGTTGTATTTGGGACGACGAGAATATGTTTGAATCGATGATGAAACATTCTTGAACATAGTAGAATCTTACATGAAACTTTCTTGAATCATGTTTCAAACATTGACAAAACAATTACGGTGTCGTTGGATTTAGGACCACTAAAATTATTGTTTGAATCCTTGGCAAAACAATCTTGATCTAAGAGGAATTTTACATGAAACGTTCTTAAAACAATTATGATTACTTGATGATACTTTTATTTAGGTTTTGTATTTAGTATGATGTTTGAATCTATGACAAAATAATCTTGAACTTAGTTGAATTGTAGATGAAACTTGCTTGAATCATGTTTCATACTTCAGTGAAACAATTACATAATTGTTATATTCAGTACGACTCTTAATATGTATGAATCTGCGATGAAACATTCTTGTATTTTTTTTGAATCTTAGATGAAACTTGCTTGAATCTTGTGTAAAACTTTGACTAAACAATTACATAGTTATTGTGTTTAGGAAGACTCTAAATATGTTTGGATCTATGATGAAACATTCTCGAACTTCGTTGAATCTTCGATGAAACTTGCTTGAATCAAGTTTCAAACCATGACGAAACAATTACCATATTGTTTGAATCTAAGTTTTGGTCGCGATTTGTGAGGTTCAAGCAAAAAAACGAAAAAAAAATGTAAAACGGCCATAACTTTTGCATACGACGTTGAAAAAAAAAGTTTAATATATAAAAAAAAACTAGAGAAAAATTGGGACTCGACTTTATTTGCAAAATCTCTCTGGAATTTTGTAAAATGGGCATAACTTTTGCATACGAACTCGGATTAATAAGTTTTTTATATGAAAAATCATCTACTCGAAAAGTTACATCCGAATTCAATGGGGGGGGAACCCCGTTGAAGATTTTTAGAATCCCCAAAAACCTAACAGAATAAAAGATACGGGGCTTTTAACATCTAGAGGGGGGAAATGGAAAAAAATTCAGACTTAGTAATGGCGCACCATCTGCTACGTGCGCCACTAGTAACAGAAAAAAAAAAAATTGGTTTCGAATTTTTTTTTTTGGAAAAAATGTTCAAAATATGATACGTAATATGACCGGGAAGTTTGAAATATTTTTTCAAAATTTCATCACACTCATGAACATGAACAAAGTCCTAGACATCAACAAGGTTTAATAGGATTGATATGATAGATATATCAACAAGTGCCTGTTAAGTGAGCTGGTGCTGGGGTTGGATAGAACTGAGAAGTTAAGCGTGCTGGGGCTGGAGTAGTGTGAGGATGGGTGACCTTCCGAGAAGTTTGACCACGGAGTGCGATTTGACTTGAGATTAAGCATATTGACCCGAGATTAAGCCATAGTGACCCGAGATTAAGAAAAAAACGAAAAAAAAAATTCTGAAAAAAATTTGAAAAAAAATTTGAAAAAAAAATTTCTGAAAAAAAATTTGAAAAAAAATTGTTAGTAATGGCGCACTTCTATGTGGTGCGCTATTACTAAGTCAGATAGTAATGGCGCATTTCTAGGCATAGTAATGGCGCACTATAGGTGCGCCATTACTATCTGTGATAGTAATGGCACACCAAATGTGCGCCATTACTAACAGTTACTAATGGCGTGATGATAGTGGCGCACCTATAGTGCGCCATTAATAGCCAAAATAGGTGCGCCACTAACAGCCTTTTTTCTAGTAGTGACGGTCTCTATACCGGTCCCTCCACGGGGGAAGACCAGCACTCCTCGGAGGAGGGGACCGCATGTTCCTCCTAGAACCACCCGGACTATGAGCCGAATGATCCGTGGAAGCTCTGACTGACTTGATGTGGATGCGATCCTGGGATCGCGACACAGCTGAGTTCTGCTGCATAGCAGTCCTCAAGAGGGTTCGGATCTGCCTCACTCCTCTCCCAGCCACCGAATCAGACAGTTGAATGGACTCAGCTATCCGAGTGGCAGCGGCCAGGTTTTGTAATGGAGTGCTCATGACTTGATGTCTTGGTGGACGGTCATTCGGGAATAACCTCTTCCTGCTCCGACTGGATTCGGGGATCTATTCCCGGGCCCGGTCGTCGAGTGCCTTTTGTAGGCGCTCCAGTCGATCGCGCTCGGCCAAGTTGGCCACTCGGGCGGCCTCCAAGGCTCGGGCCTCGGAGGTCTCCCCCACGATGGGAGTGTGCAGAGCTTGCTCGCTCTGCCGCCTTCGGTCCAACTTCTGCTCCCGAGTGAGAGCCTGAGGAATGTACGGGTCGTTCATGCGAGTGTCGTCACCTTCGCCGTGCACCACGTCACCATCGCCATCGTCACCAAGCCCATAGTCGGGGGGAGGAGTCCCGTTCCTAGCCATGAGGACCTCAGCGGCGGACTTGGTACTCTCGCACTCGGACTCCTCGGATTCTTCATGAAGAGACGCAAATAAGTCCAAAACATGTTCATCTGGCTCGAGGACCTTTACCTGCTCAGAGATGAGCTGACGAGCAGCCGCGTGCTTGATCCAACGCTGGAGCCGCGAACATCCAGAACGCTTGCGGCGACGCCGCGCCGAGTGAAGTGACCCCGCACTGTACGGGATCGATGGCTGAAGAAGAAGAACTCCGTGCGCCGATGCACGGAAATGCATTGTGCCACGGACGGGCAGCGACTCAGTGTCCAGCGGGGCCTCCTGGAGCCACGCTGAATTGTCGGCGCGGAAGCTGAGGGCGCCGAAACGGATCTCGTGCCCGAGAACCAGCTCACCGCCAGAAACCATGGTGATGATGAAGATGATGGAAAATCCACCTGTGCCGGATAATCGCTAGACGCACAGCCCCACGGTGGGCGCCAACTGTCATGGTCTCGAACCTGACAGTGAGTATAGGGGGTACTGATGGAGGGCTGATCCTAGCTACGACACAGGTGTAGCACTCGGGAATTATGAGTTTGGGCCTCTCGCGGTGGAGATAACAACCCTACGTCTCGAGCACTGATGCTTTGTGTTGAATATGGAGATTACAATGTGTCTGACCCCCGCTACTGTTCTAAAGGGTGGCTTATATAGAGTGCGCCATGACCCTGTGTTTATGAGGCAGTTACAAGGGGCATTAAATGAGAGGGGAGTGAAGTTGGGCGTTACTGGTAACGCCCGTGATTAACTACACTTCATGCCGCATGTCATGCGCCGGTTCTTCTATGACCTCCAACGGTCCTTTCATCTTTCGTGCCGGGTGACAGCTCCAGAGGCCGAGTGACAACTTTGGTGGGAGATCCGAGTGGCTTCGGTAGTCCGAGTGACATGAAGTATGTCCGAGTGGATGTTTACCTTCTTAATATTTAAGTGTGTTAATGACTTTAATGACGGTGTGGGATCCTAGATGGGCCCTACCTGTCGGGTGCATGACCCTACCTTTAGTGGCGACCCCATCAAGGCGATCGTGATAGCCGGGGCGGCCGCCGCCAGACGGGTGTGCCCACACTACATACGTCGCAGTGGCCGGAGCCTTACAAGCTCCCGTACTACTATGATGCCAAGCAGCTCGGAATCCTCGCCGGTACAGTGCCTTATATCGTGGACGATAACGCAGCGCCGCTCTTCTCCGAGTATTCTTTGCCGCAGCTTGTCCGGGCGCAGACGGCGGGCGAGGAGCAGATGGGTGCCCACACGCTGTTCGCTGCAATGTCTAGAGTGGGGGAGCCGGCGTATGACGCAGACAGGGAGACGCTCGACATGATCCACCAGGGAGGCGAGGGAGGAAGAGGGGGTTATGACGACGGGCAGGTGGAAGACTCGGATCCCACCCAGTCCGGCAACTACCAGGAGCAGCAGTCCTACACCAGACGGCCACGCAACAGTCCTACACCCAGACCGACGATGGCACACAACAACAACATCATTGGGCCGCCTGTCGAGGCAACGAACCTGACAATGAGTACGGGGGGTACGAATAGGGGCCTGAACCTAGCTACGGTGCAGGTGTACCACTCGGGATTTTACGAGTTCAGGCCCCTCATGGGGAGGTAGCAGCACTACGTGTTGAGCGCTGGTGCTGTATATATTGAATGATGATTACACAGGTTGCGAACCCTTGCTCCAGAGCTGAGGAGTGGCTTATATATAGTGCGCCGAGCCTCCCATTACTCCTGCTGTTACAAGCGTCTTCAATGCTGGGAATGAAGTGTGCATGCGTTACTGGTAACGGTCGCCCTAACTACACTTGATGCCTGGCGTTGCGCCTCTGGGACTTTACTTCTCATCAACGGTCTCTTCGTCTCCTAGGTCCGAGTGCTCACTCCAGTGGCCGAGTGATTCCATGGATCCGAGTGGGTTGAGACCCGTCCGAGTAAACAGTCGGCCGCAAGCGTTCAAATGCATTAATGGTTTTGGGATCCCTTTAATATTTTTGTGGGGTGCTATACGGGTCCTAGATGCCTGATCCTTGACCCTACCCCTAGTTGGTGACCCCACCAATGCCGGAGGGGGTGTACGAGGATGAGGAGGAGGAGGACGGTGAGGACGATGATCCGGATGATACAATCGGCGATCCCAAGAAGAAGGGTAGAGAGAAAGTGATGCGGAGCATCCTACGGTCATCCCCATGGACCTACCGTCGTCTCCCGAAGTGCCACGTGGACCGATGACACGAGCATGTGCAAGAGCCATCGGAACCGAGGTGACATCACTCATTTCCGAATTACATCTTATGCTTATTAGACATGTCTACGACCTCAAGCGGAGACATTGTGCATGATCAGGTATCAGGAGGAAGGCCGTGGAACAGCTACAACCAATGACCAAGACGGCAAGGACACAGAGCGCAAGAAACATAAGACGGAGCTGCCGGAATCCATCAGCCACCGGATGACCGGCCTCTACCGGACGTCCGACCACCTAGAGATCAACCAGACTGAAGCCCCAGCCGGAGCCCCTACATCGGCCAGACGACCGACGCAACGTCAGACGTCTGACACCTACCAGCCACCGGACGACCGTGCCCGACCGAAAATCCGACAAGTCCCGACCAGAGCCAAAACGGCAGAAGACTGGAGTCCATCGGACGACCGACGCTCCGGACGTCCGACTCTGACTGGAAATCCGACACACGTGATCCAGAGCTAAAACGTCGGACGTCCGACCGATACCGGATGTCCGGACCTTCGCGAGCTACCAGACGTCCGGTAACTGCCAGACGACCGACGCCTGTCTGTGCACAGCGACTACGGCCGCGGCCCATGTACCCCTTCACCCTCTCTATATACACGAGCTCCTCCTACTTCCTAGGGTTAGAAAAGTAGATCAGACATTGTTGAGCTTTGATCCTTGTATCCACCACTCCATAGGAGATCAAGACCTCCTAGGACAAGATCCCCTAGGGATTCAAGACCCCCTTGTTGGAAGGATCTACAAGATCATCAAGACCTCATCTCCTCTAGGATTTGGGATGACTATCCTCCTTTTGTATCTTACCTTTGTTGCATTTGGACCATTGGATCTCATGTATGTGTGTGGATTTAGCATATCACTACTGGAATCAGCAACTTTGCCATCCGCCATGGCTGACGGCAAAGGCATGCATTGCGGACGGCAAAGGTCTTTGCCGTCAGCCAGCAGACGGCAACACATCCGGCTGAATAAGCTCCGGTAAAGGCCACTTTGCCGTCTGCTGGCCGACGGCAAAGATGCAAAAGTCTTTGCCGTCTGCCAGCAGATGGCAAAGAGCATGGACGGCACGCTAGGTCCGTTAAGGGGTTAACGGCGTGCTTTGCCGTCTGCTGGCTGACGGCAAAGATGCAAAGGTCTTTGCCGTCAGCCAGCGGACGGCAAAGATGCAAAATAGGCCAGCCCAGTGCACCCCAGGTTGCACATGTAGCTGCCACGTGGCAGATTTGCCGTCTGCTGGCTGAAGGCAAAGCGCTTTGCCATCTGCCAGCAGACGGCAAAGAGCCTGTACAGCCCCTATTTTTTCTGTTTTTTCTTAAATTCATTCAATTTCACAGAATTTCACACACATATATATATATATACACATTTGAAAATACTTTCAACAAGCATAACAACACATATACATACCAAATCATATCCCTGCCATATGGATATGATCATCCAACACATATACATACCAAATGAAAAGTCCATATGCAACATATATAGCTAGCCAACATATCCAACAACAAGCATACAATGGTTTCATCCATACATACATATATAGGTAGCAAGTTTCACATTGTTCATCCTACAAAATCTAAACAAAAAGGAAGCACAAGAAGAAGAGTAGACTCCATCAACGCAAGCTTCCTCATCGAAAGCAAATCTGCAAATTGGGAAAGAAGAAAGTTAGAAGAAGAAGAAGAAGAAGAAGACTAGAAGAAGAAGACTAGCTAGAAGAAGAAGAAGAAGAAGAACAAGACTAGAAGAAGAAGAAGAAGAAGAATTTTTCTTCTCTTTCTTTTTCTCCTCTCCTCTTCTTCTTCTAACTAAGGTAGGTAAAAATGCCATTTTTTAGCTAAGCTAGGAAAAAATGCTAAGTGTAGGTCATTTTAGAGCTAAGCTAGGTAAATAGGTCATTTTGGAGCTTAGTAAGGTTATTATGTCATTTTCGAGGATGATGCCATTTTTTAGCCAACTTACTTAAGTATAGCTCATTTTTTATCTAACTTAGGTAATTATGCCATTTAGGAGCAAAATAAGCTAAGTATGCATTTGTTAAGCAAAACACTAGAGAAAACATACCCTCATCACAACAAATGCGATGAAGATTGCAACTAAGGTAACAATTGATCCAACGACATAATGATACCAAGCCTCATTATGAATGGCATATTTTCTAATCTTCTTAATCTTCAAGCGCATTGCATCCATCTTCAAGCGCATTGCATTCATCTTCATCTTGTGATCATCGACGACATCGGCAACATACAACTCCAATGTCATCTTCTCGTTTTCAATTCTTTTAATTTTTTCTTTCAAATACTCATTTTCTTTTTCAACTAAATTTAACTTCTCGACAAGAGGGTCGGTTGCAAATTCCGGTTCACATACCTCCTAGATTAAAATATCTCTATGTCAACTTGATGGCCATAATTGTCATAAATGCGAAATGCAACAAATAGTTATAAAAGAGAATTTACCACATCCGAATCATAAAGCGGGCGAGGGCCGACGGGGACAGATATCAAGACCATGGCACTATGTATAAGAAACAATCATACAAAGTAAGAAAATTATACAAGTAACTATATAAATCATACAATCATACAAGAAAATGGCAAGTGTAGGTCATTTTAGAGCTATCCTAGTTAAAATCGGTCATTTTGGAGGTAGGTAAGGTTATTTTGTCATTTTGGAGGAAAATAAGCTAAGTCAATGTCATTTTGGAGCTAAACCAAGGTTATCATGCCATTTTTTACCTAAGTATGCTAAGTATGTCATAAATGAACTAAAGAAGCTAAGTATAGGTCATTTTGGAGCTATCCTAGGTAGTTATGCCATTGTTTAGCTAACTAAGCATATTAAGTCATTTAGGAGGAAAAATGCTAAGTATAGGTCATTTTATAGCTATCCTAGGTAAAGTATGTCAGTTTGGAGCTAAGTAAGGTTATTATGTCATTTTCGAGGAAAATAAGCTAAGTCAATGTCATTTTGTTGAATACCTAATAACATGAACTAATTAATAATATATATGTACATAATAATAATTGAATACCTGACATTACTAATATTAATCTTCATCGTCTATATATGCTCCGGGATCAATAAATGCAGAATCATCATCACTATCAGTAATGACGTGCTCATCAGCATCATCAATAAATGCATCAACATGTGGAAGGCCTTCTTTATGTAATTGGTCAAGCATTGACAGGTCATTCGCAGCAGTAACCTCTTCTTCTTCCGTCTCTTCTTGTTCCGGCTCAGGGGTGAAGTCGGATTCACTGTCCCTGTCTACCTCAATGTTCTGGGGTGAAGTAGAGCGGTTCTTGAAACGTTTTTTGGAAACACGTGTTTCTTGGAACAATTCTTCTTCATATGTGTCTGGGTTAATGTGAGGGTCATAATCATCTTCATTGAGGGGAGGTGGTCTAAAATGTGGCGGCACATCATAAACAACATCCCAACCATTCAGATTTGGATCAGTTTGGCAGGCCCACGGTAGATAGAAAACTTGGGTCGCCTGTTGAGCCGTAATATAGACATCAGGAACATCTAAATGGGTGCTTTGTTTGATTTCGACTAGCCCTATATGTTCATGAGTCCTTCTAGTCTCCTTTGGCTGGAACCAATAACATTTGAAGACTACGACGTTTGGTGGGTTTTCACCAAAGAATGTAAGTTCATAAATTGCTTCAACTCTTCCATAATACTCGACCCCTCCTTCGCCGACAGCGGAGACACAACAATTTGTAGACTTTCGGTCGGCCATAGATAGCTCTTTGCCAAAAGTACGAAAGCGATACCCGTTGATGTCGTATTTGTCATATGAACGGACCTTATAGTCAAAACCATTTGCGACTTGTCTTAATTCGGAGTCCATAGACTCTGCATTAGCCTACAAGTTTAATACGAAAGGATTGTTGCATTAGCCGCAAACTAGACGAAGAAATGAAATGGTCTAATGGAAATTACCGTTTGTTTGAACCAAGAGATGAAACCGGGATAGCCTCCTCCATGCTTTGCCAGAAGCTCATACTCTTCGATGGAATCCTTTTGGATCACCGCTCCATCCGAGAATTTGGCGACGTATCGACTGTATCACATATCCGGGAATAAGAGCATTTCAAAGGAATTAGAAGTTGCAAAACAATGTACTGAGAACTTACTCGATGTACGACCGCACTTCTGTTAGGTTGTTGAAGATATACAACGAAATGGTCCTCCATTCTTCGACATCCAACGGTATTGCTTTCGAAGCACCGGCTGGTGCGAGCTTCCCTTTGAATAGGCTGAGGTTGGATCGACCTTTTTCACGGTCGCCATCATTGTACCGAGGCTTCGGATTATCCAAATGATGATTCTTGGCTTTGTAGTGTGCTGTCACGAAGTTTGCGGCCTCCTCAGTAATGAATGCCTCGGCCATCGATGCTTCAATTCTACGTTTATTTTTACATTTTGCTCGAAGCGTCTTCTGCATCCTCTCAGTTGCGAAGCACCAACGATTTTGCACGGGCCCCCCCAATCTTGCCTTGGTCGGGAGATGCAAAATCAAATGCTGCATTGGATTAAAGAATCCCGGTGGAAAGATCTTTTCTAACTTGCAGATCAACTCCGGCGCCAACTCTTCCAGTTCGTCTAGCACGTCAGGCGATAGTTCTTTCGCACAAAGAGCACGGAAGAAATAGCTCAGCTCTGCCAGTACTAGCCATTCATCCTCAGGGATAAAGCCACGCAACATCACCGGCATTACCCGCTCAAGCCATATGTGCCAATCATGACTCTTCATACCAAATATTTTCAATTTGTCAAGACTCTCTCCCCTCTTAAGATTCGCTGCATACCCATCGGGGAACATCAACTGCATTTTCACCCACAAGATCATTTCCCTCATAGCTGGCCTTCCAAGATTGAACCATGCCTTTGGCTTCCTCCAGTTCTTCTTTCCTTTCGGTTGTCGCATGTTTTGTAACGGTCTATCACATAGAGCCTCTTGATCGACTCTAGCCTTAGGGCTATCCTTTGACTTCCCCTCTATGCCGAACAATGTACCAAAAAGGGCCTCAGCGATATTCTTTTCAGTGTGCATCACGTCGATGTTGTGTGGGAAAATGAGGTCTTTAAAGTAAGGCATATCCCACAAGCATATCTTGTGAGTCCAGGCGTGTTCTGAATTATACCCTTTGAAATATCCTGGACGCTCTGGATTAGGCTCGAGAGCGTTTAACTGATCCAGGGCCTGTTGGCCTGTCAATGCAGGTGGTGCAGAGTTTTTGACAACTCTACCTTTCATGAAATTTTTCTTGTCTTTTCTGAACTTATGGCCAGGATACAGGAACTGTCTATGCAAGTCGAAGCAAGAATACTTGTGACCCGCCTGCAGCCAACGGAACTGAAGAGCTGCCTTGCATGTGGGGCACGGGAACCTTCCATGCACACACCAGCCAACGAATAGTGCATACGCCGGCAAGTCATACGTCGAGTACATGTACCACACATGCATTTTGAAGTTTTGTTTTGTAGCGGCGTCATATGTCTTGATCCCATTTATCCCAAGCTTCTTGCAATTCATCCTTAAGCGGCTGCATGTACACATTCATATTCTTCCCCGGATAGTTGGGCCCTGGAATTATCAACGTCAAGAAAATGTTCTTTCTTTTCATAATCTCTCCGGGGGGGGGGGAGATTGAGTGGAATGACAAATACAGGCCAGCAACTGTATTGGGTTGCTGTCATACCAAACACTTGGAACCCATCCGTGCTGATGGCGACTCGAGGATGCCTTGGATCTGCCGCTTTGTCCTTATGTAAAGCATTGAAGTGCTTCCACGCAAAAGCGTCTGAAGTGTGTCCCAACATCGGATTCCTATCTGCATCTAGTTCGGTTCTTTTGCCCAATTTATGCCACGTCATCTGTCTGGCCGTCTCTTCGACCATGAAAAGACGTTGAAGTCTTGGTATGATTGGCATATACCGAAGAACATTAACTGGGATTTTGGTCTGACTCTTCTCACCCATACCGTTGTCTACCACAACATACCTGGAAGACTTGCAATCGGGACAATAGTTGAAGCCCGCATACTCAAGCCTAAATAAGGCACATCCATTCTCACAGGCATCTATCTTCTCATAGGGCATCTTAAGCGCACGTAGGATTTTGTCCGACTGGTACAGGTTTGCTGGCAATACATGGCCTTTGGGTAGAAAGCGTCCAAATATCGTCATCATCGCGTCGTAGCATTCTCTGCCCAGGTTGAACTGAGCCTTGAGAGCCATTACTTGCGCGATGGCATCCAGCTGACAAAGCTCAGTGTGCTCGTGGAGAGGACGTTTTGAAGACTCCAACATTTCATAGAAGGCCTTTGCAGATTCCTCCATCTCATCGTCCGAATCCCGAGCATCATCAAAGTCTTGCACCATGTCTTCGATCCCGGTACCATGCTCGTCGGTGCGACGACGAACCACCTCAGCTCTGGCACGTTGGGCAGACTCACCATGAAATGTCCAGACCGTATAATTAGACGTAAAACCCCACTTCTGCAGGTGTTTGATCATTTCAAGCTCTGACCTCTTATGATAGTTGTCGCAATCGACACAGGGGCACCAGGTTGTTTTCTGTCCATTTGCAAATGCGGCTGTCACAAACCCCTTGGTTTTTGTTATCCATTCATGGGTCATGTCTTTCTGACTAGTGTGACCGGTGTACATCCATGCACGATCACTCATCTTGCCTAGCTACTGGACACACAAGAAATATATACATAATTCAGCAAACCATATTCATCAGTTAATAGAGTTTGTCAGTTTTATTACGTCCATGCAACCTAGACGCTAGTAGGTAAAGATAGGTCCTAATCCCACCCGAGTATGTGTAGATTGGGTTCGTTTTCCCATGCTCTGCTCCGGATCCGACGCAAAATTTTGGTAGCACCTCCCCGCTGTTCTCCTGATACACGTCTCGGCAATAAGCAGAGAGGATGTGTACCCGGAGAACAACAGGGAGGCACTGACGAAATTCTGCATCGGATCCGGAGCAGAGCATATGGGAAAACGAACCCAATCTACACATACTCGGGCTGTCCATGGATAACGTTGGACAATTCGAAAGAATCACGGTTATAAATATGCTAATGCATGCATATTTATAGATGTAACCCTTTCGAACGGGAGACGCATAGTGGTCACGCATACTGATGATTGAAGACACCTATAGCTAGCAAGTTTCATCGGCACGAAGACCGGAACAGAGCAAATGAAGGGGGGAGGAGGAGATGTCATTTGTGCTCACCCACGAACGCAGGGGCGGAGCTCGTCGAACACTAGACCATCGCACCGACGAAGAAACTGCACATTTAAATCGAAAGATGAGTAACATAGCAATATTGTTTTTTCCGTCAACCTAACTAAATATTTATAACAGGACGAGCGGGTTAGTTGGTTCCTCGACGTCGATGAAACCCTAAATAGCAAGTATCATTGGTGCGAGATACATGTGGCGCTCGGCGCTGAACACTAGATCCACATCCCACAAGTGACGCCGGCGCCCGGTGTCCCGCGCGCAGCAATAGTTCTGGGGGCCGATGACGGTCGAACACCTTGGCAAATTTGTCTGGCAGCCTCTGCGATGAGGATTAAAGCCAAGTTTTGAAACTTCAAACAACCAAACCGGTCGGTTTGGTTGTTTGAAGTTTCAAAACTTGGCTTTAATCCTCATCGCAGATGCTGCAAGACAAATTCGCATAGGTGTTCGACCGCCATCGACCCCGAGAACTGTTGCTGCGGGACGCCGGACGCCGGCGTCACTTGTGGGACGTGGATGTAGTGTTCGACACCGACGGCCACATGTATCTCACACCGACGATACTTGCTATTTAGGGTTCCATCGACGTCGAGGAACCCCCTAACCCGCTCGTCCCCGGGCGCCCTCTGGTATGGCGACGCACGGTCGACGGGTCAGCACTCGGACCGGGGGATTCTCGGCATGGGCGACGGCGTCGGGACCGGCGGGACCCACTGGCTCCACCATCTCTCCCCTCGGCGACCGGCGATCCACGACCCTATTCCTTTTTTCCTTTTTCCTCTTCTTCTACTTATTCTTATTTTTTTCAACTTTCTTCTTCTTCTAATTATCTAAACCTAAACCTAGCACTAACCTAATCCTACCACTAACCTAAACCTATTAATAACACCTAAACCTAAACAGCAAATAACAGTAGAAAAAAACAAAAAAAAGTTCACCTTGGCTCCGGCGGTGGTGGAGGAGGCGACGGGGCAGGGAGCCGGGGCGGCGGGGGCGGGGCGCCGCCGGGGCGCCGGGGGCGGGGCGTCGCCGGGGCAGCGGGGTGGGGCGCCGGGGCGGGGCGTCACCGGGGGTCGGGGCGGGGGCAGCTCGGGCCCAGGGGCGGCGGCGCGGGTGAGGTTAGGGCCGGGAGAGAGAGAGAGAGGGGAGAGAGAGAGGGGTGGGGTGCGGGTGAGGTGAGGGCCGGGAGAGAGAGAGAGGGGCGGCGGCGCGAGTGAGGTGAGGGCCGGGAGAGAGAGAGAGAGGGGAGAGAGAGAGGGGTGGGGCGCGGGCGCCGGCCCCTTTTCAGTTAGGTCACAGCCCTTTGCCGTCTGCTAGCAGACGGCAAAGAGCCTAGCTAGTGGGGTGGGGCCGGGGGGAAACGGCCGTTAAAACGGCCACTTTCTTTGCCGTCTGCTGGCGGACGGCAAAGAAGCTTTGCCGTCCGCCAGCAGACGGCAAAGAAAGTGGCCGTTAGGTCGTTCTCGTTAGTGGGCCACCCACCCTCTTTGCCTTCTGCTAGCAGACGGCAAAGCTTCTATGCCGTCAGCTAGCTGACGGCCAAGACGTGGCTGATGGCAAAGAGCTTCTTTGCCGTCAGCTAGCTCTTTGCCGTCGGTTTTCTAGAAACGGATGGCAAAGAGCTTCTTTGCCGTCCGCCAGCTGACGGCAAAGAACTAGCTGACGGCAAATTTGTTGATTCCAGTAGTGTATGTGTCACTTGCATCTTGTTGGTTGAGTGATTTCTCTTGTGTTTCTCTTGATTTTCCTCCTTTCCCTCCAAGTGTGAAAACTCATACATCTAGGGTTTCACCCTACAACATCTTGGTACATGAGCAAGGTTGATTCACACATTGGAGCCTCTACCCCCCACTTTCTAGCTTGATTTTGTTGTTTTTCTACCCAATTTTGAAAATCCCCACAAAAATAGCCCTACCAAAAATTTTGTGATTTGTTGTTTGATGAAGTTTTGTTGATTTTGATCCATGGATTTGATGTGTCTCAAGCAGATCTAGCTTTCCCCCATCATTTTCCCCCTTTCCATCTGCGAAACTTCGGCGATTTTGGCCCCCCTTTTTCTATTCCCCACGAAATTCTCGAGTTCATCTTCGGCCACAAAATCGCCAGCGACCAAATGTCCGACCATTACCAGACGTCGGACACCTTCGCAGCCGCCGGTCGTCCGATAACTAACAGACGTCCGACAAACCCTGACAGATCTGAAATTTTCTGCAGTTCTCTTCCACCACAATCCACTTCTGCATTACCCATTAATACCCGACCATAGCTCTTCCGCAACACCACTGATTCAGCTATTAGCCACCACCACCATCCGTTCCATACTCTGATTTTTGACCGTTGACATTTGAGATTTTGAGTTACGGTTTTCTGTTTCCTAGGGTGTTTCAGCTAACTATGCACGGTTCGACATCAAAATCACCGCCGCTCATCATCGCCATGAGTTCGTCATTGACAACGACCGTCACCATTTGACACCACCACCGTAAGCAAGTACGGTAACATCGACGACATCATTGTACATTTCCCTTGCATTTTGCATTGCTAACCCCTCAAGCCATCGTTTGCGTTACTTGCCTATCGAGACTAGCCATTGAGTATTGTCGGGCCACATTACTTGTGCACTTTAGTGATACATATTCCACATAGCATTTCATGCGTGCATATATCATCGTATCATCTATCGTGTCATCTCTTGTTCCCGCATATACATAATTGCTACCTTGGTTTGAGCATTTTGCATAGTGGCCACACACACAAAAAAGAAAACAATAAGGAGATAAGCTTTTAATCAAAAGAAAGAGCAAAAGCTTGTAATCAATAGCCATATCATCATACTCATATTTGATATCTTGGTATCGTGTGATCATCTTGGATCATTGTGAGTGAGCTCACTGGAAGCCATACATACATAGCATAATTGCGATAGAAAGTCATACGTTTTGCTTCATATAGGCTATGCACAAGTTTTGTATCACGCCCATTTGAGCAATCGGCAAGTGTCTCTCTAGTGTTATGCAACAAGAGCATTTTCTGTGGATTCCACATTTTGAAGATCATTCCTTGGTTGCTCGACCCCATTTATCTTTCCGTGTGTGTGTTTCCGTGTGCCACTCATAGCTATTGGTCTACTTGTCTCACATTGAAATTTGTGAATCTCTTTCAACATAATTGATATCTTACTAACAATTGCATAAACTTTGTGCCACTTATCCTCACAAAGCTCCGCCAAAAGCTTTACTTGTGTTGGTGTGAGAATCGATAAGATCCGGTACCAATTGTGGTACTTCCATAATACTACATTGAGTGATATTTTGTCCATTTTCATCATTGGAAAAGGTACATTTGGTATAGTTCTTTCCTTTATTCCACTCACATTTTCTTGAGAATGATGCATAGGTCCGGCACCTCAAACCCACTCTTCGACGAGCAAGGCGAACCCACCGAGTACGCATCAAAGGTTCATCTATTTGGCTTTCGAAAAGCCTTACATCAAGACAATGAAGCATTGGGCGACCGCATCGAACAACTCGCCACCGACTTGTGTCACTTCGAACAATGAGCGCGTGACCTCATGGCGACACAAATGCAAGAAATCTGAGCTTGATGGTCAAACGCGCATCTTCCTCATCGACATCATCAAGACGGCAACACTCAAGTCGATACTCATCAAGTACCTCTATGGATGCAAGTTCTCCTCGAGCATGTTCCCATCATTGAGACAACCAAGACCTTCAAGTGCTACAAAACCCATTCCATGGCAAGGGTTTACAAGGCCGAGTGCAAGAGCGTGAGTGACGTTGTCGCTAAGAACAAGATGCCTTGGAGCAAGAGCAAGTTCCACCACCTCAACATGAACATGGCCAAGAAGGCGACGCACTCCATCAAGAACAACAACGCTGCGAGGAACAAGCACGTGAAGCACAACAAGCGCTCCATGATGCAACTCGTGCCGTCAACGAACGGAACCGCCGTGTGCGCGAACAAGAAGAAGCCGCTCGTCAAGCATGACAAGAAGAAGCCGCACACCGCGAAGAGCAACAAGAAAGGAGGAATCGGGCAAGGGCACCTCGTCCTCAACATCACATTCATCATGAAGAGCAAGACGCTGAAGACTCGCATCCAAGACATGAACAACAACACCATCGACACCATGATGACGAACAACGCTACGACAAGCTCAAGTTCACCATACCCAAGTTCTCCGCAAGCATGGATCCCGAAGAGTACCTTTCATGGGCATTGAAAGTCGACAAGATCTTTCGTCTACACAACTACAATGAAGAAAAGAAGATTGCCATGGAATCTCTTGAGTTCCAAGACTATGTTCTCATTTGGTGGGAGCAAGTGATTAGGCAACGCCGAGCGAAGGGCGATCCACCCATCACCACTCGGGATGAAATGAAGGATGTCATGCGAGCCCGTTTTGTGCCAACTCACTACACTCGTGATCTCTTCAAGAAGCTTCAACTTCTCAAGCAAGGCGCAAAGTCGGTTGAAGAATACTACAAAGAGATGGAGATTGCCATGATTCGAGCCAATGTCAAAGAGCATGATGAGCAAACCATGGCGCGCTTCTTGAATGGACTCAACCATCCCATCAAGATAATTGCGGACTTCCAACCCTGCACCAACCTTCTCAAGCTAGTGCACCAAGCGACCAACGCGGAGCGCCAAGTGCAAGACGACTTCAAGTATGCCAAGTACTCATCCAAGTCCTACGGCTCATATACTCAAGCTTGTACCACTATGGCGCCTCCATCAACAACCCGACATTCGACATACAATGGAGACAAGTCAAGTACCAAGAAACCGCCGACGTCATCAAGTCGACCACTTAACACCAACTACAAGTCCAAGACTTCCTCATCTACAACTCCAACGGATGCGACCGCCAAGATTACCTCCATCCAATGCTTCACATGAAAAGGCCAAGGCCACAAGACTTATGAGTGCCCAACTAGGCACACCATAATTGCAAGTGCCGATGGCACCTACAACTCCATGAGTGATGAGGTAATGGAAGCACTAGAGCACGTGGCCATCCATCGCCAAGTGAATGAAGATGAAGATGCTCAAGTCTATTGCAACAATGATCCGAGACCCGCTCTCATTGTCTCCAAGATTTTGACGCTTCAACACCAACATGAGGAAGACCAACGTTGCCACATCTTTCACACCAAAGCAGGTATCCAAGGACGATCCATCAAGGTCATCATCGATGGAGGAAGTTGCCACAACTTAGAAAGTGAAGAGCTTTGTACCAAGCTACAATTGGTGAAGAAGAAGCACCCTCACGCCTACAAGGTTCAATGGCTAAGTGACTCTGGCACCATTCAAGTGGACCACACCGTCCAAGTATCATTCAAGATTGGAGCTTACGAGGACACCTTGGAGTGTGATGTGGTTCTCATATCCGTGTGCCATCTACTTCTTGGAAGACCTTGGCAATTTGACTATGGAGTCATCCACAAAGGGCGAACCAACTATTATAGCTTCAAGATGAAGGGGAAGGAATATGTGCTTCGTCCCATGTCACCAAGCCAAGTCATCGCCAACGAGCAAGCTTCTACCCATCATGGAGAGAATAGTGAGAGGGCGAACCACCAAAAAGAGAGTGAGCGCCACAAGCCAAAATCGAGTGCCTCCACGATGAGCGACAAGGGAAACATAGTTCTTTTAGCCACCAAAAGAGACATGAGAACCCATCGAGTGTTCTTCACTTTGTGCTTTTGTGCAAAAGTGAAGCGGTGAAAACTAACACTTCACAAAGTCTACCTTTGGTGTTGTCTTCTCTATTGCAGGAATTTGAAAATGTTTTTCTCAATGAGTTACCTCCGAGACTACCTCCTCTACGCGGCATTGAGCACCGCATCGACCTCATCCCCGGAGCACCCCTGCCGAACAAGGCACCGTACCGCCTCAACCCCGAAGAGACCAAGGATTTACAAAGGCAAGACCAAACACTAATGGACAATGGGTATGTACGGAGAGCCTACGTCCTTGTGATGTTCCGGTAATTCTTGTGCCTAAGAAAGATGGTACCTATTGCATGGTCTCCGATTGTCGTCCCATCAATGCTATCACCGTTAGATACTATTATCCTATCCCTCGCCTTGATGACATGCTAGACGAACTTAGTGGAGAGGCTATATTTTCTAAAATTGATCTTAAAAGTGTCTATTATCAAATTCGCATGCAAAAAGGTGATGAGTGGAAAATGGCGTTCAAAACTAAATTTGGGTTATATGAATGGTTGGTCATGCCAATGGGCTACTCACAAGCGCCTAGCACTTTCATGAGAGTTATGCATTTTGTGCTTCGACCTGTGTTGTGGTCTACTTTGATAGTATTCTTGTTTTTAGTGCAACTCTTTAGGACAATGTAAAGCACCTTAGAGACGTATTGCAAGTTCTTAGAAAAGAGCGTCTCTTTGCTAACATAGAGAAATGCACATTTGGTGTTGACAAGTTTGTTTTCTTGGGATTTGTTGTGTCGTCCAAAGGCATTGAAGTTGATGAAGCTAAAATTGATGCTATTAAAACTTGGCCTCAACCAAAGAATTTGCAACAAGTGCGTAGCTTCCTTGGCCTAGCCGGCTTTTACCGTCGTTTTGTTAAGGATTTTAGCACTATTGCATCGCCTTTACATGCCTTGAGTAAGAAGAATGTGCCTTTTGTTCGGGGAACTTCCCAAGATACTGCATTTAATGAGATTAAATCTTTGCTTACTCATGCCCCTTTGCTTGCTTTACCCAATTTGATAAAACTTTTGAAGTGCATTGTGACGCTAGTGGTATTGGCATAGGAGGTGTGTTAATGCAAGGGAAGCGCCCGATTGCTTACTTTAGCGAGAAGATTTCCGGTGCTCAACTTAACTACCCCATTTATGATAAGGAATTGTATGCTTTGGAGAGAGTTTTGCATGTGTGGGAACACTATCTTCAACCCCAGGAATTTGTGCTCAATACCGATCATGCACTACAGGAATCAGGCACTTTGCCGTCTGCCATAGCAGACGGCAAAGGCATGCCTGGCAGACGGCAAAGCCTTTGCAGTCTGCCAGCAGACGGCCACCAGTCCGGCTGAACGGCTGCCGGCAAAGGCCACTTTGCCGTCTGCTGGCAGACGGCAAAGAACTTTCCTTCTTTGCCGTCTGCCAGCAGACGGCAAAGCCCGTGGACGGCACAGAAAAGGTGCCAGCCCCGTTAGGGGGCTAACGGCGCTCTTTGCCGTCTGCTGGCAGACGGCAAAGACCTTTGCCTCTTTGCCGTCTGCTGGCAGACGGCAAAGAGCTGCAGCTGACGTCAGCTGACGTCAGGCGTCAGTTGGGCCAACGCAGGCTCTTTGCCGTCTGCCAGCAGACGGCAAAGACGCATGGTCTTTGCCGTCTGCTAGCAGACGGCAAAGAGGCCAAATAGGCCAGCCCAGGTTTCACAGGCTGCTGCCACGTGGCCTCTTTGCCGTCTGCTAGCAGACGGCAAAGTGGCCATATAACCCATGTTTTTTCTATTTTTTGTTATATCAATTCATTTTTCACAGAAATTCAAACATATATATATATATATGAACAATATAGCATATCCAACACATATTACCAATACTCATGAACACATATCCATGAACACATGTTACCAATAGTAGCAAGTTTCACAATATTGTCATGAACACATCGAACAAATATCCAATATTGTCATGAACATATCCAACACATGTCCATGTTACAATAGTAGCAAGTTTCACATATACAAAATCATCCATCACATAAACAAAAAGGAAGACAAGGACTCCATGCATGAACGCAAGCTCCCGTGAAGTGAATCAAATCTGCAAAATGGGAAAGAAGAAAGTTAGAAGAAGAAGACTAGAAGAAGAAGAAGAAAAAGAAGAAGAAGAAGAAGAAGAAGAATTCTTCTTCTTCTTATTGCTTACTTGTGTCATTTTAGAGCTAACCTAGTTAAATAGGCCATTTTTGACCTAAAAATGCTAAGTATGTCATAAATGAACTAAATAAGCTAATTATAGGTCATTTTGGAGCATATTAAGTCATTTTCGAGCTAAATACGTCATTTTGGAGCTAAATAGCTCATTTTGGAGCATATTAAGTCATTTTGGAGCTAAATAGGTCATTTTGGAGCATATTAAGTCATTTGGGAGCCTATTAAGTCATTTTGGAGCTAAATAGGTCATTTTGGAGCATATTAAGTCATTTTGGAGCTAAATAGGTCATTTTGGAGCTAAATAGGTCATTTTGGAGCTAAATAGGTCATTTTGGAGCATATTAAGTCATTTTGCAGCTAAATAGGTCATTTTGGAGCATATTAAGTCATTTTTGACCATATTAAGTCATTTTGGAGCTAAATAGGTCATTTTGGAGCATATTAAGTCATTTTGGAGCTAAATAGGTCATTTTGGAGCTAAATAGGTCATTTTGGAGCTAAATAGGTCATTTTGGAGCATATTAAGTCATTTTGGAGCTAAATAGGTCATTTTGGAGCATATTAAGTCATTTTGGAGCTAAATAGGTCATTTTGGAGCATATTAAGTCATTTTGGAGCATATTAAGTCATTTTGGAGCTAAATAGGTCATTTTGGAGCTAATTAAGGTTATTATGTCATTTTTGAGCTAGCTAAGCATATAACTCCATTTTTGGAGGAATAAATGCTATGTATAGATCATTTTAGAGCTATCCTAGGTTAAATAGGTCATTTTGGAACTAATTAAGGTTGTTATGTCATTTTTTAGCTAGCTAAGCATATTAAAGTCATTTTGGAGAAATAAATGCTAAGTATAGGTCATTTTAGAGCTATCCTAGGTTAAATAGGTCATTTTTGAGCTAATTAAGGTTATTATGTCATTTTTGAGCTAGCTAAGCATATTAAGTGACTTTGGAGGAATAAATGCTAAGAAGAAGAAGAAGAAGATGATGATGAAGAAGATGAAGAAGAAGAAGAGGAGCTCTTATTCTTCTTCTTCCTCCTATTCCTTCTTTTCCTCCTCTTCCTTGTTTTTCTTCATCTTATTCATTATTTGTGCCATTTTAGAGTTAACCTATCTAAGTATGCCATTTTTTTGCTAACCTAGGAAAATTATGTAAGTATAGGTCATTTTTGTGCTTACCTTGGTAATTATGCCATTTTTGAGCTAAATTAGGTAAGTATATGCCATTTTAGAAGAAGAAGAAGAAGACATGAAGAAGAAGAAGAAGAAGAAGAAAAGAAGACTAGAAGAAGAAGAAGAAGGTGTTTACCCTTTTCCTTCTCATTCTTCTTCTTTTATTCCTTCTTTTTCTTCTCTTTCTTCTTCTATTCTTTGTTTTTCTCCTCTTCCTTGTTTTTCTTTTTCTTATTCCTTATTTGTGTCATTTTAGAGCTTACATAGGTAATTATGCCATTTTTTAGCTAACTAAGCTTATTATGTCAATTTGGAGGAAAATAAGGTAAGTATAGGTCATTTTAGTGCTAACATAAGTAATTATGCCATTTTTAGCTAATTAAGCATATTAAGTCATTTTGGAGCTAAATAGGTCATTTTGGAGCATATTAAGTCATTTTGGAGCTAAATAGGTCATTTTGGAGCATATTAAGTCATTTTGGAGCTAAATAGGTCATTTTGGAGCATATTAAGTCATTTTGGAGCTAAATAGGTCATTTTGGAGCAAAATAGGTCATTTTAGAGCTAAATATGCTCCAAAATGACTTAATATGCTCCAAAATGACTTAATATGCTCCTAAATGACTTAATATGCTCCTATATGACTTAATATGCTCCAAAATGACTTAATATGCTCCAAAATGACTTAATATGCTCCTAAATGACTTAATATGCTCCTAAATGACTTAATAGGTCATTTTGGAGCTAAATAGGTCATTTGAGAACTAATTAAGGTTATTATGTCATTTTTTAGCTAGCTAAGTATATAAATCCATTTTTGGAGGAATAAATGCTAAGTATAGGTCGCTATCCTAGGTTAAATAGGTCATTTTGGAGCTAATTAAGGTTGTTATCTCATTTTTTAGCTAGCTAAGCATATTGAGTCATTTTGGAGGAATAAATGCTAAGTATATAGGTCACTTTAGAGCTATCCTAGGTTAAATAGGTCATTTTTGAGCTAATTAAGGTTATTATGTCATTTTTGAGCTACCTAACCATATAAATTCATTTTTGGAGGAATAAATGTTAAGTATAGGTCATTTTAGAGCTTTCCTAGGTTAAATGGGTCGTTTGAGAGCTAATTAAGGTTGTTATGTTATTTTTGAGCTAGCTAAGCATATTAAGTCATTTTGGAGGAATAAATGCTAAGTATAGGTCATTTTAGAGCTATCCTAGGTTAAATGGGTCATTTGAGAGCTAATTAAGGTTATTATGTCATTTTTGAGCTAGTTAGCATATAAATCCATTTTTGGAGGAATAAATGCTAAGTATAGGTCATTTTAGAGCTATCCTAGGTTAAATAGGTCATTTTGGAGCTAATTAAGGTTGTTATGTCATTTTTTAGCTAGCTAAGCATATTGAGTCATTTTGTTAAGCTAAACACTTGGGAAAACTTACCGTCATCACGGAGGTGTAGGTCTAGGACCGGTCGCGCCAGTGGCAGACGGAGAAGCATCGGTCGATGCTTGTCGGGAGTTATGCTGCACCAAAGATCATTTGCAATGTATCGTTAGCATGATGCAACTCAAATGTGAAGACTAGTAACTAATGACCATTCAAATGAAACTCACCGTGCCCACCGGAGCAATGGCTGGCATCGGCGGAGGGGTCGTGCCATTGTTCTGGCACATGGTCTGCACATTTGGTTTTCTCGAGTCAGTCATATTAATTAGTAATGAAAGGAACATTACGTGCATGATTTGGCTAATATGCAGAAGAAACTTACCACGATGAGCTCGTATAGGGCCCGTTGACCCAATTCGTTCCGGTTCCTCTCCTCCTCCATTAGCCTAGCCATCCTCTCCTCCGCCTACCGGTCCCTCTCCTCTAGAAGCGCCTGCATCTTCGCTCTCTCTTCCTCAATAGCAGCCTGGGTCTTTGCTCTCTCTGCCTCAATAGCAGCCTGCAACACCACTCGTTAGCATTGTAATCATCGACGGCTACACACACAATGTAATGGAGGAAAGGTATCTGAGTCCGTATAACTAACCTGGAATTCGAGCTCCATTGGCCGTGCACGAGGCCTTATCTCAGGATCGGAGATGGTCTGGCGCTTCTTGATCTGCGGGAGAGTGCTAGTACAACGTATCAGTCCATCCCCAATGGCTAACGAGCCATGGCGCCTCCCGCCACCAGATATCATCACCAGCTCTGGATCAAGAGGTTGCTGGCTCGGGTTAAACTCTGGCCCTTTCCTCGCCTTCCCCTCGTCTCTGTACCTCACAAGCTTGTTGTGGGAGGCGCGGTTGCTGAATTTCTCTGGATCATCGAGGTCAGACTCAGAGAATGCCTTGGCCTTCTTGTACGAGGCAGTATTGGACATGGCATAGAGGTCGAACAGCTCTGGCACTGGAGCCTTGTTGTGTCGCGCCTAAAAGAGAGGAACAGAGTATTAGTTAAGGGCTCAAGCTAGCATGAACAATGAATTTGCATGAATCATGAAGCAAACCACATACCCAGTTTCCCCGAACTGACGTAGGTTGACACTGCCTAGATGGTGTGGGACACCTTTCATTTTGGCACGCTTGTCCTTTGCAGTGTCGTGGACGGAGCGCCATTGGGTAGTGCACCACTCATCCACCAACGCCTCCCAACAGTCCATCCTATCCACACACCATCTCGGGGACACCTAAGTTAAGCAAGAGAAATTTGAGCGCTACGCCTACGAATCAAATCAAGGAACTAAGTACAAGGCCTTAAGAATAGGTAATTACCTTCATGTACTTCTCCTTACTCAGATACTTGAGGTGGCACTTCTCTTTTTTCCTCCTAATACCAGTCGAGGCGTAGTAGTCTCGAATAGCCTGCGTCCGAGCCTCGTGCCGAAAGTTTTGAAGTAGGCGCCTGCACTCGTTGTCGATAACCCGAGCTGTGGCCTCCTCCTGTCCCTCAGCACACCTGTAGAAGGTCTGCAATCAAACAAGAAAACACGGATTAGTACAATCACTAGGGTTGCCAATCAAAGAAGAAAACACAACGTAGACGGCAAAGGAGAAATTACCCAAAACGTCTGGATCACAATGTCGGCAACCGTGTGGCACTCGACATCGCCGATCCTATGCCCCGGCGGGTCCGGGGCAGCCAAGTAGTGCTCCCAGGTCATTCCTAGCTCTGGAACACGGCCCTCACCGGGCAACGTGACCCACCCCGGGAAGCTCTGGCGACAAATCACACCAAGGACACTGTTGGGCTTGCGGACACCAGGCCCGTGTGTCCAAGACCTGCAGTATGACAAGGCCAACGCATTAGATATTCGAAGAAACGTGAAGACAAAAGGTTAAAAAAGAGTAAATGCACTTGCTTCTCCCCCTCCAGCGCAATCAACCACCTCTGGTCGGGGGTCGCCGGGGTGGGCGGGAGCTTTGTACCACCACGCTGGTAGACTTTGCGCCCCTCAACCCACTCACTCTCGCTATAGCTATCAGAACTATAGCCACCCTCAGCACGGCCACTCGACGAGCCCGCACATGGGTTCGGCTGTGACTCAGCGTGATCCCTGCTGAGCTCCCCAGTCTCGTGGGACGGAGTCTCGTGGGACGAAGGCTCGGCGGCCCGACGCTCGTCGGCCCCAGGCTCGTCGGCCGTAGGCGCGTCTGTCGTAGGCTCGTCGGCCCGAGGCTCGTGGACCGGAGTCCGAGACGGGTCCACCTCAGGCGGCTCCATCTCAGACGGAGCACTCCTGTGGTCGGGTGAATCAGCTGGGGGTGGCAGCGAGGAAGGCGTAGTAGCAGCCTTCCTACCTCTCCCGCCGCCACGTCCACCTCTACCAGCCTTCTCCTTCTTCTTCCCCCCCCCCGACCTCTCCCGGCCGAAGAAGAAGCGACCACCGGTGGTGTCTGCATACCGAGATCCAGCGCTCTCCGGAGGCTCTGGGGTGGAATGGAACTACCCCTCCCACCACACGCCGAGGTAGGAGCCTCGGAGCGCTCTCGACCCGCGCCCACCATCTGTCAACACCTGCAATGACAAAGAGTAAAGGAAATTAGTACAACATAAAAAGAATGAATACCTGACATGAATAATATGTATATAATTTAAGTGTATCATCATCATGAACATAACAAAAAATTGAATACCTAACATGAACTAATTAATAATATATATGTACATAATAATAATTGAATACCTGACATGAACTATAATATTAATCTTCATCGTCATCATTAATAAATGCATCATCATCGTCTATATATGCTTCGGGGTCAATAAATGCATCATCATCATCACTATCAGTAATGACGTGCTCATCATCATCATCAATAAATGCATCAACATGTGGAAGGCCTCCTGTACGTAATCGGTCAAGCATTGACAGGTCATCCGTAGCAGTAACCTCTTCTTGTTCCGGCTCTTCTTGTTCCGGCTCTTCTTGTTCCGGCTCAGGCTCGGATTCACTGCCGCTGTCTACTTCAATGTTCTGGTGTGAAGTAGAGCGGTTCTTGAAACATTTTTTGGAAAGACGTGTTTCTTGGAAGAATTGTCCTTCATATGTGTCTGGGTTAATGCGAGGTTCATAATCCTCTTCATTGGGGGGAGGTGGTCTAACATGTGGCGGCACTTCATAAACGACATCCCAACCTTTGAGATTTGGATCACTTTGGCAGGCCCACGGTAGATAGAAAACTTGGGTTGTCTGTTGAGCCGTAATATAGACATCGGGAACATCCAAATGAGTGCTTTGTTTGATTTCGACTAGCCCTAGATGTTCATGAGTCCTTCTAGTCTCCTTCGGCTGGAACCAATAACATTTGAAGACTACGACCTTCGGTGGGTTTGCACCATAGAATAGAAGTTCATAAATTGCTTCAACTCTTCCATAATACTCGGTATCTCCTTCACCGATAGCAGAGACACAACAATTTGTAGACTTTCGGTCGGCCATAGATAGCTCTTTGCCATAGGTACGAAAGCGATACCCGTTGATGTCGTATTTGTCCAATGAATGGACCTTATACACTACTACAAAAACGGCTATAGCTAATATGGACATTAATGGCGCACCATGTATGTGGTGCGCCACTGCTATATAGCAGTGGCGCACCAGATATGGGTGCGCCATTAATGGCCATATTACTAATGGCGCACCTGGTGTGTGGTGCGCCATTACTAGTTTTGTCCTGGCCCCACACCCCTCCCCAGACTTAGCAGTGGCGCACCAGAGGAAAGTGCGCCATTACTAGTTTTAACTAGTAATGGCGCACCAGTAAGAGGTGCGCTATTGCTATCTATACGTATGGCGCACCCCCTACCAGTGCGCCATTGCTATCACCCCTTATCCCCTCCCTCTCACGCATGTGCTGCCGTCCTTGCTTCGCCTGATAAACAAAGGCGCCCAGGAAGTCGTCGCCGATGCGGCCGCGGCCAGATCCACATCCACCAACCACCGCTCCACCCGCCCGCTACCGCCCGTCGCCGCCCGCCTTCCCCTCATGCATCCCCTCTCCTCCTCCGCGTCCACCTCCGCCGCGCCGGCGACGCACTGCCTGCGCCCCTGGTGGCGCCGCCTCGGCCGCCGCGGGGCAGCCGGGGCCGCGGCATTCGCCTTCGCGCTCCTCGCCGCCGCCTTCTTCCTCACCCCCTCCGGCGACGCTTCCGCCGCATCCTCCACATCCTACCCGTCCTACGGCCACCGGCTCCCCACCCTCGTCGACCTCACCCTCGTCGCCGGCGCCAGGGAGAGTGGCACGGTGTGCCTGGACGGTACCCCACCTGGGTACCACTGGCTCCTGGGGTTCGGCAAGGGGTCCGACAAGTGGCTCCTCCACTTGGAGGTGACGGCTGGCGCCTCGTCCCCAATCTGTTCGATGTTATGCATCTACAGAGATGACATGGTGTGCTCAACGTAAGGAGACAAATCTAGGTTCTTCTGACCACATGGAAAGGCGGGCTGAGTTCATCGGCATCTTGAGCGATGACGAACTGCAGAATCCAGGTACACTCTATTAGTGTTCTGCAGACGCCGAATATGCAGCATTTGCTCCAGTGTCTCCATCGGCATCTTAGATAGAAGCAATGTTTGAATTTTAACTGAGCATGAGTTGCAAGATTTCTTGTTGTGGCCATATTAACAGATCAGTTGTACTGGGCACACCTACAACAGATTAGTATTTAGAAATTTCACACCAACCAAGCACTAGATAGTATGGCATTTTATATATTCATCTCACTTTTCTGTAATCAAAGGTTATTTTGTCTTGAATGGATGTCTTTGTGTTTTGTTTAAAATCTCGGGTCACTTTATGATATGCATCTCGGATGCAGTGATAGACTGATAATTCAGGCCATATGTAGATATTCAAATACTATTTTCCGCATGGAATTTATTCTTCACTCTGTGTCATCCAGTCATTTGTTTAGAACTTCATATTACTTCTTTGCTGCAATGCTTCCGACAAAAAATGTAGTGCATAATATTCTTGGACTCTGTATGCTCACGCAAAGAAAGAAAACATAGGTTGTTCTTGGAGATTGGTGCCATCAATGATGGCATGACAGTCTCACTATGTTTTGGTGAATATTTAATTTGTGTCAGAATTGAGAATTTGAGATCAGTTGATGGTCACTTGCTTTTATTAGTTTATTTTCAGACTTTTTGATTTCATTTATTGTTTTATCTCTCTAATGTCACTCATTATTACTATTCTTTTTGTTGTGATATGCTGCTGATCATTTCCTACAATTTCAGGCTTTTCTTATGGGCTGCTCGGCTGGTGGTCTATCCACTTACATTCATTGTGATGACTTCCGTGCACTTGTACCAAAGGCATCTACTGTTAAGTGTCTTGCCGATGGTGGTTTTTTCCTTGACGTGTATTTGCTTGTCTTGATTCTGCTGTTAATTATAGGGAAGACATTTCTGGGAGAAGATATATGCGTGGATTCTATAACGACGTTGCTCGTCTACAGGTCTCTCTCCCTCTCCTTCTATCTAGTTCAGGCAGTAGTGTTCTTCCCTGTCCAATCGACCATTTCTTGTATTGAACTCTTAACCACATGTGCAAGATTCATGTGTTCTCTGAATGTTTTGTTGCAGGACCTGCGGAAAAAGTTTACTCACTGCAGTTCAGATATGGAGCCAGGACAGGTTAGCCTTTAGTTTCTTTCATCTCACAATTATGATATTAGTATCATTTGTGTCGCCATTACTATCAAGCTGCATGCTAAGCACTACTCTATCGTGTGCCTGCCAGTGCATTTTTCCACGGGAAGTTGCAAAAGGCATCCGCACCCCAATGTTCATTCTCAATCCAGCATATGATATTTGGCAGGTACAAATCTGCATCTGTTGTAAACCTTTTCAATGTTCTGTAACAATATCAATAAGAAAAATGATACACTTGCCGCTCTTCTGTTTTCCAGGTGGAGCACGTCTTGTCTCCAGAAGGATCTGACCCTGAATGCTTGTGGCAAAAATGCAGGTTGGATATTACAAAACGTGATTCAAAGCAATTGGAAACTCTCCAAGGTTATGACAGAACAAACTCATGATATGTGCCCTTGCCTTCCTTTCGGTAACATGTCTGCTTCCATGTCACATGTACACTTCACTGACTTAACAAGTATTCAATTTGCAGGTTTTGGGAAAGAGTTGCTTGATGCTATAAGTGAATTCAAGAAGAAAAAGGATTGGGGCATGTTCATTAACTCCTGCTATATACACTGTCAATCAATGAACTCCTTGACTTGGCACTCCCCATCTGCCCCTAGAATCAACAACAAGGTAGGTCATATGTTTCATCTATACTGCAGTGACTGTGTAAAGGGATGCTAGATTTTCATTTAAAAAATATAGATTGTCTTGTGGTAACTGGCATAATCTCGAAGTTCTGAAAAATCTAGCGTCTCAGAAACTAGCATGTTTTTTCGGAAGGAGAATGATGTGGTTTACTGTAAAACGTCAGTGTGAGCTACATGAGTATCCTAGATGCTAAGCATATGTTTCATCATAGAAGGAAAATTATGTGACACTGTGCAAGTACTGCCTATCTACCAATATTCTGAAAACAAACAATGTCCATCCTTTACAACCCTGTCAGTTCATTTATGCGATCACTGGCATATACTAAGTCGATTTCAATCATGTTGTACAACAGACAATCGCTGAATCGGTGGGAGAATGGTTCTTTAACCGGAGAGAGGTGAAGGAAATCGACTGTGAATACCCCTGCAACCCGACATGCCACAACGCAGTCCTCGATCATCCTTACAAGGAAGAATGACAGACATTTTCCGCCAAAGCATTTTGGTGATTTTCAGCACATTTTGCGTTACATGTGCTCAGAAATGGGTAGTAGTTAAGTTTTTGTTTTTGGAGGGAACACCAAGCTCAGATTTGATTCAAACATCTACTCGAGAAGTGTTGAGATATAGAAACTATAGATTTGCAGAGGGAGACAATTGATAAGTATTGATAGCCACTTGAACAGATGTCTATCTCAGATCTGCTCATCTAAAAAATCCAAGTGGAGTAGTATACTGGTAGTATAGTATAATAATATTATCAAAAGGTAAATGCCCTGATTATTTAGCTCTGTCAGATAAATACTCGTCGAAAGTGGGCTCCTATCAAAATTCATTTCCATTATAATCTTACTCATACAATATTCACACCATGTAATTCTGGAAATATATGCTCATATCTAGTTCTGCATAAAAAATGACAGTATTGACATGTTATAAATAGTTTGTTTGTCTTTCTGTTTATTTTGTTACATTTTGCAGGGATAAATTGAAGAAAAAGAAGAAAAGATTACTAGAAGATTAGTTTTAGGATTTTCTTTTATTTCCTTGCAATTTTCCTTTTATTGGATACTTGTAAAGATATTGTAATAATCTTACTATAATAAAAATTATGATTATATTTCATTTTTTGTTTTTAAATTATTTTTCCTTATAGGTTGTTTTTTGTAAATTTGGATTTTTTTTTGTTTTCCAAATACATTACTAGTGGCGCATTTCAGCCCTTATTAGTGGCGCACCTTCCATTATTACTAGTGGCGCACCTATAAGGCTATTAGTGGCGCACCTGGAGGGAATACCAGTGGAGCACCTAAGGGTTAGTAGTGGCGCACCATGTGGTGCACCACTGGTATTTGGATTACCAATGGTGCATCAAAGGTGCGCCATTACTAACAATTACTAATGGCGTGTTAATAGTGGCGCACCCATAGTGCGCCATTAATAGCAATATGTGGTGCGCCACTAATAGCCTTTTTTCTAGTAGTGTATAGTCGAAACCATTAGCGACTTGTCTCAATTCGGGGTCCATAGACTCTGAACTAGCCTACAAGTTTAATACGAAAGGATTGTTGCATTAGCCGGAAATTAGACGAAGAAATGAAATGGTCTAATGGAAATTACCGTTTGTTTGAACCAAGAGATGAAACCGGGATAGCCGCCTCCATGCATTGCCAGAAGCTCATACTCTTCGACGGAATCCTTTTGGATCACCGCTCCATACGAGAATTTGGCGACGTATCGACTGTATCAAATATCCGGGAATAAGAGCAGTTCAAAGGAATTAGAGGTTGCGAAACAATGTACCCAGAACTTACTCGATGTACGGCCGCACTTCTGTTAGGTTGTTCAAGATATACAACGTAATGGTCCGCCATTCGTCGACATCCAACGATAAGGAAGTATAAGCACCGGCTGGTGCGAGCTTCCCTTTGAATAGGCTGAGGTTGGATCCACCCTTTTTAGGGTCGCCAGCATTGTACCGAGGCTTCGGATTACGCAAATGACGATTTTTGGCTTCGTAGTGTGTTGTCACGAAGTTTGCCGCCTCCTCAGTAATGAATGCCTCGGCCATCGATGCTTCAATTCGACGTTTATTTTTACATTTTTCTCGAAGCGTCTTCTGCATCCTCTCAGTTGCGTAGCACCAACGATTCTGCACGGGCCCCCCCAATTGTGCCTCGGTCGGGAGATGCAAAATCAAATGCTGCATTGGATTAAAGAAGCCCGGTGGAAAGAACTTCTCTAACTTGCAGATCAACTCCGGCGCCAACTCTTCCAGTTCTTCTAGCAAGCCAGGCGATAGTTCTTTCGCACAAAGAACACGGAAGAAATAGCTCAGCTCTGCCAGTACTAGCCATTCATCCTCAGGGATAAAGCCACGCAACATCACCGGCATTACCCGCTCAAGCCATATGTGCCAATCATGACTCTTGAGACCAAATATTTTCAATTTTTCAAGGCTCGCTCCCCTCTTTAGATTCGCTGCATACCCATCGGGGAACATCAACTCATTTTTCACCCACAGGAGTATTTCCCTCATAACTGGCCTTCCAAGATTGAACCATGCCTTTGGCTTCATCCAGTTCTTCTTTCCTTTCGGTTGCCGCATGTTTTGTAGTGGTCTATCACATAGAGCCTGCTGATCGACTCTAGCCTTAGGATTATCCTTTATTTTCCCCTCTATGCCGAACAATGTACCAAAGAGGGCCTCGCCGACATTCTTTTCAGTGTGCATCACGTCGATGTTGTGTGGGCAGAGGAGGTCTTTGAAGTAAGGCAGATCCCACAAGCATGTCTTGTGAGTCCAGGCGTGTTCGGAATTATACCCCTTGAAATACCCTGGACGCTCTGGATCCGGCTCGAGAGAGTTTAACTGATCCAGGGTCTATTGGCCTGTCAACGTAGGTGGTGCAGAGTTTTTGACAACTCTACCTTTGATGAAGTTCTTCTTGTCTTTTCTGAACTTATGGTGAGGATCCAGGAACTGTCTATGCATGTCGAAGCAAGAAAACTTGCCACCCGCCTGCAGCCGACGAAACTCAAGAGCTTCCTTGCATGTGGGGCACGGGAACCTTCCATGCACACACCAGCCAACGAATAGCGCATACACCGGCAAGTCATGCATCGAGTACATGTACCACACATGCATTAGGAAGTTTTTTTGTAGCAGCGTCGTATGTCTTGATCCCATTATCCCAAGCTTCTTGCAGTTCATCCTTAAGTGGCGGCATGTACACATTCATATTCTTCCCCGGATAGTTGGGCCCCGGAATTATCAACGTCAGGAAAATGTTCTTTCTTTGCATAATCTGTCCGGGGGGGGGGGAGATTGAGTGGAATGACAAATACAGGCCAACAACTGTATTGGTCTGCCATCATACCAAACACATTGAACCCATCCGTGCTTATGGCGATTCGAGGATGCCTTGGATCTGCCGCTTTAGCATGATGTATTGCATCGAAGCGCTTCCACGCAAAAGCGTCCGATGTGTGTACCAACATCGGCTCCCCATCTGCATCTAGTTCGGTTCTTTTGCCCAATTTGTGCCATGTCATCTGTCTGGCCGTCTCTTCGACCATGAAAAGACGTTGAAGTCTTGGTATGATTGGCATATACCGAAGAACATTAACTGGGATTTTTGTCTGACTCTTCTCACCCATACCGTTGTCTACCTCAACATACCTGGAAGACTGGCAAACGGGACAATACTTCAAGTCCGCATACTCAAGCCTAAATAAGGCACATCCTTTCTCACAGGCATCTATCTTCTCATAGGGCATCTTAAGTACACGGAGGATTTTGTCCGACTGGTACAGGTTTGCAGGCATTACATGGCCTTTGGGTAGAAAGCGTCCAAATAGTGTCATCATCGCGTCGTAGCATTCTCTGCTCAAGTTGAATTGAGCCTTCAGAGCCATTACTTGTGCGATGGCATCCAGCTGACAAAGCTCAGTGTGCTCGTGGAGAGGACGTTTTGAAGACTCCAACATATCATTGAAGGCCTTTGCAGATTCCTCCATCTCATCGTCCGAATCCCGAGCATCATCAATGTCTTCCACCATGTCTTCCATCCCGGTACCATGCTCGTCGGCGCGACGACGGCCCTCCTCAGCTCTGGCACGTTGGGCAGACTCACCATGAAAAGTCCATACCGTATAATCAGGCGTAAAACCACTCTTCTGCAGGTATTTGATCATTTCAAGCTCTGACTTCTTATAATAGTTGTCGCACTCGACACAGGGGCACCAGGTTCTTTCCTGTCCATTTGCAAATGCGGCTCTCACAAACCCCTTGGTTTTCTTAACCATTCATGGGTCATGTCTTTCTGACTAGTGTGACCGGTGTACATCCACGCACGATCATTCATCATGCCTAGCTACTGGACTCACAAGAAATATATACATAATTCAGCAAACCATATTCATCAGTTAATAGAGTTTGTCAGTTTTATTACGTCCATGCAACCTAGACGCTAGTAGGTAAAGATAGGTCCTAATCCCACCCGAGTATGTGTAGATTGGGTTCGTTTTCCCATGCTCTGCTCCGGATCCGACGCAAAATTTCGGCAGCACCTCCCCGCTGTTCTCCTGATACACGTCTCGGCAATAAGCAGAGAGGATGTGTACCCGGAGAACAACAGGGAGGCACTGATGAAATTCTGCATCGGATCCGTAGCAGAGCATATGGGAAAACGAACCCAATCTACACATACTCGGGCTGTCCATGGATAACGTTGGACAATTAGAAAGAAACACGGTTATAAATATGCAAATGAATGCATATTTATAGATGTAACCCTTTCGAACGGGAGACGCATAGTGGTCACGCATACTGATGATTGACACCTATAGCTAGCAAGTTTCATCGGCACGAAGACCGGAACAGAGCAAATGAAGGGGGGAGGAGGAGATGTCATTTGTGCTCACCCACGAACGCAGGGGCGGAGCTCGTCGAACGCACGGGGAGGTCGTCGAACACCAGACCCTCGTAGCAACGAAAGAACTGCACATTTAAATCCACCCGATCAACACAAATATATATGATGTTTTTCTTAACAAAATCAGGAAATATACTTCCTAACTCATAATTCACAAATATATGACCCCGTCGGCCTCTGGAAGGCCGAAGAGCACCTTTTCGGTCAACAGGAGGCCGAAGAGGTGTCGGGGGTCGGGGGTGTCGTGTCTGGGTGGCGTGGTGTCGGGGTTTCATGGCGTCGGGGTGTCGTGTCGGGGTCGGGGTGTCGGGGTGTCGGGGGGTGTCGTGTCTGGGTGTCGGGGTGTCGGGGTGTCGGGGTCGGGGTGTCGGGGTGTCGGGGGGTGTCGTGTCTGGGTGTCGTGGTGTCGGGGTGTCAGGGGTGTCGGGGTGTCGGGGTCGGGGTGCCGTGTCGGTGTCGGGGTGTCGGGTCGGGGTCGGGGTCGGTGTGCCGTGTCGGGGTCGGGGTGTCGGGTCGGGGTCGGGGTCGGGGTCGGGGTGTCGGGGTCGGGGTGTCGGGTCGGGGTCGGGGTGCCGTGTCGGAGTCGGGGTTTTTCCTCTTTTTTTCTTTTCTTCTTCTTCCTCTTCTTCCTTTTCTTCCTTTTCTTCCTTTTTTTCCTTCTTCTTCTTCTTCTTCTTCCTCCTTTCCTTTTTCCTCTTCTTCTTCTCCTCCTCTCCTCTTTTTTCTTCTCCTCCTCCTCCTAACCTAATTAAAATAATTGATGTCGAAACCAGTAGCATCTAACTAATTAACCTACTCAAAAAACCTAATTAACAACATCTAACTAATTAACCTAATTGATGCATCTACTATCTACTAACAGTAGCATCTATATATATCTATAATCATGATATTAAAAAAAAAGGAAAAAAACAGAAAAACAGAAGAAAAAAAAGGGCAGAGGTGGGGGAGCTCACCGGAGGGGGTGCCGCCGGGGGGCTCGTCGGGGGGGTGCCGTCGGGGGGGCTCGCCGGGGGGTGCCGCCGGGGAGGGCTCGCCGGGGGGGGGGGCTCGACGGGGCGGCGGCGCGTCGCCGCTGCGGCAGACTGCGGGGCGGCGGCGCGGGGCAGGGCGGGGCGGCGGCGCGGGGCAGGGCGGGGCGGCGGCGCGGGGCAGGGCGGGGCGGCGGCGGGGGCAGGGCAGGGCAGGGCAGGGCGGGGCGGCGGCGGGGGCGGCGGGGGCAGGGCAGGGCAGGGCGGGGCGGCGGCGCTGAGACAGAGAGGGAGAGAGAGATGTGTGTGAGTGAGAGAGGGGCTTTGGGCGCGGGGGCGAAAATTAAGTCCCCCTCTTTGCCGTCTGCTGGCAGACGGCAAAGAATTCTTTGCCATCTGCCAGCAGACGGCAAAGACGGTGACCGTTAGCCCGTCCCCGCCATTACACTGTGGGCCCCCCTCACCTCTTTGCCGTCTGCTGGCAGACGGCATAGAGTTCTTTGCCGTCTGCCAGCAGACGGCAAAGAAGTGGCCCGTGTGACCTGGCAAGTGCAGTACCCCGTGGGGCCCACTTTGGTCTTTGCTCTTTGCCGTCTGCCAGCAGACGACATAGAAGTGCAGATGGCAAAGACCCTCTTTGCCATCAGCATGTTCTTTGCCGTCTGCTTTATAAAAGCAGACGGCAAATATCCTCTTTGCCATCTGCCAGCAGACGGCAAAGAGCTGGCAGATGGCAAAGACCCTGATTCCAGTAGTGATGAGACACCCAAGTACCTTAAAGGTCAAACCAAAGTTGTATAAACAACATGCTAAATGGAGTGAATTCATTGAATCTTTTCCCTATGTCATCAAGTACATCAAGGGCAAAGAGAATGTAGTAGCGGACGCTCTTTCCCGCAAATGCATGCTAGTAACTCAACTTGAACTTAATGTTGTTGGCTTTGAGCACATAAAACACTTGTATGCAAATGATCCTTCTTTTGCGAATGCTTATGACAAATGTCTCACTAGTACATATTGGGAGCGCTATTACCTCAAAGATGGATATCTCATGAAGGCTAACAAGCTTTGTATTCCGGAGTCCTCTCTTCGCTTGTTGCTTTTGCAGGAATCTCATGGTGGAGGAGTCATGGGCCACTTTGGGTGCGACAAGACATTCGCCACGCTCTCCAAGAACTACTTTTGGACCAAGATGTTCCGCGACGTTGCACGCTTCACCAACCGATGCTCAACATGTCGCAATGCTAAGTCTCAATTCCAATCTCATGGTTTCCATATGCCTCTTCCTATTCCATATCACCCACGGGAGGACATTAGCATGGATTTTGTACTTGGCTTACCCAGGACCCAAAATGGCAAGGATTCCGTATTGTTGTTGTGGACCGTTTCTCTGAGATGGCACATTTCATTCCTTGCAACAAGATTGATGATGCTTCACATGTTGGAAATCTATTTTGTATGGAAATCTTCCGTTTGCATGGAGTGCCCAAGACGATCGTGTCAGTCTGTGACGTCAAATTCGTTAGATACTTTTGGAAGACTTTGTGCGCCAAGCTCGGAATCAAGCTACTCTTCTCATCGGCGTATCATCCTCAAACCGACGGCCAAATGGAGGTTACCAACCGGACACTCTCCACACTTCTTCGCGTGTTGATCAAGAAGAACATAAAGGAGTGGGAGGACTGCTTACCCATCGCCAAGTTCGCCTACAATCGTGCAAGACACTCAACAACTGGCAAGTCCCCCTTAGAGGTCTTCTACGGATTCAATCCTTTGTCCCCGTTGGACATTCTACCGCTACCACTACAACAGCGAGCCAACTTGGACGCAAGTGCAAGGGCCCCATATCTCAAGAAGATGCATGAGATATAAGGCACGCCATCAAGCTCCAAGTACAATGACTCGCGGGCAAGCTCAACATCAACAAACACCTCATGGTGTTCAATGAAGGAGATCTCATGTGGCTACATCTTCACAAGGACCGCTTCCCCAACGGACGCAAGTCCAAACTTCTCCCACAAGCCGATGGGCCATTCAAGGTGCTCGCACGCTACAACGAGAACGCCTACAAGATCGACATCCCGCGCGACAACTACAACGTGAGCAACATATTCAACATCAAGGATCTCTCTCCTTTTCATGGTGATGAGGATCTCGATCCGAGGACGGATCTTCTCCAAGTGGGGGGAGATGATACGGAGCATCCTATGGTCATCCCCATGGACCTACCGTCGTCTCCCGAAGTGCCACATGGACCGATGACACGAGCACGTGCAAGAGCCATCGGAACCGAGGTGACATCACTCCTTTCCGAACTTACATCTTATGCCAATGTGACATGGCTGCTACCTCATGCGGAGACATTGTGCGTGATCAGGTATCGGGAGGAAGGCCATGGAACAACTACAACCAATGGCCAAGATGGTAAGGACACCGAGCACAATAAACACAAGACGGGGCTGCCGGAAGCCATCAGCCAGCGGATGACTGGCCTCTACCAGACGTCCGATCGCCTGGAGATCAACCAGACTGAAGCCCCAGCCGGAGCCCCTACAATGGCCAGACGACCGATGCAGCGTCGGACGTTCGACACCTACCAGCCCCCGGACGACCGCGCCCGACCGAAAATCCGACAAGTTCGGACCAAAGCCAAAATGCCAGAAGACTGGAGTCCACCAGACGACCGACGCGCCGGACGTCCGACTCTGACCGGAAATCCGACACGCGTGATCCAGAGCCGAAACGTCGGACGTCCAACAGATACCGGACGTCCGGACCATCGCGAGCCACCGGACGTCCGGTAACTGTAAGACGACCGACGCCTGTCTGTGCACCCTTCACCCTCTCTAGACTATATATACTCGAGCTCCTCCTCCTTTCTAGGGTTTGCAAACTAGATCAGACATTGTTGAGCTTTGCTCCTTGTATCCACCACTGCATCTGAGATCACGACCTCCTAGGAGAAGATCCCCTAGGGATTCATGACCCCCTTGTGGGAAGGATCTACAAGATCATCAAGACCTCATCTCCTCTAGGATTTGGGAAGACTATCCTCCTTTTGTATCTTACCTTTGTTGCATTTGGACCATTGGATCTCATGTATATGCATGGATTTAGCATATGTGTCACTTGGATCTTGTTGGTTGAGTGATTTCTCTTGTGTTTCTCTTGATTTTCCTCCTTTCCCACCAAGTGTGAAAACTCCTACATCTAGGGTTCCACCCTACAACAGAAAGCTTCATTATGTGGGAGGACGAGCTGTTGTGTGATGCATGATTGGCCACCAACATTGATCCGATCCATGACACGGAGCAAAAGGTTCACATATGGTTCCATGAACACAAGCATTTCGCGCCCTACTCCGACACGCTCATCCGCAACCGTGAATGAAAGTCCCTCAACCATCGATGGTACACCATCCAAGAGGCCGTGTCCAGGTATTACGGGCGCTTGAAGCATCTCATTGCATGGTGGCCTAACGGTGCTCAAATCACCAAGCAAGCAAGTTGAACACTACTCGGAGATGCATAGTTTTGTTGCTCACTAGCTGGAGATGCATTGTTTTGTTCCTCACTAGACGGAGATGCATAGTTTTGTTGATTACTCGCAGGACATGCATCTTTTTGTTGCTCACTAGCTAGATGTGCATTCTTTTGTAGCCTACTCGTACTTGTGTGGTATACAAGAAGTTGAAGAAGAAGTCCTTCACCTTCATGCATTGTTGGTTGAAGTTGAATGGTCAACCGAAGTGGAACCTTTTCATAGCCAACACTACAGGAATCAGCTGCTTTGCCGTCTGCCATAGCAGACGGCAAAGGCATGAATGCCGGACGGCAAATACATTGTCGTCAGCCAGCAGACAGCTAACAGTCCGGCTAAACTGCTGCCGGCAAAGACCACTTTGCCGTCTGCTAAGGTGGGGCCCACACCACTTTTTGCCGTCTGCTTTTTTATTCTTTGCTGTCCGCTAGCGGATGGCAAAGAGGTAGCGGACGGCAAAGAGCTAACCTAGCCAACGCAGCTCTTTGGTGGGGCCAGCATCACTCTTTGCCGTCTGCCATTTTTCTCTTTGCCGTCTGCTAGCAGACGGCAAAGAATGAACTGACGGCAAAAATAATCTTTGCCATGAGTCCATTCTTTGCCGTCTGCTTCAGCTAAGCTGACGGCAAAGACAGTCTTTGCCGTCAGCTGGCAGACGGCAAAGAGCCAGTAGATGGCAAATTCTCTGTTTCCAGTAGTGCAAGACCGCCGCCCAAGCCAACGAGGTGATCCTACCGAAACCGGTGATCCTACCGACCCAACCCAAGAACCGCTAAAGATGGTTAGAAGAAATTTATGGAGAAAGAAGTGGGAGGAGGAGAGGGTAAAGCGAGAAGGTGCGGCGGCCAAGCTGACGGAGAGGTTCGAGGACATCTTGGCGAAGAAGGAGTAGGCATGCGTGAAGCGCCTGGACATGAAGAAGGACAAGAAGGCGGAGAGGTTTAAATTGTTGATGGAGACGACGAACAAGAAGCTCATGCTCGAAAAGAGGAGGACCATGATCGAAGAGAGGAAGGCCGCGCTCGAGGAAAAGAATTTGAAGATCGCCGCCCACGCGGAGGACGCCAAGATGTTGAACTTGAATCTGGATTGTTTGGATGCCGACGCAAGAATCATCATGCAATCTGTCCGCTACCAGATGTTGCAGCGGCAGAAAGATCAGTTGGCGGCAGAGGTGTACGCAGACGCGAAGGCAGAGGCTGCCTCCTCTGCCTACGCGACGGCGACGTCACCACCTTGGTATGGGAGCAAACGGCTGGGATTGTCAGTCTGACAAGGCAGAAATGCACGGACTACTGGAATGATGTTCTTTTGGATTCGAGCATGTGAAAACTAAACATATTTGCCTTTTTTTTTGTCGGGCATGCGATCCGACGCTAATGTGATCCGGCGCTGTGTGTGGATCAGAGTACATTTGAATTTGAATTTACTAATGGACATATACAGATTAGCGTTGGATGACAGCCTCCCGTATCCATGTCCACGGGCTGGTCCCCTGTCCGCGGATGGATGCTGGAGAAAATTTGCGGGTTGCTGAAGTATTTTTCTTCCAGTCTACGTAAAATGCATGCACTCGCACTAATGAGGCTATCTAGATTGACTTGAGGACAATTTAATTAAATTAATACGCTTCAAGAGAGATTGCTTTTGGCTTAGATCAGCCGAGATCTGTAATTCAAGTTGTACTATGCTTCCTTCGCTTAGCTGACAACAAATAATGTCGGATGACAAACCTTATTTTTTTTAACGTCAGGATGAAAAAACTTGAGGCAGCAATGAGCTAGCTAGTTTCGTACTAGCAAGGGCATCCAACCTACGCTGACTGCTAAACTGTACACTGTATCCCTCTACAGACCGGAGATCAGTCTGCCGACACTGATGTAGGAGCCAGATATCCTACTGTAGTTGCAAACATTTCAAGGCGGATCTCAACAAAACGGACAAAATTTGTGCAAACCAAATGATTTTCATATAAACCGAAGAAAAACATTTACATTTCGGATATATTTCAACTAAACTATAGCGGACTAGGCATGCTATTTTAACCTAGTCTATCATCGGCCGCGGCGGATCCCGTTTCCCACGACATGTCTTCTCTGTGTCCGACAGCTAGCTCATCGGACCACCATGAGCCCCAGAGGGATATGCTTCAGCGGGAGGGAAAGAGTAGCCTCCGCTTCCGTGAATCACGGATTAGGGTGGAGGGAAACGGTCACCGTGGCCTACGCCCCCGCGAAGTGGGCACGTTACCGACTGTGTAGGCCGGTGAGATGGTGGCAGTGGCCTTCATGGGATGCAAGAGGCTGTGGTCTCCCATGGTCTACTTTTCCTCGGTGTAGGTGGCGGCGGCGGGCGTGGTCAACGCGAAGTTGATGGCGTCATTGTCGGTGCCCCAGTCAAATTCCTCCTCCGCCGCGTCGACCTTCGCGAACATGGCTTCTCTCTCCGCCTGCCGGGTGCCTTGCCGTCGTCACTCGCGGCGGATTTCCAGGGAGACGGCGTTGGCCAGCTTGGACGGGCGAGGATGACCGGCGATGGAGGTGGCGCCGGCTATGGAATGCTTGCCGACAAGCCAGCCTCTATCCGACTGGCTCGCCAGGCAACCCAGCCGGCTGCAATGTCGTAGAACTCCTTCTTCTGCTCGCCGGAGTGGCCGTCCCGCAGGGCTTTGAGCCGGAGGCCATGGCGGGTGTGGTGCAAGGTTGGGATGGAAAGCGGAGGTTTGGTGTGGTTCTTTCTCGGCGTCTGGCCATGTTTAAATAGCGGGCGGATACGAAGTGCTAACTGGAGAGGTGTTTAATGCAGGCCGCACAGGGACGTCCGTGTGGCGCTCGGGCCACCGGAGTAGGTTCCTCGGCACATGTGTTGGTTTAATGGAGGTAGGCGGGCAGATGGATGCCGTTTTAATGCTTAGAGAAGGCGTGCGCAGCGCGTGTGAAGTGGGCGGCACACTCGGCCGGTGCGCCACTTCAATGCCAGCTCCAGTGAGTGGTCGCGTCCGTTCTAAGTCGGCATGAATGCGGCACTGACGCTCTGGCGGAAAACGACGCGGGCGAGTGGGAGGGGTTTTGGGTGGGCCAGAGTTGTCGGACGCTTCCGTGGCAGCGATCTGGACTCCCGCAAAAGGTCCCCACCGTTTGCTTTGGGTTTGCGGGAAAAATGACATTCGGACCGGCCCGCGGACGGATACAGACCCACGTTGAATGTCAAAATACGTCTGGACCCCACAGTTCGGACATATGTTATTGAGTGTCCGCGGAGATGTCCTAAGTTGAGTCCTGGTTGCTTCAACGTCATCTTTTCTATTCAAAAAGATGGCAAAGATCCTCAACCTTTGCATGGAATAATGCACACATTCGTAGATTATTAAGTATTGATAATATCGAAATATAAACAAGTTTAACTTGAGGCCATTCACACAAGACCATGCCTCCGTACAGTATCCCTAAATCGTATCACCAAACCTATGACGGTGTAGCAAACAAAGAACCAAACACTTCAGAACAACGTGTAACGGGCCTCGATCTACTAGGGTTCGGGGTTGAAGATCTGGTAGGGAAGGGGAGGAAGAAGAAGGGGAAAGGGGGTTGGATAGGAGGACGAACAGCAGCTTCGCCGTGTTCGGTTCATTCCACAATATTCTCGATGCCCACTCCACACGCCCACTACTCTCTTATCAACCCATCGGCACGCAGGCCACACGCACGCAACACAGGCTCGGTCCCACTGGACAACCTCCTCCCCTCACACACGCGCTGATTACTTGATGTCTTTCGGACCCACCACGGGCAGCACGTCACTACTTGGTGGGGCTGTGCCGTTGGCCGTGACATCCTCCCCCTCTTGTGTAACGACTTGTCCCCAAGGCGGTGAACACGGGAACTGTTGCTATAGATGATCGGGATCCTCCCACGTCGAGAGTGAGCCGGGCAGCTCGCTCCACTTGACGCGTATGCGCATTCTGGGCCTGCCACCGACGCTCACCACCTTTGCTTCCAGAATCACCTCGGGAATGTGTTTGGACTGCAGAATAGCATTGTCAGGAGGGAAACTGACGCTCGTCGGTACTTCGGCGCCTTCCGCTTTCTTTAGTTGAGAGACATGAACGACGTTGTTTAATTTTGCTCAACGCCACTGCTCCAACGCGCGCCAGTACTCTATATGGCCCAAAGTAGCGAAAAGCCAGCTTCTGACGCGGCCGTTGGGCCACTGAGGATTGGATGAAAAGCCAATACGGCATCCCCCACTTGGAACTCTTGGTCTGTCGTCTTTTTTGTCAGCCCGTGTCTTCATCCTATCTTGTGCACGCTTCAGCTCTGCTGCAAGTGATCCACCATGATTTCGCGTTCCCGCAGCCAGGTGGCCAGGTCGGGCACAGAGCATTCATCCACCTGAGCCACTCCAAACTCTCTGGGAAGGTGCCCGTAGATGACCTCGAATGGTGTCCTCCCCAGCGTCGAGTGGAACAATGTGTTGTACCAGTACTCAGCCAGTGCCAGCCACATCGACCAGTTACAAAGACAGGAATGCACAGCACAATGAAGATACCCTTCCAGGCACTGATTAACACGCTTCGTATGTCCGTCCGTCTACGGGTGATAGGAAGAGCTGAGCCGCAGATCGGTTTTGCAGAGGCAAAACAGCTCCTGCCAAATGTTGCTGGTGAAGATTTTGTCTCGGTCCGAGATGATGGCAAGCGGCAATCCGTGCAAGCGGAAGATCTCGCGCATGAAGAGCTTGGTGACTTGCAAAGCTGTGAAAGGATGAGCCAGCGACACAAAATGTGCATACTTGGAGAACTTGTCCACAATAACCAGGATCGTGTCGTGCCCCCCTGAGCGCGGCAATGCCTCGATGAAGTCCATGGAGATGACAGCCCACGGTTTTTGAGGTATGGGAAGAGGCTGGAGCAAACCTGCAGCAGAGATACGCTCGGTCTTGGCTTGCTGGCAGGTCATGAATTCCCGAACCAATGTCTTGATTTGTTGCTTCATTCCTTGCCACGCTTAACAGCCATTTGACTCTGTTGTATGTAGCATGAAAGCCCGAGTGGCCACCAGCTGCACTTGAGTGTAATGCCCGGATCAAGTGATGTTGGATGTCTGGGTCGTTGCCAATCCACACTCTCTCCTGAAACTTGAGCACACCATCTTGGAGGGAAAAATCAGGTTCGCTGTCAGGGGCCAGCACCAATTTTCTCATGCGCTGTGCTGCACGGCATCCTGCTGATAGCTGCGTTTGATTGCTTCCAGTCTGGTGGGTTTGCAGACTGAAATGGCCATTACCTCTGCTGGATCGTGCGCTCGACGGGGCAGGGCATCTGCTGCTCTGTTAGCGAGCCTAGCTTTGTATTGTATAATGAACTGCAACCCCACGAACTTGGTAAACGCCCGCTGCTGAATCAGGGTGTTGAGTCGTTGGTCTATCAGGTTGAGCATACTTTTTTGATCCGTGCGTACCACGAACTCCGCGTGTTGTAGGTACGGTCGCCAATGGTCGACCACGAGAAGAAGCGCGAGGCATTCTTTTTCGTATGCAGATAACTTGAGGTTGCGTGGGGGCTTTGCTCAACTACACCACAGGATGGCCGTTCTGCATGAGCACTGCTCCGATGCTTGTGGCGCTGGCGTCCGTCACCACGACAATTTGCCGCTGGAAGTTAGGCAATGCCAGAACCAGAGCTTCCATCTGCGCACACTTGAGGGTTGTGAAAGCTTCTGCCGCTGAGGGTGTCCACACAAACATAGTGTTCTTCCTGAGCAAGTTTGTGAGTGGCTTACGGATAACCCCAAAGAACCGGACAAATTTCCGATAATAGCCCGTGAGACCTAAGAATCCCCTGAGTTCTTTCGTGTTTACTGGAACTGGCCACTCCTGGACTGCCTGGACTTTGCTTGCGTCTATTGCCACCCCGCGTTCACTGATGATGTGCCCCAGGTAACTGATTTTCCTTTGAGTGAACGTGCACTTGGACATTTTCGATTTGAGCTTGTGTCGATGTAAAAGCCTCAACACCTTAGTTAGTAAACTCTGGTGGCTGTCCAAATCCTTAGTTGGACTAAGATATCATCCATGAACACCAGCACGCCCTTGCGTAGCACTGGAGAGAGAACTATGTGCATTGCTCCCTGGAAAGTGCCTGGTGCGTATGCCAACCCGTAGGGCATGACCCAAAACTGATAGTGCCCAAGGTGCGTTTGAAATGTTGTTTTGTGCTCGTCTTCAGGACGCAGCCTGATCTGGTGGTACCCTGCGCGGAGATCAAGCTTCGAGAACCACTTAGACCCAACAATTTCATCCAAAAGTTCATCGATGATTGGCATCAGATAAATGGATTTGACCGTAATGGCATTGAGGTGTCAGAAGTCAATACAGAATTGCCATGTCTGATCTTTCTTCTTGACGAGCAAAACCAGTGAAGAGAAAGCACTGGTACTTGGAACTATCAACCCGAGCCGCAGCATCTCTCTGACTTGAGCCTCAATTTCATCTTTTTGCTCCAGGGTATATCGGTAGGGTCTGATGTTGATTGGATTTGCACCAGCAATCAGGGGTATAGTGTGGTCCCATTCCTTGTGCTCGGGTAGCGTTGTTGGTTCAACCAACACCGTTTGAAAGTCGTCGAGGATGGGCTGGATCACAGGAGGCACCGGCTCTGTCTCATCCTGTTGCTCTGCTGCATAAATCATCACAATGTGTGCAATCGCATTCCCCTGTTCCATCTGCAGGAGTTGTGGCATGGTAGCCTGCTTCACTTGCTGCATGTTGGATTTCAGCCCTTGCAACACAATCTATTTTCCTGCATGCTCAAACTACAACGTCTTCGCTGACCAATCCACGAGCATTCATCCACACTGTTCCAACCAATCGATGCCCACCACCATGTCGTCATCCCAGGGATAGGACGCGGACATCCGTGGAGAACTGGTGCCCTTGAGAATGCCATTTGCACTCTGGTATAATGCTAGCATAGTGTAATATGCTTCCATCTGCAATCTTCACTGATACCGGAGCCATTGGTTGAACTTGATCCGACAGCGTTGCTTCTACTACCTCACTGACAAAGCTAGAGCTTCCAGAGTCAACCATGATCAGAACTTCATGGCACTCGATCGATCCAAGAAACCGTACAGTGCGGGGTGTCGTTTGCCCTGTCGTGGCCAGCTTAGAAATGGACATTAGCTGTTCCTCTTCAGAATCGAAGTCTTGTCGTCGCCGATCCTGTTCCTCTGCTTGCAATAATTCCCAGAGCTCCTCCACCACATGGAGTTGCACGATGGCAGAGCATTGGTGGCCCTGCCCCCATCGCTCTCCACATTAGAAACATAGGCCGCGCGCACGGCAGTAATTGCGCAGCGCGGCGATGCGGTCTTCGCCTCAAGCAGGTTCTGGACGCCGATCAGCAGCACGAGCTGTGTCCAGCGCTCGACGATCTTCAGATGATGCCTGAGGCGCCGGCAACATGGACGAGGCGGTGGTCTTCCCATGGCCAACAGCGATCGAGCCGATTGCTGCATATGCCCTTGGTCCCTGTGGGGAATTAAACCCAACAGTTCTTCCTGCAAGAGAGCAAGAGAAAAGACAGAGGCCAAGTTTTGTGGCCGATGTAAAACTACACCAACTTTAATTTCAGTTTTAAGACCATCAAGGAACTGCGTAGTGAAAAAAAGGGGATGAAAAGCAGGATTATGAGCTAGCAGGTTATGGATGAGTTCCTCGAACCGCTCCATGTATTCGGTCACCGACCCCGTCCGGCGGTGTTAAATTGCCTAAGCTGAGATTGATACTGCACACGCCCAAATTTAGCGCAAACTGATGAACAAAGCGTCTCCCAAGTGAGAGGATCGCCATGCATTTCCTGTATTTGAAGCCAACGCGCAGCATTGTCCGAAAAATGAAGAGTAGCTACGCGCACCCACATGTCGCGCTGAACACCATACACACCAAAATACTTCTCGCATTTGGTTTTCCAAAATTGGGGGTTCGCGGAAAATCAAGCCGAGGGAGGGCCCAATTGTTGTGACCCGCATATGGTAGCTGTGGAGATTGGGGAGATTGGGAGAGTGGATCAAGAGGATTCACCAGATCTAAGCAAGTAGCAGGAGGGATTTGAAGAGGGGGTCTAGAGGACGCACCCTTGACCGGAGACAGCGTCAGGGTGGTGACCACCCTGTGTGCCGACTCCCAGAGTCGATGTTGGCGCCATGGCCACTTGGCCTGTGGTGCCCGGGCTCGTCGGTCGAAGAGGACATGACCGGACGCGCCAGGACCTCATCAGGCGTAGCATATGACGTTGCCAGCGCCAGATGCAACGCGATATGGCCAACCTGGGTGCGTAACTCGTCCAATTGCTGCTGCAGGTTGGTCACCGCCGGCCTCCACATCTCAAGTGACTGTTGGATCGCGGCGAGGCGGGCGCCATTGGCGGCGCGCCCATCGTTGACCGCTTTGACCAGCGCCATGATTTGGTCCTCCATCACCGCCGCCTGCTTGGCCGCTTGGTTTGGTATCTAGGTTTCTGGTAGAGCGGATCCAGGTCGACGGACCTCTGATACCACTTGTAGCGGGCCTCGATCTACTAGGGTTCGGGGTTGGAGATCTGGTAGGCAAGGGGAGGAAGAAGGAGGGGAAAGGGGGTTGGATAGGAGGACGAAGAGCAGCTTCGTCGTGTTCGGTTCATTCCACAACATTCTCGATGCCCATTCCACACGCCCACTACTCTCTTATTAACCCATCGGCACGCATGCCTCACGCACGCAACACAGGCTCGGTCCCACTGGACAACCTCCTCCCCTCACAGACGCACTGATTACTTGCTGTCTTCCGTACCCGCCACGGGCAGCACGTCACTCCTTGGTGGGGTCGTGCCCTTGGCCATGATCCATGGACACTAATGATGCATAATCATGGAAGAAAACAAGACCATTACGTCCATCAATTGTGAAATGTAGGGGCCTCGCTCGCGTATCCCACCTCGGCACTCAACCCGCGCAAGGAACTGTTTCTGGCGAGACAAAGACGTAGGATTGGGCAGCGCTCTCTCTCTCTCTCTCTCTATCTCTCGGAATGAAATATCTCCCATAGATACACCCTCCATGATGCTCGCATGTGATCCCCTTTCTCCCAGCTCCCACGGAACCTCCTCGTCTCCCTCGCACTCGCCTCTGCTCCGCCGCCCTGCGCCGCCACAGTCTACCCGCCGACGTCGGCCTCACCACAGAAGAGAGCTAGCCTGCCCGCGGTCGCCGCACTCGTGCCTCTCCATCTCCTGCCTCAAGCTCGACCTCCTCCAGCCTTTGCGTGTGACCTCGTCGGAACTCTCTCCTCTCCCTGAACCTTCTTCAAGAAGCCATCTCGGACTCCACTCCGCTACCGTGGCCACATGGGGGGAGGTGCTATGGAGTGGACTTGACCCACTGCGCGGCGGCGGTGATGTCGCGGCTGGCGCGAGGGTTGCGGCCCATGCCGCAGGTGATGGGTGCCCCCGCCGCGGGGGGCGGCACGGACCGATAACGTTTCCTGCTCTCCGATGGCATGCACTCCCAACAGGGGATCCTCGTCCCCTCCCTGAACGGCCTTGTCGGGACTGTCCGCCTCCACGACAACACCGTCATACGCGTCCTTGGCTACGTCTGCAACTCCGTCTGTAGCCGAGGGTGACGACCAATCGCTCTCCCACCCAACCCCCGCGATCTACATTGTTTGTCCTATGGATTAGGGTTTTGTTGTGCATTATGTGTGCTAAATGTGGGAAAATGCTAGGGTTCTACAAGGGTTTTCCTGTGCTAATTTCCCCCACGCGGTGACTGCGCAAGCTCTATTTTTGTGGCTGGTGCATGGCTTATAGTTTATTCCTTGCATTACATGTTAATAATGCACTTTTGTGAGTGCTGGTTTTTCTGTGATATGTAAGCCGCCGTTACTTCGTTCGATCTTGCTCGATCCTTGTCTAAATCCAGAGCTCTATCGCTTCTTCTCTTGTCTACAGGAAAGCAAAGTTGTACCGATTTGCCAAGCGCATGGGGGGGGGGGGCAGTGGAAGTAGCGGTTGTTGGAGATATGCCCTAGAGGTAATCATATAAGATGATATTTCCTATGTCTTATGAATAAAGATAGTCCTTGGACATTATCAATGATGTGTATCAGCAAGTACGTGACTTGTTTGTGAGACTATGCATTGTACGATGACAGTCCTAAATGGTCCCTAGTCGTAAGTGATGTGTGGGCACACGTCAGACTAGACTAGCATGCAATACGGTGGATGGTTTTGTCTCACAGGCCATGAAGCATGTGATGCTGCCGAACCGCATGGATTTGATGGATCCGAGGTTGGATCCAAGGTGACTGGATCCGAGCTCGGATGGATATCAGATTAGACAGACCCAACTATGAGCCTAGCGATAGGTAATCTGTGAGTCTCTAGTACAACATACGTTCTGTGACCTAAGACTTGAGCTGGCGTATGTACTCGGGATGGAGACAGCCCTTCTTTGGGCCGACCAAACGCTACTCCATAACTGGGTAGTTATAAAGGTAGGTTTCGGGCGTGTCCAGACCCATGCCGTAAGACATGGTCGAGCAAGATGGGATTTGCCCCTCCGATCAGGAGAGATATACTCTAGCCCCCCCGGGTGATCCGGCCTGGATAAGCATGGCCATGCGATGAGGATTATGAGATAATCCAAAGTGTTGGTCGGATTCACCAAAACGAGAAAGAGGTCGGGCTGCAACAAGGATGGCCACATCGCCTTGAGTCCGACAACATATATAGTGTGGCAAAGGGAACAGAAGTGTGATGTACAGGTTCACCAACCGGCTTCATAGTCTGCTTGGTGGCCGGCATTCTTTGCTTGAGGCCGCTACAAATTGAACAGGTCGGAGATGATCCGACCTGCGACGAAGCCGACTTGAGCCTAAGGGACCGCACGCTTAAGGGAAGGAACCTACGAGGTCGGATCCGAGGGCACTGGGCGGATGTGAAGCAGGACTTGGATCGTGATCGAGTAAACTTTGGGTTTAGGATCCATGCGAGACCCAACAGTTGAGCCCACGACAGATGCCTATATATAATGGAGGTGCGTGATGTCCCACAAGTATAGGGGGTCAATCTTAAAGTGCAACTAATCCCCGGGTGGTTTTGGTAATTAATAACAACATATATGTCATTGAACTAATGATTACTTGAGATATATTTCAGAGAGTTCAATGATGTGGAAATGGCAAGGACTAAGGAATGTGGACCCCTCAAAATGCTAAGGACTCATATTGGCAAAAGCTCAAGACTCCATTTTTGGTTTAGTGATCCAAGATCACATTGAGTCCATAGGAAAGTCAATACTATTAAAAGGGGATGAGGTTTTGATAATGATCTGGTTGCTCAAGTGCTTAGTGGTATAGCTCCAAAACTCTCAGCAACTCTCACTACCCAAAACCCTAAAGTGCCATCTCGGTCCCACCGAACCTCTTTCATCCGGACTCACCGAGATGACCTTCTTTCAGCCACTTCCAAACCCTAATTCATGAGTCTCACCGAGCCTCATTTCGGTCTTACCGATTCCAGTTCAAAATGCCATATTCCATTCCAGTAAGCAAATCGGAATGACCGAAACATACTCTCGGTCTCACCGAGATGGACTTGCCAAGTTTCTGTAACCATCTGTAGTCATATCGGTGTCACCGAGATGACTCAGTCGGTCTCACCGAAACTTGTCAGCCCTAGTCATTGCACAAGTCGGTCTCACCGAAATGCTTCCCTCGGTCCCACCGAGATTCCTAACGTTCATATTTTTGAACATACCGGTCTCACCGAGTTGTCAACTTTGGTCCCACCGATTTTGGTCAAATGTGTGTATCGGTTGGATTTTGTGTGGAGGCTATTTATACCCCTCCACCCCCTCTTCATTCGTGGAGAGAGCACTCAGACTGAACCACTACTTCCACCATACATTTCTGAGATGAGAACCACCTACCCTTGTGTTGAGATCAAGTTGCTCCACTCCCACCATATGAAACTTGATCTCTAGCCTTTCCAAGTTGCTTTCCACTCAATCCGTTCTTCCACCACAGCCAAATCAGTGAGGAGAGTTGAGTGTTGGGGAGACTATCATTTTAAGCACAAGAGCAAGGAGTTCATCATCAACAACAACATCTATTACCTTTTGGAGAGTGGTGTCTCCTAGATTGGTTAGGTGTCGCTTGGGAGCCTCCGTTGAGATGTGGAGTTGAACCAAGAAGTTTGTAAGGGCAAGGAGATCGCCTACTTCATGAAGATCTACCCCGAGTAAGGCTAGTCCTCCGTGGGCGTAGGCCATGGTGGAATAGACAAGGTTGCTTCTTCGTGGACCCTTTGTGGGTGGAGCCCTCCGTGGACTCGCGCAGCCGTTACCCTCCACGGGTTGAAGTCTCCATCAACGTGGATGTACGATAGCACCACCTATCGGAACCACGGGAAAAATCTTCGTGTCTCCAATTGCGTTTGCTCTTCTCCACCTCTCCTTTACTACATATGGAATGCTTTACATTCCGCTGCTTATACTCTTAGAATTGCATGTGTAGGGTGTTACTTGACTTCCTAGATTTGCAAAATCTTCCAAAAACTAAAATTGGGAAAATGCTAGGTTTTTATCTTGTCAAGTACTCTAATCACCCCCCTCTAGACATACTTTCGATCCTACAAGTGGTATCAGAGCTTTGGTCTCCATTGTTTTGGTTTCCATTCCATTGGACTCCATAAGCTTGGTTTCACAACCTAGGAGAGTATGGCGTCTAGTGATGGTAATTTTTGTAGAGGTCCTTACTTTGATGGTACAAATTTTGCTAGTTGGAAGCATAAGATGAAAATGCATATTCTTGGTCATAACCCAGTTGCATGGGGCATTATTTGTGTTGGTATGCAAGGAGAATTCTTCGAAGAAGGAAAAGTTCCGGATCGTGAAGCCACACCGGAAGAGTTGAGGATGTTGCAAAACAGTGCTCAAGCTTGTGACATTCTCTTCAATGCTTTGTGTCCCGAAGAGTTCAACAAAATCAGCCGTCTTGAGAATGCAAAAGAGATTTGGGATACTTTGGTTGAAATGCACGAAGGTACCGAATCCGTGAAGGAATCAAGGCTAGATGTTCTATAAGGTCAGCTTGACAAGTTCAAGATGAAGGATGGTGAAGGAGTCGCTGAAATGTACTCTAGGCTAGCTCTCATCACAAATGAGATTGCCGGCTTAGGAAGCGAAGAGATGACCGACAAATTCATCATCAAGAAGATTCTTAGAGCTTTGGATGGAAAGTATGACACCGTGTGCACTTTGATCCAAATGATGCCAAACTACAAGACTCTCAAGCCTACCGAAGTCATTGGAAGAATCATTGCTCATGAGATGACACTTAAGGATAAGGTAGAGCTTCACAACAAGACAAGTGGTGCTTACAAGGCTACAAGTGATGCTCCCACTACCTCAAGTGACAAATTGGTTTCCAATGAAGAGATAAGCCTCATGGTCAAGAACTTCAACAAATTCTACAAGAATAGAGGCAAAGAAAGAAGCTCAAAGTCAAGATCATATGATGAAAAGAGATCTTCTAGCTGTGATCGAAATTGCTACAATTGTGGAAGACCCTGACACTACTCAAATGAGTGTACGGCACCCCACAAGAGAAGAGAAGAATCACCAAGGAGAAGAAGCTCAAGGGATGAATCACCTCGGAAAGAGAGAAGGAGTAGAGATGATCGTTATGAACGAAGACCCTCTCGGAGAAGCAAGGATTCGGATAGGAAAGACAAGTCATCAAGGAGCTACACAAGAAGAAGACATCAAGCTCATGTAGGTGAATGGGTCTCCGGCTCCTACTCCGACAATCAATCCGAAGGAAGCTATCACTCCGACTCCGAGTATAGTCAAGATGAAGGTGTTGCCGGTCTTGCTCTCGTATCCTCCAACTCCAACTCCTATGACATATTTGATTCACCAAATGAGGGAATTGGAAGATGCTTCATGGCAAAAGGCCCCAAGGTATCACACCCCGAATTCATTGACTTTCATAGTGACGAGGATGATTTACTTGGTGAAGATGAGCTATTAAATGATAAATCTAGTGAGCTTAGTCACAATGAAAATGCTAGTAGTCTTGATAGTCAAGAAGAGTCGAATGACAATGCTATGAAGTAGATTGAGCGTCTAACTAAAGAACTAAACACTCTTAAGTTAGCTCATGAAACAACTCAAGAAGATCATAGAGAGCTCCTAAGATCTCATGAGAAGCTACGCTTCGAGAAGCTCACTCTAGATCAAGAACATGAGTTTCTAAAAGCTATCAATGATGATCTTCGAAAGAAGAGTTCTTCATATCTTGCCAAGCGACTTCTCTTGTCTAATTTATTGCCACCAATTAAGACTAAGCAAACTAATGGCAAGCATAAGAAAGGTTCTTCATCTAGTAGTAACAATAACCATGTTAAATCCAATGTTGTTGCTTCTAGTAGTTCTCTTGATTCCACTAATGATGTTTCAAGCCAAGTTACACTTGAGCAAGAAAATAGTTTATTGAAAGGGATTATAGAGAAAGGTGTCTACAAGATCCTCGCCGGGAGTAAGAACTTTGAGGAAATTGTTCGCAAGCAAGGAAGGCACCGGAAGAATCAAGGAATTGGTTTTGAACGAAAGTTCAACGCCGAAGGAGTTGAGAGGGAAGATGGTCAATACCCCACACCAAAGTTTGTTCCTCAAAAGGATAAGTATGATCCTACTACTTCCAATGTGGAACAAGCACAAGATGACCTTCCACCACAAGACCACAAGCAAAAAGGGAAGGACAACCTTCAAGAGGAGATTGATGCATTTGTGGAAGCACCTCAAGCTATGGTCAAGTGGGTCCCCAAGACATCGTCAAGTTCTACTTCGTCAAGCTCAACTTCAACCCCAAGGATTCCCATCAAGTTGATGTGGATCCCGAAGAAGAAGAACTAGAGAGTTCTTGAGGGTGACTCCGCCAACATATTTCACTCACATTCATTTTGGCAAGGACTTGTGCAATCAACTTCCACATCTTGCACTAGTTCATGGAGTCATAAACCCTCTTTTTGGTATGTCAAGGGACAAGGTAATCATTGCTTTCCTGGACATCATCTATTGTGTGCTTCACTCTATGTCCATGGATATCCTTGTTTGTTCCTTGTGGGACTAACCCATATAGGTATTGAAAGTGCCCGAATTCAAAGGATAGCTCCCAACTCTTGATGATCTTCATCAACATTGAGCATCCACATCTTCAACATCTATATGAAGTCTTCTACGACAACCCAAGGTTAGTTTGACCCTTTAGGGGGTTCTCACATCTAGGGGGAGCTTTGCTCTAAGACTTGAGCTAAAGCAACTCCAAATGATGTGAACACATTAATGCTTTATGTAAAAGTGGAAACCCCACTTGTGCTTAAATGATGAGTATGACCTATGATCCAATTTTCTCATTTGGCTCCTAAGTCAATATACTCATATAAAGATGACCTAGTCATCGACAAATCGTGTGATATTTGCTAGTGTTGGTTGTGCATGTTTGACACATATTTCATTTGCTATCTTATTGTGTGAGCATGTTGAATGCATAATTTTATCGTTCGAGGACATCCATTTGTTGTTTTGATTGATTTGATTTTTTGGCCAAATGGATGGACAAGAATGCCTAAGTACCTCCCCTAGCTATCTATGCTTTCTTGTCTCAAATTATATTCATGCTTACATCACAAAATTTGAACAAGTCATTTTCGGACCCTCCGGGTGAGGAGCACTCGGAGCCACCGATCTGAAAAGGGCTGACTTCCAAAACCTTCTATTTTGCTTTTGGTAAGAACAACTCATTTCCATTCGGTCAAACCGAAGCAAAGCAGACTGATCTGGTTTTCAATCTCGGTGCAACCGAGTTGACACACTTCGGCGTCACCGAAACGCATAACTGCATAGCAGTTGTATGAATCGGTGCCACCGAGTTTTTCAACCCGGTCTCACCGACAGCACATGGGTATATATATCCAGTGGGCCAAAGCGTTGGTTCTTTCTCCAACCTCTCGCTCCCGCACCCCATTGCTGCCGTCGCCCAAGGTCTTCGGACGTCAAACCTTGTCTCCAGCGCCTCTTTGCCGCCATATTTTGTCACCGTCAACGACAATCACTCTGCTCGTTGCCGCCGTAGAGGATCTCCACCGAGTTAGGGTGAGATTTGACCCCTCTCGTGCTCTACTCTTCCGAATCTATGCACGTTAGGTTTTGCCCTGGATCTAGCCACGGATTGATACTTCCTATCCATTGCAAAATTCAGTAGCCTATAGTCGAGCAAATATTCTAGGTTTAAGTTTCCACCGAACACATCTCGGTGTGACCGATTTAGGTTTTTCGGTGTCACCGATTTGGTCTTTGACCATTGCACTTGTACGTCTCGGTCTGACCAAGTTGTACAAATCGGTGTTACCAAAAAAGTAGTTTCTGTGAAACCCTAGCTTGTCGACAAGACCGAAACCCACTTCGGTCTGACCGAAAAGTGGTGTGCAAGACTCTGTCAACACTTCGGTTTCACCGAAATGATTAACTCGGTCCCTCCGATATGTATTCTGTGAAAACTTGAAACTATGATTTGAACTCAAATTTTTATGAAAACATCTGCTTTTTGTGATGACTCTTCTACTCTGCTTACACCTTATCTATTCACAGGTTGTCAGTCATGTCAGAAGCATCTGATAGCCAGAACAGGTCAGAGAGCCCAATGGCAGACATTCCAGAGGCAGGCACTAGTCCTGAAGTGAGCAGTTCTGATGATGGAGAGAGGAGCACTCCAAGTGGGATGCCTCCAGCAGCCACTAGGATAAGGAGGCACAGGAACTCATCATCTAAGGATGAGGATTTTGTTGTTGAAGAGGTGACTTCAAAGCCAAAGAGGAAAGTTGTTGCCAAAGAGCAGCAAGGTCAGCAAAGCAAGAAGGGCACCAGTAAGGAGAAAGCTTCAACTGCAGCAAAGAGAAAGCTTTCTATGGGAGAAGCAGAAGGCACCAGCAAGGTGAAGAGGACATCAAAGAGGAAGAGGATTGTGTATGTCCATGGCAGCAGAGCTGACATGTTCATTGATCCTCATGCTGATGCAGCAGAAGAGGTTGAGGCAGAAGCACCTGAGCCAGCTCAAAAGCAAAAGTTGATGGGTGATGCAATGAAATCTGCAACCACCTCCAAGGCCAAGAAGCCTGCTCTTGCCAAGCCCAAAAAGACCATCAGAAACATTCCAGCAGCAAAGGAGAACAAGGCAAATGTGCCTCTTCCTGATGAAGAAGAAGAAGGTCCAGTACTTCTGAAGCTCAGACCAAGGTTGCCAACTCACAATGATGCTCATCCAACTGCTGAGAACATGAAACTGAGGAAGGACAGAGGTCTCAGGCTATGGAGACAGACTGACCCATATGCCATAAGGAGGAGGACTGCTGTAGATAACAGGTTCCACACCAGAGAGTAGCAGGACGTCTATGGGAGTGTTCTGATGGACAAGAAGCCAGTTGTTGCAGACATGAGGTATGTGGATTGGGAATACATTGATGATGATGAGCACAAGGATTTCTTTCCTCATGTGCATGAGAGCTTCACAGCCTGTAGAGTGGACAAGTTCATTGGACAGAAACTCACTGCTTGGAACGATGAGATGATCATGCAATTCTATGCCACAGCTCACTTCTACCCTGATGGAAGAATTGTATGGATGACTGAAGGCCAGAGATTTTCTTCTACTGTTAATGAGTGGGCTGCTATTCTGAAAGCTCCAGAGCTAGAGGATGGTGATGTTGATGTCTATGGTGTTCCAAAGAACGACCACAACTCAATGGCCGACATGTACAAAGAGATCCCAGAAGAAGATCTTGAGATTTTCAAGCTTGGTTCTGTGTATCATCTCCAAGCAGGCCTGACAACTTCAAACACCATTCTGAGGCATACATTGATGCCCAAGTTAGGGGATGATAGGATGATCAGAGGGTACTCCATCAATATGCTTCATTTGATTGATGAGAAGCAAGGCTTTAGAGTGATGTACTTGATTGTTGAGACAATCAAGAGGACTGCTGCTGACCAGAAGAGGTCTTGTGGATTTTCTCCACACATCCAGATGCTTATTAATGCCAAGTTTGGCATGGGCAAATTCCAGTTGGACAGAGAGCATCTTCTCCTGCTTCCAGAGCATGAAGACAATGAGGTTGTGATGGATGAGACTCATCCCACCTCTGTACAGGGACAGGAGAAGATTGCTGCTGCTAAGGCTGCAATAGCTGCAAAGAAAGCTGCAGAGAGTTCAACTGCACCCAAGAGAAAACCTGATGAGATCCTAGAAGCTACCCAAAGGATTGAGCAATGCCTGGCCAACATTGTGCAATCTCAAGAGAGTCTTGAGAGGATTTTTGATGAGAAGATCCATGCCTTGGATGTCAAGCTGACTGAAGTGCAGACTACTATCAACAAGCTAGAAGCAGATATTGAGATTGCCAAGAAGGAGAAGGAGGATGCAGAGAATGACAATGAGGGGCATGATGACTTGGTCCAGGACACGACACATCAATTTGTGCAGGTTCCCAGAGGACTTAGGTCTGATGCTATCCCAGCACAGGACACCAAGACCACAGTCTCAGCACCAGCTGCAGCACCTTCAGTTGCTTCAGTGCCACCTCCAGTGTCCACTCCTCCACCTCAGACCTCAGCAGAAGCATTCGCAGATGCAGTCATCTCCACTCCAGCCTCAACTCAGACAGGAGCCGCCAGCAGAGCCCACACTGACGCTTAGCTCTATGCATTTTCGAACTTTTTGGTACTTGTTGCCAAAGGGGGAGAAATTGTATAGATCATAGGGCTTCGAGAGAGAGAGAGTGCTTTCCTTTTTCGCTTTTGCTCTTTTGTTTTTTATGCGGTTTTCTTGATACTTTTGGTCGTTTGAGATACTCTCGTGTGATATGTGTGGTTGATACTACGTTTATGCTACCCTTAATGAGTGCTTGATCATACTATGCTTAATGTGTGCTTATTACTTATCTTGTGCTATTCATATCTTGTATGATCATTTACTCATGTCTTGGTGATAAGCGCATATATTCCATTCTTATCATTTTGTGCGCTCCACCAAGATGTATGTGACATGGAAGAGTGACCCATGATCCTAATCAATTGTGCATTTGCATTCAAACGCAAATTTTAAATAATGCACAAATTTATGGGGAGCTCTTACTTATCACATACTTCTCAAAGAGACGATATTATTCATTGATTATATCCATTGTCGAAGCTTTAATCTATATGTTGTCATCAATTACCAAAAAGGGGGAGATTGAAAGTGCAACTAATCCCCGGGTGGTTTTGGTAATTAATAACAACATATAAGTCATTGAACTAATGATTACTTGAGATATATTTGAGAGAGTTCAATGATGTGGAAATGGCAAGGACTAAGGAATGTGGACCCCTCAAAATGCTAAGGACTCATATTGGCAAAAGCTCAAGACTCCATTTTTGGTTTAGTGATCCAAGATCACATTGAGTCCATAGGAAAGCCAATACTATTAAAAGGGGATGAGGTTTTGATAATGATCTGGTTGCTCAAGTGCTTACTGGTATAGCTCCAAAACTCTCAGCAACTCTCACTACCCAAAACCATAAAGCGCCATCTCGGTCCCACCGAATCTCTTTCATCCGGACTCACCGAGATGACCTTCTTTCAGCCACTTCCAAACCCTAATTCATCAGTCTCACCGAGCCTCATTTCGGTCTTACCGATTCCAGTTCAAAATGCCATATTCCATTCCAGTAAGCAAATCGGAATGACGGAAATGACAAGCGGTTTTTAGCCAGGTAATGCCTGCAAGCACTGAAATTATCGGTAACAAGTAGTTTGATAGCAAGGCAATTTGTAACAAGTAACAAGTAGCAAGAGTAACAAGTAGTGCAGCAAGGTGGCCCAATCCTTTTTGTAGCAAAGGACAAGCCGGAACGATTTCTTATAGTATGAAACGCGCTCCCGAGGACACATGGGAATTTTGTCTAGTCACTTTCATCATGTTGGTTTGATTCGCGTTCGCTATTTTGATAATTTGATATGTGGGTGGACCGGTGCTTGGGTGTTGTTCTTACTTTGAACAAGCATCCCACTTATGATTACCCCCTCTCGCAAGCATCCGGAACTATGAAAGAAGAATTAAGATTACTCTAACCATAACATTAAACTTTATGAATCCAAATCAGCCCCTTACGAAGTAACGCATAAACTAGGGTTTAAGCTTATGTCACTCTAGCAACCCATCATCTATTTACTAGTCCACAATGCATTCCCTTAGGCCCAAAGATGGTGAAGTGCCATGTAGTCGACGTTCACTTGACACCACTAAGGGAATCACAACATACATATCATCAAAATATCGAACGAATATCAAATTCACATGATTACTTATGGCATGACTTCTCCCATGTCCTCAAGAACAAAAGTAATTACTCACACATCATATTCATGTTCATGATCAGAGAAGAAATAATTTTCATTATGGATCTGAACATATAATCTTCCACCAAGTAAACGAACTAGCATCAACTACAAGATGTAATCAACACTACTAGCAACCCACAGGTACCAATCTGAGGTTTTGGGACAAAGATTGAATACAAGAGATGAACTAGGGTTTGAGATGAGATGTTGCTAGTGAAGATGTTGATGAAGATTGGCCTCCCCACGATGAGAGGATCGCTGGTGATGACGACGGTGATGATTTCCCCCTCCCAGAGGGAAGTTTCCCCGGCGGAATCTCTCTGCCGGAGAGCAAATTTGCTCCTGCCCAAGTTCCGTATCGAGACGGCGGCGCACCGTCCTGAAAGTCTTCTTGACAATTATTTTAGGTCGAAACCACTTATATACCAGAAGGGGGAGCCGGAGGTGGGCCAGGGCCTCCACGAGCCACCAGGGCACGCCCTGGTGCCTCGTGGGCACCTGGGCCACCCCCTCTGGTACTTCTTCATCCCAATATTTTTTATATATTGCAAAATAATTTCCTATGGAGTTTCAGCTCATTTGGAGATGTGCATAATAGGTATCTCTGACATATCTTTTTCAGGCCCAGAATACCAGCTGCCGAAAATCCCCCTCCTTGGGCAAACCTTGCATATTAAGAGAGAAAAGGCATTAGAATTACTCCACAAAGTATTATTATGACTAAAAACATAATAAATAATAGTAATAAAACATGATGCAAAATGGACGTATCAACTCCCCCAAGCTTAGACCTTGCTTGTCCTCCAGCGAAAGCCGAAATCGATTTTCATGTCCACATGTTTAGAGAGAGAGAGGTGTCGATAAAAACAAAATACGGACATAGAAGCATCATGAACATTATTATAACAACAATACTTATTTTCATATAACTTCTTATCAACAAGTAACAATTCATCACAACAATGAAGTATAAGGCATAAACTTTCTTGAAAACCAACAAACTTCTATAGTCAACAAAGCAATTGCAATTCATCGTATTTTCAGGAAGGGTCACATGTAGGAGCTTTTTAGCAAGTCCACATACTCAACCATCTTTTAGTCTTCTATGATTGCTAACACTCACGACATACATATGGAGCAAACGTTTCAGCCAGACACATAGAAAGATAGGGGCTTATAGTTTCGCCTGCCACCTCATTCACCTCATGGGTGATGTCAACAATAATAACTCATGCTCACCCATATCCAATTGGATATATGTGCCTAGATCTTTCCCCACCACATGATGCTTGCAAAAGAGAATAAAATAAAAAGGATATATAGGAGATCACTATTGACTCTTGCATAAAAGTAAATACATAAAAGTAAAGGATAGGCCCTTCGCATAGGGAAGCAGAGGTTGTCATGCGCTTTTGTTTTTGATGCTCAAACTCTTAATGCAAAGGAAGCGTGGTGTGATATTGCCCCTTGTGATAACAACCTTTATTATGCAGTCCGTCGCTTTTATTCTTTGCATCACAAGTTAGTACCACACTTACTTCCCTTACAATAAAAGATCGATACATATTTAGAGGCAATTTTATTGCTTTTTGCACCGATGACAACTTACTTGAAGGATCTTACTCAATCCATAGGTAGATATAGTGGACTCTCATGGCATGAAACTGGGTTTAAGGGTTTTGGATGCACATGTAGTATCTCTACTTAGTGCGGATTCATGCTCCGTTCCCCAACAGTCCCGACGGCAGCGCCCTCGCGAAGAAGCACGGGAGCGAGAGCCAGGTGCCGGCGGGCCTCTCCGACCACACGACGAACTCCGGGAAGGCATTTGCTGAGCGAGAGCGCGGCCGTAAAGGCCGAACGACTGCGCCGCGCCTCTCCTCGTCGTAGTAGCCGCCCCGCCTGCGGCGGCCCCCACCACGCAAAGAAGCGCCGCCGCGGCCCCCAGAGGCGGCGCCCGCCCTCGAAGAAACACGTCCGTGCCCCTGAGGGGTCACCGCCGGGGTCGCGGCGTGCTTGCGGGGGCGTCCGCGGCCTCTCTTGGGTGGTGGTGCGTCCAGCCCCTCCTTGGAGTTTTCCCCTTCTCTTCGGTGTAGAACTTCCTCGGCGGCGCCATGGATACCTTAGCAAGATGGCGAGGCAAGAGGAAGGAAGAAGAAACGAGCAGCAAGGAGATGGTGATGAGCAAGGGGGCTCCGCCCCTCCTCATTTATAGCAAGAGGGAGGCGAGCTGTCGGCCTCCACGGACGCAGGTAATGATGATCTTTTGCATGCAGCAAGCTCCAGTCAAGTCGAACGGTTGCCGAGGCAGCGTGGGGAAGGGGAGACGCCCACGTCGAATCCAGGCGCCACGCGTCAATCAGGTCCGCAGGCGGTTGGGGCCCGCGGCGCTTCGCCCTTGCCCTTCGGCTTCGCCTCGAAGCCAAGTCCGAGCACGCCTTGGACCCGGGGGCTACTGTCGGCGTCCTGGGAACCGGGGTACCCAAACTTGCCTGCCTGTGGCCCATAGCGTGGCTCCTTCGCTGGCCTGGTGCGGCCCATCTTCGGCATCTACCCTCAAGACCCTCGCAAGGGGCCAAGCCTCGCGAGGCGGACAGCGCCAAGACCTCCGAAAGGAGCAGCTCCCCAGGGCTGGCTCCTGATGAGCGGAGATCTCTAAGCAAGCCCCCACCTCGTGAGGTTCGGGTGACGCAAGCCATGATGACCAAGGCCAGGCCGGCGCCAGCGGGCGCAGGGCAGCAGGTTTCCTCTTTGGTGCTAAGGAAGCAAGCGCAGGCGCGGAGTCCCGAGAAATCAGCTAAAGGTTACCATTTTTGGGCAACAAGACCATGACCGCCAGGACGGCAGGACGGAGGTCATCACCGAGCCCACCATGGCGTCAAGATCAGAAGCTTTGCAGGCAAAGACCACCTTTCGTCAGGATAAGATGTAATAGTTGTCTCCCTTGAAATTTGGCCGTTGTGGGATCCCTTCCCGCCTAAGTTTTGGAGGAAGAGGACCATGTCCACTATAAATATAGCTAGCCACCACCATTGCGAGGGGGGAGAGAGAGCACACCTCCTGAGGTTGTTCCACCACTGTACTAGTTCATCCTCAGCCCATCTTGAGGCAATCCACCACAAAGCAGGAGTAGGGTAAACTGCCCTGTGTCAACTTCCCTTCTTGTTCATCGAGCTAGTTCATAGAGACAGCGAGTAGGCAGATAGGGGAAGTTGAGTTCTTCGCACGCACCCCAGAGTTCGAACTTACTTAGGGTTTTGCGGAGCCCTGAATCCGACAATGTCAAACAACCTCTTTTCTTCGGCAAGTTTAAAATCATAGCTAAGTTCTTTAATTGCCCAAATTGCTTTGTGTTCTAACTCAAGTGGTAAATGACAAGCTTTTCCATAAACCATTTTATAGGGAGACATACCCATAGGATTTTTATAAGCTGTTCTATAAGCCCAAAGTGCATCATCAAGTTTCTTAGACCAATTCTTTCTTGATCTATTAACAGTCTTTTGTAATATTAACTTGATTTCCCTATTGCTTAATTCTACTTGTCCACTAGTTTGAGGGTGATAGGGAGATGTAATTCTATGGTTGACATCATATTTAGCAAGCAGTTTACGGAAAGCACCATGAATAAAGTGTGAACCACCATCAGTATCTAGGGACTCCAAACCTTGGGAAAATAACCTCTTTGAGCATTTTAATAGAAGTGTTGTGATCAGCACTACTAGTTGGAATTGCTTCCACCCACTTAGTAACATAATCAACGGCAACAAGAATATGTGTATACCTATTGGATTTAGGAAAGGTCCCATATAATCAAATCCCCAAACATCAAATGGCATTTCCTGACATCTACCAATATTACCAATTCTTTGACATTCATCACAAGACAAGACAAACATACGAGCATCCTTGAATAGTAGACAAGTTATCTGCTACAGGATTCTCAGCTCCCTTCCTATCAACAATATGCAAGTCAAATTCTTGTAGAGGTAACACCCACCTAATAAGTCTAGACTAAGCATCTTTCTTTTTCATAAGATATTTAATAGCAGCATGATCAGTGTGAACAATTACTTTAGAGTCAACAATATAGGATCTGAATTTATCACATGCGAACACAACTGCTAAAAATTCTTTTTCAGTAGTAGCATAATTTCTTTGAGCACTGTCTAGAGTTTTACTAGCATAATGGATAACATTCAATTTCCTATCAACTATTTGTCCTAGAACAGCACCAACATCATAGTCACTAGCATCACACATAATTTCAAAAGGCAAGTTCCAATCAGGTGGTTGAACAATAGGTGCAATGGTTAAGGCTTTCTTGAGTGTTTCAAAAGCTTCTACAAAATCATCATCAAAGACAAATGGAACATCTTTTTGTAACAGATTGGTAAGAGGCCTAGAAATTTTAGAGAAGTCTTTAATAAACCTCCTATAGAAACCAGCAGGACCAAGGAAACTTCTTATACCTTTTATATCTTTAGGGCATGGCATTTTCTCGATAGCATCAATCTTATCTTTATCAATCTCAATACCTCTTTCAGAAATTTTATGTCCCAAGACAATGCCTTCATTCACCATAAAGTGGCACTTTTCCCAATTCAAGACAAGGTTAGTTTGTTCACATCTCTGCAAAACTCGATCAAGGTTGCTTATGCAATCATCAAAAGAAGTTGCATAAACGAAAAAATCATCCATGAATACCTCCACAATCTTTTCACAAAAATCAAAGAATATAGTGGTCATACATCTTTGAAAGGTAGCAGGTGCATTGCATAGACCAAAAGGCATACGTCTATAAGCATAGGTTCCAAAAGGACAAGTAAAAGTGGTTTTCTCTTGGTCGGGTTGTGATACGGGTATTTTAGAAAAACAAGAATAACCATCTAAGAAGCAAAAGTGTGTGTGCTTGGACAATCTTTCAAACATTTGATCAATAAAAGGCAAGGGGTAATGATCTTTTCTAGTAGCTTTATTTAATTTTCTGAAATCATTTACCATCCTATAACCAGTTACTATTCTTTGTGGAATGACTTCATTCTTATCATGAGGAACAACAGTAATACCACCTTTCTTAGGGACACAATGAACGGGACTTACTCATCTACTATCAGCTATGGGATAGATTATATATACTTGCTTCCAAAAGTTTTAAGATTTCCGTTCTAACCACCTCTTTCATCTTAGGATTTAATCGGCGTTGGTGGTCGACAACTGGTTTAGCATCAGGTTCCATATTAATCTTGTGATGACATAGAGTGGGACTAATGCCCTTAAGATCATCAAGAGTATATCCAATAGCAGCTCGGTGCTTCCTTAGAATTTTCAATAATCTCTTTTCTTCATGCTCTGAAAGGTTAGCACTAATAATAACAGGATATATCTTCTTTTCATCAAGATAAGCATATTTTAATGTATCAGGCAATTGTTTTAATTCAAACACAGTATCACCTTTAGGTGGAGGAGGTCCTCCAAGAGTTTCAACATGCAAATTGTGCTTAAGGATAGGTGGTTATTCAAAGAACATCTTATCTATTTCATGTCTTTCATTCATATGCATATCATTTTCATGGTCAAGCAAATATTGTTCTAGTGGATCAGTTGGTGGCACAGCAATAGAAGCAAGACCAATAATTTCATCCTTACAAGGTAGTTCATTATCATGAGGTTGTCTATTAAACTTGGAAAAATTAAACTCATGAGATATATCACCAAAGGTGACTCAAACCTTTTCTTTCCCACAATCAATTTTAGCTATAACAGTATTCAAGAAAGGTCTACCAAATATAATGGGACAAAAGATATCTTGTGGTGAGCGAAGTACTAAGAAATCAGTAGGATATTTGACTTTGCCACACAAGACTTCAACATCTCTAACAATCCCAACTGGTTAGATAGTATCTCTATTTGCTAGCTTAATAGTAACATCAATATCTTCTAGCTCAACAGGTGCAATATCATGCATAATTTCTTTGTTAAGAGTATAAGGAATAGCACTTACACTACCACCCATATCACATAAACCACGATAACAATGATCTCCAATCTTAACAGAAACAACAGGCATGCCAACTGCAGGCTTGTTCTTGTCTAACTTATCCCGTTCATTCCAAACAGGTTTGGCAATTCTACCAGCCTCATCACAGAAGTAAATAACATGTCCATCTACATTATCAACCAAAATATCTTTAACCATAGCAATATTTGGTTTAACTTTAATTTCTTCAGAGGGTGTAGGTGGTCTAATATTACTTTTATTAACCGCAGTTGATACCTTAGCATGTTCCTTAATCTTAACAGGAAAAGGTGGTTTCTCAATATAAGTAGTAGGTAACACTGGATCAGCATGATAAATAGTTATTCCTTTATTAACTCTAAGTGGTTCTTCAATTTTCATATCAGGGGGATCATATTTAAGCCAATTATCTTTAGGAAGATCAACATGAGTAGCAAATGATTCACAAAAGGAGGCTACTATCTCAGAGTCAAGTCCATATTTAGTGCTGAATTTCTGAAAATCATCGGTAACCATAAAAGATTTAACACAATTGAACTCAAGTTTTATACCTGACTCTTTACCTTTGTCGAGTTCCCAGTCTTCAGAGTTGCATTTAATGCTTTCCAGAAGATCCCATCTAAATTCAATAGTCCTCTTCATAAAGGAGCCACTCGAAGAAGAATCGAGCATATTTTGATGATCATGAGAAAGCCGAGCATACAAATTTTGTAAGATGATTTCCTTAGTGAGCTCATGATTGGGGCATGTATGAATCATATACTTAAGCCTCCCCCAAGCTTGAGCGATGCTTTCTCCTTCATGAGGCCAAAAATTATATATATAATTCCGATCACGATGAACCAAATGCATAGGATAAAATTTCTGGTGCAATTCCAGTTTCAATCGGTTCCAGTCCCATTTACCGGTATCATCAAATAGCCTATACCACATTAATGCTTTTCGCTCCAAAGATAAAAGGAATACTTTCTTCTTAGCTTCATCTCCGGATAGACCTGCAAGCTTAAACAACCCAGAAATTTCTTCCACATATATTAAGTGCATATCAGGATGCACCGTTCCATCTCCTGCATAAGGATTAGCTAGCAGTTTCTCTATCATACCCATAGGGATCTGATGACCCGCAAGCGCAAGGGGTTCAATTGTAGTCCTTTCGATAAGTAAGAATGTCGATCCCAACGAGGAGTAGAAGGAAATGACAATCGGATTTCAGCAAGGTAATTTCTGCAGGCACTGAAATAGTCGGTAACAGATTGTTTAGTAGCAAAATGTTTTGTAACGAGCGAGTAACGGTAACGGTAACAAGTATGCAGCAAGGTAGCCCAATCGTTTTGTGGCAAAGCACAGGCCGGAACGGTTTCTAATAGAGAGCAAAATGTTCTCAAGGGCACACGGGAATTCATTTAGTCACTTTCATCATGCATAGTTGTTCGGTGTTCGCTACTTTGATAGTTTGATATGTGGGTGGACCGGTGCTTAGGTACTGTTCTTACTTGAACAAATAACCTACTTATGATTAACCCCCTCGCAAGCATCCGCAACTACGAGAAAGAATTAAGATAAACATCTAACCATTGCATTAAACTTTAGGTGTCCAAATCAGCCCCTTACGAAGTAACGCATAGACTAGGGTTTAAGCTTCTGTCACTCTAGCAACCCACCATCTAATAACTACTCCACAATGCATTCCCTTAGGCACAAGTATGGTGAAGTGCCATGTAGTCGACGTTCACATGACACCACTAAGGGAATCACAACATACATAATATCAAAATATCGAACACATGTCAATTTCACATGATTACTTGCAACATGATTTCTCCCGTGACCTCAAGAACGAAGGGAACTACTCACACATGGCAAACATGTTCCTGATCAGAGGAGTAATGAATAGCATAATGGATCTGAACATAATCTCTTCCACCAAGTAAACCATATAGTAATCAACTACAAGATGTAATCAACACTACTAGTCACCCACAAGTACCAATCCGGAGTTCCGGTACCAAGATTGAACACAAGAGATGAACTAGGGTTTGATAGGAAGTGGTGCTGGTGAAGAGGTTGATGAAGATTACTCCCCCCAAGATGGGAGAGTTGCTGGTGATGATGATGACGATGGTTTCCCCCTCCGGGAGGGAAGTTCCCCCGACGGAATCGCTCCGCCGGAGGGCAAAAGTGCTGCTGCCCAAGTTCCGCCTCAAGACGGCGGCGCTTCATCCCGAAAGTCCTCTCCTGATTTTTTCCAGGTCAGGGGGACTCATATACCAGAAGGGGGGCCTCGGAGGCTGGCTGGGATGGGGAACACCCACGGGGCCGCGCCAGGGGGGGCTGGCGCGGCCTGGGGGGTGTTCGTCACCCCCTGGCTCCCCTCCGGCAGTTGTTTGCTCCAGTATTTATTATAAAATCCAAAATAATTCTCCGTGGAATTTCAGCCCAATTGGAGTTGTGCAGAATAGGTATCCTGACGATGCTTTTTCAGGTCCAAAATTCCAGCTGCCGGATTTCTCCCTCCTTGTGCATACCTTGCAAATTATGAGAGAAAAGGCATTAGAATTACTCCCAAAAGCATTATTATGCATGAAAACATTATAAATAACAGTAGGAAAACATGATGCAAAATGGACGTATCAGCTCCCCCAAGCTTAGACCTCGCTTGTCCTCAAGCGAAAACCGAAATCGAACAAACATGTCCACATGCTTTGAGAGAGAGAGGTGTCGATAAAAACAAGATACGGACATAGAAGCATCATGCTCAATAATATAACAGCAAGGAACTCTAACATAAAACTCTTTTTCATAACTCTTTCATCATATACTTCTCATGAACAAGTAACAATTCATCACAACCTTGAAGTAAAAAGCATAAACTTTATTGAAAAACCAACAAACTATGTTCTCAGTCAACTTTGCAACTACAATTCATCATAATTTCAGGAAGAGTCACATATTTGAGCTCTTAAGCAAGTCTACATACTCAACCATCATTTAATCTTTTTATGATTGCTAACACTCATGGCTTACCCATGAACAAAAAGTTTCACCCGGACACAAAGAAAGATAGGGGCTTATATTTGCCACCCAACATATTCACCTCAAGGGTAAGGTCAACAATAATAATTCATATTCATTCATATTCAACTAGATATATGTGCCTAGATCTTTCTTCATCATATGGTGCTTGCCAAGATAGAGAGAAGGTAGGAATACTGTGACTCAACATAAAAGTAAATGCATGAAAGTAAAAGATAGGCCCTTCGCAGAGGGAAGCAGAGGTTGTCATGCACTTATTTGTTTTTATGCCACACCCCTTAATGCAAAAGAACGTCACGTTATATTGCCTCTTATGATAGCAACCTTATTATGCAGTCTGTCGCTTTTATCTTTGCCATCACAAGTTCGTACAACACTCAATTTTCTCTCACACTAATTGGTCCAACCTTTTAGAAGCAATTTTTATTGCCTTTTTGCACCGATGACAACTTACTTGAAGGATCTTACTCAATCCATAGGTAGGTATGGTGGACTCGAAGATAGGATTTGGGTTGAGGGTTTTTGGATGCACAGGTAGTATCTCTACTTGGTGCGGAATTTTTGGCTAGAAAAGGTATTAGGCAAGCACCACATGTTAAAGGATCAATGACAATATAACTTCTATGTGAATGTGGACAAACATAAAGCATCAAGTTGTCTTCCTTGTCCAGCGTCAACTATTTTGACACAAAATATTGATAGGAGCTCACAATCATAAAAGGTGTCCATGATAGTGTATTTGCATGGAAATCTTCTCTTCCCTTATTACTTTTTCATGAATTGCATCATTGACCAATGCTATCTTTGTCACTCTCCAATAAATTTTATATCTTGTACTTTTCTCTATGTGGTGTCATTACTCACCAAAAGATTAGCATATGATCTTTTCACACAAAAAATTTCTCTTTTTTATTCAAGCGACACTAAAGTAAAGAGAGCAAAACTCGAACTAATCTTTATTATATATCACGAACTCGATTACATAGATAGAGATCACTAAGCAAACTATCGAAGCAAAAGGATCGAACTAAACTTTTATTCAACTAAGCAAAAGCAAAGCGAAGATAGAACTAAGAAAGATAAAAGCAAGGATAGTGTGGGTGATACGATACCGGGGCAGCTCCCCCAAGCTTGGCCTTCGCCAAGGGGAGTGCCCGTACAATAAGATCAAGTCTCCTTCTTTGGTGACGAAGAAGTCGATGGCGGTGTAGTAGCTGTGATCTTATCCTCCAATTTCCAGGGCAGCGGTTCACCATCATTGGAAGAAGAGAAGGTCTCTGGAATCCTGCAACTGGCAGCCAAACTCATACCTTTGAATCTTGCTTCATACTCAAGATTTTGGCATTGAAGATCATAGATTTGGCCTTGGAGGTAGTCGATCCGTTTGGAGACGACCTCCCACATCGATTCGTCCTCCTCCTTGCGATTGCGGGAGAAGTCCTTGAACATGAGGTGGTTGGCGTCGAGTCCACGCTCCACCATCCCCTTGCAGAGTAACACCTCCTGCTCAACCGCCTCGAGCCTGGATTCCACGCTCCCGGTCTTCTTGGGTCCTTGAACATCCCGGATGTGAAGCACCCCCTCAGGGGTTGACGACCCTCTCGAAGAACTTGTCCTTGGAGGAGCTTGGTGAAGCCATGGCGACCTAGATCTATCAGGAAAATAGCAAGAAAGAAGAACAGAAGATTTCTCCGCGATACGGAGGTTAACAGGTTCGGGGAGTATATAAAGATTTTTTGTCGTGGGAAACAAGAAAACGAGAGAAAAACGGAGTCCGGAAGGTGCCCGAGGTGGGCAACACCTACCAGGCCGCGCCAGGGGGGCCTGGCGCGCCCTGGTGGGTGTTGCTCCCCTCGGTTGCCTTCCTGGCTGTTTCTTATTTTCCTAATTTTTCTAAAATACCAAAACTGACAAAAATTATTTTTACGGAATTTTAGGAGTCCGTCTACTTAGCGTATCACGTACCTCTTTTATTTCAGCTATCCTGGAGTGTTCCGAAAGGACTCCCTTATGTGTTCCTCCGGTGTCATGGTCTGAATAACATTGCTTTCAACATTTATTGGCGTACCTGAGATATACTGTTTAATTCTCTGACCATTGACCACCTTCGGGTTAGTTCCTTCGGGATTATTTATTTTGATCGCTCCAGATCGATAGACCTCTTCGATAACATAAGGTCCTTCCCATTTAGAGAGAAGCTTACCTGCAAAAAATCTGAAACGAGAGTTGTACAATAAAACATACTCACCTACTTTGAACTCCCGCTTTTGGATTTTCCTATCATGCCATCTCTTGACTTTCTCTTTAAAGAGCTTGGCATTTTCATACGCCTGGGTCCCCCACTCATCCAGCGAGCTAATATCAAATAACCTCTTCTCCCCGGCTAGCTTAAAATCGTAATTGAGCTCTTTGATTGCCCAATACGCTTTGTGTTCTAACTCAAGAGACCATTTTGTATGGAGACATACCCATGGGATTTTTATACGCTGTCCTATAGGCCCAAAGTGCATCGTCTAATTTCTTAGACCAATTCTTACGAGACCTATTGACGGTTTTCTGAAGAATCAACTTTATTTCCCTATTGCTAAGTTCTACTTGACCACTAGACTGAGGGTGATAAGGTGACGCAATTCTATGGTTAACATCATACTTAGCAAGCATCTTACGGAAAGCACCATGGATAAAGTGTGAACTACCATCAGTCATAAGGTATCTAGGGACACCAAACCTCGGAAATATAACTTCCTTGAGCATCTTAATGGAGGTGTTATGATCAGCACTACTGGTTGGAATTGCTTCCACCCACTTAGTAACATAATCAACAGCAACCAAAATGTGCGTGTACCCATTAGAGGAAGGAAAAGGTCCCATGTAATTGAAACCCCAGACATCAAAAGGTTCTACGGCAAGAGAATAATTCATTGGCATTTCCTGACGCTTACCAATATTACCTATACGCTGACATTCATCACAAGATGAAACAAACTTACGGGCATCTTTGAAGAGAGTAGGCCAATAAAAACCGGATTGTAATACCTTATGAGCGGTTCTATCTCCGGCATGATGCCCTCCATAGGCTTCGGAGGGACACTTCCGCAAGATTTCTTCTTGCTCATGCTCAGGTACACAACGTCTAATAATACCATCTACTCCTTCTTTATAGAGATGAGGATCATCCCAAAAGTAATGCCTCAAATCATAGAAGAATTTCTTCTTCTGTTGGTATGCGAAACTAGGAGGCAAATACTTGGCAACAATGAAATTAGCGGAATCAGCATACCAAGGTGTACTACGAGAAACATTAACGACCGCTAATTGCTCATCAAGAAAACTATCATTAGTAGGTAGCGGGTCATCAAGAACGTTCTTTAACCTAGACAACTTGTCAGCTACGGGGTTCTCAGCTCCCTTTCTATCAATAATATGCAAATCAAACTCCTGAAGTAAGAGAACCCATCTAATAAGTCTAGGCTTAGCGTCTTTCTTTTCCATAAGGTACTTGATAGCAGCGTGATCGGTGTGAACTATTACTTTGGAATCAACTATGTAGGATCTAAATTTGTCACAAGCAAACACAACTGCTAAGAATTCTTTCTCAGTGGTGGCATAGTTCCTCTGGGCACTATCTAAAGTTTTGCTAGCATAATGAATGACATTCAACTTCTTGTCTACTCTTTCCCCCAGAACAGCCCCAACCGCATAATCACTAGCATCACACATAATTTCAAAGGGTAGGTTCCAATCAGGTGGCTGAACAATAGGTGCAGAAACTAAGGCATTCTTAAGGGTTTCAAAGGCTTCTACACAATCATCATCAAAAACAAAGGGAACATCCTTTTGCAAAATATTTGTAAGAGGCCTAGAACATTTAAAAAAGTCCTTAATAAATCTCCTATAGAAACCAGCATGACCGAGAAAACTACGAATATCTTTAATGTCACGAGGACATGGCATCTTCTCAATTGCATCCACCTTAGCTTTGTCCACTTCAATACCACGCTCAGAAATTTTATGACCCAAGACAATGCCTTCATTAACCATAAAGTGGCACTTCTCCCAATTCAAGACAAGGTTAGCTTGCTCACATGTCTGCAAAACTCGATCAAGGTTGCTCAAGCAATCATCAAAAGAAGTTCCATAAACAAAAAAATCATTCATGAAAATCTCAACAATCTTTTCACAGAAATCAGAGAATATAGCAGTCATACATCGTTGAAAGGTAGCAGGTGCATTACATAAACCAAAAGGCATACGTCTATAAGCATAGGTTCCGAAAGGACATGTGAAAGTGGTTTTCTCTTGATCGGGTTGTGACACAGGTATTTGAGAGAAACCAGAATAACCATCTAACACTACTAGAAAAATGGCTATAGCCAATATCCCTAGTAATGGCGCACCATGGGTGTGGTGCGCCACTGCTATATAGCAATGGCGCACCAGAAACAGGTGCGCCATTGTTATTTTTTTAGTAGTGGCGCACCACCTGAGCAGTGCGCCATTGCTATTTTTTTTTCCCACCCCCCACCCCCACCAGACATAGCAATGGCGCACCACACCTAGGTGCGCCACTACTATGCTACATAGTAATGGCGCACCTTGGTGTGGTGCGCCATTGTTATGTCTGGTGAGGGTGTGGGCCTGCGTGTGTGAGAGACATTAGTAATGGCGCACCCCCCTGGTGCGCCATTGCTAAGGTTAGCAATGGCGCACCAGGGAGGGTGCGCCATTACTAATGTCTCTCACACACACAAACACACCCCACCACACACACACACACACCCACACCCCCCCCCCCCCCCCCCCGTGGATCGCCTTTTCGGTTTAAAAAAATAAAAGAAAATGATAAAAGATTCAACAAAATTCAAAAAAATAGATGCCCATGTGTTATGTGTTCTAGTTGTTACGAAAATTAACAAACATGAATTTTGAATTTTTTTGTAAAAAAAAAACCGCCGTGTTTCGGTAAAATGGCCGTAACTTTTGCATACGACCTCCGATGAAAAAGTTTTTTATATGAAAAAGATACTACTCGAAAAGTTACATCCAAATTTGACCGGCTCTGCCCGTTATCGATTTTTTAGAATCCTCAAAAACCTAACAGAAAAAACGTTACAGCTATTGTTAGATCTGGAGGCAAAATAATACAAAAATTTAAAAAAATTAGCAATCGCGCACCAGTGCATAGTGCACCACTACTATTTTCCCGCCTTCAAAATTCAAAAAAAATTAAAAATAGTAATGGCGCACCACACCCAGGTGCGCCATTACTAAGGTACATAGTAATGGCGCACCACACCTAGGTGCGCCATTACTAAGGTACATAGTAATGGCGCACCTCGGTGTGGTGCGCCATTACTATGTAACACATGGCACACCACGTACGCACCCACCCACCCCTCTCCTTCCTCTCTGCTTATCCCCTTCCTCCACCCTTCTCCTTCCCCGTTTCTATTTCCCCTTCCCCTTCCCCTTCCTCCTCCCTTCTCCTCCCTGCTCCGGTGACCGAGCCACAGGAGCGCCGCCGCTCGTCGCGCCTTCCCTTCCCCTTCCCCTTCATTCTTCTCCTCCTCTCCTCCTCTCCTCCTCTCCGGCGACCTCCTCCTCCTCACGGTGCTCCTCCTCTCCTCCTCTCCGGCGACCTCCTCCTCCTCACGGTGCTCCTCCTAACGGTGCTCCTCCTCACGGTGCTCCTCCTCATGGTGCTCCTCCTCCGGTGACCTCTTCCTCACGGTGCTCCTCCTCCGGCGACCTCCTCCTCCCACCTCTCCTCCTCACGGTCCTCCTCCTCCGGCGACCTCCTCCTCCCACCTCTCCTCTTCACGGTGCTCCTCCTTCCTCTCCTGCTCACGGTCCTCCTCCTCTCCGGCGACCTCCTCCTCCCTCCTCTCCTCCTCACGGTCTCTCCTCCCTCCTCCTCTACTTCCGGCCACATGTGGAGCTCCCTCGGCACAAAGAACGTAAAAGATCCAGGTCGAGAATGAAATTTGAAAAAATTTCAACCAAAAAAAACGAGCAAAAAAATGAGCCAAAATAATGAGCCAGATCTAGATCCAGATCCAAATTCAAAATTCAAAAATAGCAATGGCGCACGGTGGGGGTTAGACGGTGCGCCACTACTATTTTCCCGCCTACAAAATTCAAAAAAAAAAGTTACCAGTGGCGCACCTGTAGCAATAGTAATGGCGCACCAGAGGTGCGCCACTGTTACCTGCAATACTAATGGCGCACCAGAGGTGCGCCATTAGTATTTGTTACTAATGGCGTGGTAATAGTGGCGCACCTATAGTGCGCCATTAATGGCAGAAATAGGTGCGCCACTAACAGCCTTTTTTCTAGTAGTGTAAAAAGCAAAAGCGTGTATGCTTCGATAACCTCTCTAGCATTTGATCAATAAACGGCAAGGGGTAATGATCTTTCCTAGTAGCCTTATTCAACTTCCTAAAATCAATTACCATCCTATAGCCAGTAACTACTCTTTGAGGAATAAGCTCATTCTTATCATTAGGCACAACAGTAATGCTTCCCTTCTTAGGGGCACAATGAACAGGACTTACCCATCTACTATCAGCTATGGGATATATTATACCTGCTTCCAGAAGCTTTAATATTTCAGTTCTTACCACTTCTTTCTTTTTTGGATTCAACCGGCGTTGATGATCAACAACTGGTTTAGCATCAGGCTCCATATTAATCTTGTGCTAACAGAGAGTGGGACTAATGCCCTTAAGGTCATCGAGAGTATATCCAATAGCAGCACGGTGCTTCCTCAGAACTTTCAATAATCTTTCTTCTTCATGTTCTGAAAGGTTAGCACTAATAATAACAGGATATATCTTTTTCTCATCAAGAAAAGCATATTTCAAAGTGTCAAGCAATTGTTTTAATTCAAACACGGGATCGCCCTTAGGTGGAGGAGGACTTCCAAGAGTTTCAACAAGCAAGTTGTGTTTAAGCAAAGGAGGGTGATCAAAGAACACTTTATCTATTTCATTCCTCTCATGCATATGCATGTCATTTTCGTGTTCTAGTAAGTATTGTTCTAACGGATCAGTAGGAGGTACGGCAATAGAAGCAAGACCAATGATTTTGTCTTTGCTTGTGGTTCCTCCCTATGTGGTTTCCTATTAAACATAGAGAAATTGAACTCATGAGACTCACCACCGAAACTAACACCGACAGTTTGTTTCTCACAATCTATCTTAGCATTGACGGTGTTCAAAAACGGCCTACCAAAGATGATGGGACAAAAGTCATCTTGTGGGGAACCAAGAACTAGAAAATCAGTAGGGTATTTGACTTTCCCACACAAGACTTCAACATCTCTAGCAATCCCAAGTGGTTGGATGGTGTCTCTATTTGCTAGTTTAATAGTAACATCTATATCTTCTATTTCAGCGGGTGCTATATCATCCATGATTTCTTGGTACAAGGAAATAGGAATAGCACTCATGCTAGCACCAATATCACATAAGCCATGATAACAATGATCTCCTATCTTAACTGAGATAACAGGCATGCCAACAATGGGTCTAAGTTTGTCTATTTTTTCAGGTCTAGCAATTCTAGCAGCTTCATCACAGAAGTAAATAACATGCCCATCAACATTTTCTACCAAGAGATCTTTAACCATAGCAACACTAGGCTCTACTTTAATTTGTTCAGCAGGCTTTGGTGCTCTAATTTGACTCTTGCGGACGGTAGTTGGTACCTTCGCGTGTTCCTTTATCCTAACAGGGAAAGGTGGTTTTTCGATATAAGCTGTAGGAACAACAGAGTCAACATTGTAGAGGATAGTTTCCACTCTAGCTATGTCGGGTTCTTTGACTACTTCTATAATAGGTGGGTGATATTTGAACCACTTCTCCTTGGGGAGATCAACGTGAGTAGCAAAGGATTCACATAAAGAAGCTACTATCTCAGAGTCAAGGCCATATTTAGTGCTAAACTTTTGAAAAGTATCGGTAAGCATAAAAGATTTAACACAATCATACTCAAGCTTTATACCTGACTCTTTACCTTCGTTGAGTTCCCAATCTTCAGAGTTGCATTTAATTCTCTCCAAAAGATCCCACCTGAATTCAATAGTCTTCTTCATGAAAGAACCGGTACAAGAAGTATCGAGCATGGTTTGATCATTATGAGAAAGCCGAGCATAAAAATTCTGGATAATCATTTCTCTTGAGAGCTCATGATTGGGGCATGAGTATAAAATTGACTTAAGCCTCCCCCAATCTAGAGCGATGCTTTCTCCTTGACGAGGCCAAAAATTATATATGAAATTACGATCACGATGAACTAGATGCATAGGGTAGAATTTCTGGTGAAATTCCATTTTCAATCGATTCCAACTCCAAGATCCAATATCATCGCATAGTCTATACCATGTCAATGCTTTTCCCTCCAAAGATAAAGGGAAAACCTTCTTCTTAGCCTCATCTCCGGGCAAACCTGCAAGCTTAAATAATCCACAAATTTCATCCACGTATATCAAGTGAAAATCAGGATGCTTAGTTCCATCTCCTGCATAAGGATTAGCTAGCAGTTGTTCTACCATACCCGAAGGAATTTCATAGCAAATATTTTTAGTAGGTGCAGTAGGTTGAGGGGATACTAATTTTGGTTCCGGTCGAGGTGAAGATACCCCGAACAAACCCCTCAAAGGATTAGATTCCATAGTAACAAGCAACAGTAAATTTCAGCACACAAAATAATTTTCCCTTACCAATTTCCACTTACCAAGAGCGCTTCACTCCCCGGCAACGGCGCCAGAAAAGACTGTTGATGACCCGCAAGCGCGCGGGGTTCTATTGTAGTCCTTTCGATAAGTAAGAATGTCGATCCCAACGAGGAGCAGAAGGAAATGACAAGCGGATTTCAGCAAGGTAATTTATGCAGGCACTGAAATAGTCGGTAACAGATTGTTTAGTAGCAAAGTGTTTTGTAACAAGCGAGTAACGGTAACGGTAACCAGTATGCCGCAAGGTAGCCCAATCCTTTTGTGGCAAAGGACAGGCCAGAATGGTTTCTAATAGAGAGCAAAGTGTTCTCGGGGGCACACGGGAATTCATCTAGTCACTTTCATCATGCATAGTTGTTCGGTGTTCGCTACTTTGATAGTTTGATATGTGGGTGGACCGGTGCTTAGGTACTGTTCTTACTTGAACAAATAACCTACTTATGATTAACCCCCTCGCAAGCATCCGCAACTACGAGAAAGAATTAAGATAAACATCTAACCATAGCATTAAACTTTAGGTGTCCAAATCAGCCCCTTACGAAGTAACGCATAGACTGGGGTTTAAGCTTCTGTCACTCTAGCAACCCACCATCTAATAACTACTCCACAATGCATTCCCTTAGGCCCAAGTATGGTGAAGTGCCATGTAGTCGACGTTCACATGACACCACTAAGGGAATCACAACATACATAATATCAAAATATCGAACACATGTCAATTTCACATGATTACTTGCAACATGATTTCTCCCGTGACCTCAAGAACGAAGGGAACTACTCACACATGGCAAACATGTTCATGATCAGAGGAGTAATGAATAGCATAATGGATCTGAACATAATCTCTTCCACCAAGTAAACCATATAGTAATCAACTACAAGATGTAATCAACACTACTAGTCACCCACAAGTACCAATCCGGAGTTCCGGTACCAAGATTGAACACAAGAGATGAACTAGGGTTTGAGAGGAAGTGGTGCTGGTGAAGAGGTTGATGAAGATTACTCCCCCCAAGATGGGAGAGTTGCTGGTGATGATGATGACGATGGTTTCCCCCTCGGAGGCTGGCTGGGCTGGGGAACTCCCACTGGGCCGCGCCAGGGGGGGCTGGCGCGGCCTGGGGGGTGTTCCTCACCCCCTGGCTCCCCTCCGGCAGTTATTTGCTCCAGTATTTATTATAAAATCCAAAATAATTCTCCGTGGAATTTCAGCCCAATTGGAGTTGTGCAGAATAGGTATCCTGACGGTGCTTTTTCAGGTCCAGAATTCCAGCTGCCGGATTTCTCCCTCCTTGTGCATACCTTGCAAATTATGAGAGAAAGGCATTAGAATTTCCCAAAAGCATTATTATGCATGAAAACATTATAAATAACAGTAGGAAAACATGATGCAAAATGGACGTATCAGGATCTCATAATAAATTTCTTCAGTAGGTGCAGTAGGTTGAGGGGCAACCAATTGTGGTTCCCGTCGAGGTGAAGATACCCCGAACAAACCCCTCAAAGCACTACAAGAAAAAGACACTTCCGTGTCATTCTGGGCCGAACGAAATTTTTTTCTGCCATGTTTCTGACACTTCTATGACGATAATTGTGACAAAAACACGTATCATCATAGCTGTGATGGGCTCCTACTTCTATGTCAAATAATTATGACAGAAAATGGGCTTTTCGTCCTAGGCGGGCCGGAGACGCACCTGCATGACATTGTTTGGGCCGCCCATGACGTAAAAATCGTGGTAGAAGGGAGGGCGAGGAAAATTTCGGGGATCTCCCGGTTACGGTGGGTGGTCGGGGCCGAGCGATGCAGTGTGGTTTGCGCGTTTCTCTCGCTCCTAGCTACGCGTGTGTGTGCGTGCATGCATGCAAGAGAGGCGTACACATTCGCTAACTGAACCCGAGCGAGGCATTCGCTTACTGAACCCGAGCTATCGATCGATCCCTCGCACTACGTACTGAACCCGAGCGATCCATCCCTCGCACTACGTACACTGAACCCGAGTGATTCCTTCGCTGCTAACTGAAGCCGATTGAGCCCCCGTGCGAGACGTGAGTTGAGCTAGCCGGTTGTTGGGTTGCCTCTCGATGAACAGTGCCCGTTGCTGCCGCGCGCGCGATACACGTAGACACGAGTCAAGACTTGCATCGATCGATCGATCGAGCCCCTCTCCCCGTTGCTGCCGCCCGCCCTACGTGTACGCCCAACCCCAGCCGGTGGGGGTTGGATGAATAGGACCCAGGCCGTGTAGGCGGTTGGCGCTGGATGAACAGAACCCCGAGGAGAGGCCGTGCCGCGGTACGCCACAACCCAGCAGCCAGTTGGGGGTGGATGAACAGGACCCCATGGAGGCTGGAGGAGGTCGACGGTGGATGAACAGTACCCCGTGGAGGCTGGAGGAGGTCGACGATGGATGAACAGTACCTCGTGGAGGATGTGGAGGTCGACGGTGGATGAACAGTATCCCGTGGAGTCCCGTTTTGCGGTACGCCACACCCCTCCCGATCAACAGGACCCCGTTTCGACCGCAGGACAAGTCCGTTTCCTCCGTTTTGCGGTACGCCACACCCCTCCCGATCAACAGGACCCCGTTTCGACCGTAGGACAAGTCCATTTCCTGTATTTTGCGGTACGCCACACCCATCCCAATCAACAGGACCCCGTTTTAACCGTACGCGGTTGGCGAGAAGTCTGTTTCCTTCGTTTTGTGGTACGCCAGGCCCCTCCCGATGAATAGGACCCTGTTTCGACCGTAGGCGGTCGAAGAGAACTCTGTTTCGTACATTTTGTGGTATGCCACACCCCGAGCAGGTAGGGGGTCATTGAACGGGACCCTATTTCGGCTGTTCCGTCCAAGCCGGTTGGCTCCCGATGAACAGGAGCATTCTGACCCAGTCGGTTGCCTCTCCCGATGAAGACGACCGACGCTGTTTCTCCGTTCCGGCCCAGCCGGTTGGCTACCGATGAACACGACATCGGTGCTGCCGTCCATTGCCTATGCCATGTGGCCTCTCCATGTAAACGAGCCTGGCTGTGCGAATGCGCGAGTACGCGTTTGAGACCCCGCCCGTATGTACGTACGTGGCCATATTTTTTGTAGCGTGGCTGTACGTACGTCTACACGATTGAGACGGGACAACGTGACATGCCACGTCGGGGGCTCTACTACGACACGTGTCATTCATTACTCGGCCACGGTTCATCGTTACAGAGAGACCGATCGACCACTATGTACGTACACGTTTTGCGACCAGATAGATAACGCTACGTACGATTCGACCTGGTGGGTCCCAACTGTCAGGGGGATAAGCAGGCACCTCCTTGTGTGCGAAGATATAATTGGTGGGTCCCCTCTGTCAGGGGGAGAAGTAGGCGTGCGAAGATGTATCTGATGGGTCCCAGCTATCAGGGGGCGGAATCATTTTTTTGTGCCTAATAAGGAGGCACTTCCTTGTGTGCGAAGATGTAGTTGGTAGGTCCCAGCTGTCAGGTGAGGAGCCAACTTTTTTGGCGTAATAAGGCACTAGCTTCCGCGCGGAAATGGACCATGTGGGTCCCTTCGGTCAGCCTCTCCACGTACATCCCTCTGCCGATGGTTGTCGTTTGTTGACCACGTTGACCACCCCGCGCCGAGAGCACCAACGCGGTAGACGACGTCGAGGCATACAAAGGGAACGACCCAGAGACGGGGAAGACGCGGCAGTGGATACCCACGCGGAGGGGAGTACAAGGGTTGACTGTCGGCTGGGTGGTGAGGATGTCGTCGCCAGAAAATAACCGGAGGTGCGGGTGGGTAAAGGGATGGCCTGGCCAGCGGTGGGAGTATGGTGGGGCGGTGAGGTCTGCGCGGTAGCACAGCCGTCCTCAGGAGGAGGGAGCAGGCAGTCCCGCCCGCGCTGCTTTGGGAGGCTGGGGCAGGAAGATCAGAGATTGAAGAAGTATGGCGGCCATTGGATAGACATCCTACAATCACTGCTGCTAGAATCGTCTGTTGACTAAGTTTTCTTTAGGCAATATGTGGATGTGTGGACTATAAGTTTTTTTTAGGGGTATGTCTGGACTATAAGTTGACAAAGACATGCGTACGCGTCAATTTAACAGGCCCACAAATCAGCAACATATCTGTGGCGGACAGCATACAACCCATTTTATCATTCTTATGGAATTTATTGCAGCCCATTTTCCAACCAGGACCAGGGTTAAAAAATACAACCAAATTTCGCATGTTTTGGAGGGGTCCGAACTATTCTTATACAAAAATTTCGAGTCAGATTCAAATTAAGTTGAAAATAAATATTTACTAGGTTAAAATAGAATAGAATTTTGCCCGCGCAACAATAAATCCAATGAAATTCAAAATCCGAAAATCCGAAAAAAATGAAATTTGAAACTAAATGCGGGTTTGCTGTGTATTTAGAAAATTTACTGCCTATTTATTATTATTTCAGCCCATTTTCTGGGCAAGCCGAATGCATCCCTCCTCGTCTTGAAAGATTTGCACCCCAGCAGGGCGAAGAAAAACAAGTTGGCCTGGGTTGGATATTCTTTAAAAAAAGTAAAGCTGGGCTAGCCATTTTCACATAGAAAAAAACAACTGGGCTGGTCATGTGCCAAACGTAAAAAAAATCCTGGGCTAGACGGGCCACAGCCCTCGCACAACCCAGTTGATACCCTGCTCCATCTCAACAACAACAAAAACATCGCTAAAAAAACTGCACGAGCTGCTAGGTCCCAGCTGTCAGCCGCTCCTTGTGCAATTCTCTCATTTAGTAATCAGGAGGCACTTGCCTGCGTACGGACATGGCCCTGGTGGGTCCGTACTGTCATCCTCTCCACGTACAGTCATCTCCTGATGACTCTCATTTGTTGACAACGCGGCGGCATTGTCGTTCGCATGTTCGCCGACGATTTGTCCCTCCGCATGCCGGCGCTCGTTGAGGAGACGGAGCTTGTAGCACTGGTCCTCCTGCGCTTGCCGGAACGCCGACACCGGCGGCGCTGGTAGCTCTTCCTCCATTACAGCATGAACCAGCGAGGGAGGTAGCGCCGGCTCCTCGTCGGAAGACTCGTCCATCTGTCAGGCTCATACGGCGGGCCTGCCAGTCGGCAGCAATTCCGGCCAGCTCCTGCTTCTGCACTGTCGAGAGGCTCTCCCACATCGGTCTGCAGCTGCGGTCATAGAGGCGGGTTGTGTGAATGCGGGCGCTGGAGTGGGTTTCTTGGCTGCCGCGCATGTTAAATGGCGGAAGACGGATGGACGGGCAGCTGGTTTAATGCGTAAAAGAGACGTCCAGTGCCATTGGGTCACGTCGCTCCGGCATCTAAACCTACTGATACGCCTGATGACGTTGTGGTTCTACGTGGGAAGTTTCAGCTTTATTCTAAATAACATACAATTCATTGGGTCATTGTAACAGTGGCATTAGATCAACATGCAAAACAATACGTAGCACTATTCTCAGGACGCACAGTGAACAGCTCGTTTGCCATAGTTTCACAAGGGCCATAAAGTTTATAAGTAGCTTTTAAGTGTGTTGTACCCTGCATCATCATGCCAGAAAAAGGTAGAGACCAACCACCGAAACAAGGGAGTAAGGGCTAGGGGGATATGGGGCAAGAAAGGTCTGATGTATCAGTCAGCTATACCTAATCCTTCACTCAAAAACGCATCACACCCTTTGTAGGTTCAAGCCGAAGTCAAGCATGATCGTGTGCCACAGAATTCCAAGTTCAACATTGCGATCAAACTAATAGGCCTGGCAATTCATAGACAACATTGGCAACAAACTCTTAAATTACCATGTCAGAGAAAATGTTTACTTCAGAACTGAAGACACAAATAAAGAAAAATCGATTGATGCTGCTCACAGCAAAGGGCGTCCAATTCCAAAATATCGAAAGCATGTCTTCTTGATAACATCAATGAGTAAAATTTGACAAGGTTTTCCCATTCCAACATATCAAATTTATGTCTTCTTGCTAACATCAATGAGCAAACTTTGACAAGGTTTCTCCACTCCAAAATATCAATGCCTACGATTACTGAATGGGCTGGGTTTGTCATCAGTTTGCACATTGACATGGAACCTCGTGCTGGATTAACTAGCTGATCTTCTTGTGAAGTTCCATTAAAATCGACCAACATCACACGTAGCTTGCAGGTTTTTGCATTTATATGTTGCAAGGCCTTTCAAACGCTGGCAGCTCCTTTCATGCAACTAGTTTGGTGGCTCAACGTGACGATGAATGATGCGAGAACCAGTCGATGTATTGTGCATGATGACGTATTATGGAGGCCACGAACCATCCTAACATTTTGTGCAGTTCCACTGAAATAAAGCTGAGCTTCCATGTCTGCATAAATACAGGAAGTGTGATTACTGTAATAGTGGCACTAGTTGATGAAACATATGCTCACAAATATAAGCATCTTCATTATCTTATGGGAAAAGATAGCAAGACAATAGCTTCAATTAAGCACTTATTCAAAACGGTACTACAAGATACGTAGCACAACATAACAAAGCACGATCATGTGGATGAAGGCCGATACTGACCTCGTTTGTTACAGTTGTGTCCACGACTAACTTGGAGCTCTGCAGACTGGTCATGTCACGAGTGTTTACTAATACGCTGTACAGCTTCTCGATTAATCCTTTTGTAATGTACCGCATCCAGTGACTGCTTCTTTCTGCAAAGTTGAAGGATCAACTGGACCCAAGAACCACAGCCATCCGTTAGTATCTTCTTGTGCAGTTCCACTAAAATTTATGTTATCTGCAAACACGATCCCTGTTTGCAGAAGTAGAAATAAGGCGAAATCTTAGAAAGACAATTGCATATTACATAAATAGTGGGTTCAAATCACTGTGCCAAACCAGTAGCAAAACATTGGCTCGTGATAAATTAAGATGCTAAAGACATCATTAATTGTGTGATCACGGTTCCAGTGCTTCATTATAGCAGCAAGATTTGATTCTTCTCTTCTTCCGCTTGTTCTTCCCCTTCATCACTTGGTTCATTGACAGACAAGCTTGGCCTTCAATGTAAGATTTGGCATGTCAATTAGGGAGCAGAAGTATACCACTAAACATTAGCATTAATTTTCTAATGAGTAGCAAAATAGAGGCAACGAGTAGTAAAAATATCATTATCTTACCTCAATGGGATATTACGATGCACATAGGGCTAGGAAGTCCGATTCTCCTTTTGTGCAGTTCCACTGAAATCAAGGTCACAATAGCAACGAGGTGGAATAAATATCCCTGTTTGCACAAAGAAGTACAATACCGGTTGATGACTTGTACGCCCACAAAAAAAACAACCACCTTATCTTAATGGGAAACAAAGCAGGACAGTAGCAATTCTAAAACAGTGCCATTGATTGATATCAACAGAGATATTATCTTAACAATACATTGGTTAAACATGTGCTTCCATCCACGTATAAACAGGTGCTGCAGAGTTTGTTGCAACAAAGAAACAAGCAGCATATTTGGGTTGGTCCACTTTATGTTCACTATATGGGAAAAGATAGCAATATAATAGCTTCAATTCAACATTTATTCAAAAACAGTAGCAATACAAGTAGCACAGCATCTCAAGCACACTGCATAATCATGTGAATGAAGGCCGGTACTGACCTGTCATGAGGCAGAATTCAAACAACTCACACCTCCAAGTTGACATACGAATCTGCCAACACAGATAGGAAATCCGATCTCCTTTTGTGTAGTTCCACTAAAATCAAGCAACGTTGCCGGTGTGACATTTTAGTTGAACTGCACAAAACACTCTTAAAACAAAAGTGTTTTGTGCAGTGCACTAAAAGGTCGCAATAGCAACGAGATGAAATAGATATCCCTGTTTGCACAGAGGTAAAAAGGAAATAATTACTGGCCAATAATGGAGGAGGACACATACGGCCACAAAAAGAAGCATCTACCTTATCTTAATGGGAAACAAAGCAGCACAATAGCATTTCTAAAACAGTGACATTGATCTATATTAACACATACATTATCTTAAATGTAACATTCGTTAAACGTGTAATTTACTTTTAATAGTGTCATTTCTTCAATTTTCTAGCGGCATTATTAGATTAACAGCAGCTAAAGAGTTGTATGGGACAGGGGACACACCAGCACCATGTGGCTCCGCACGCATAAAGGTGTGCGTGATGCATAGTCTCTTGCAACAAAGAACCAAGCAGCATATCTGTGTTGGTCCCATTTTTTCTCTTTCCACCTTGTGCTATGTGAGGGCAGCAAATCTAGTACTGCACAAACTCTAGTGCCTTGTGCCCCACCCCCCCGGTTTCTTTCCTTTTTCAACGAAGAGATTAGTTCCTTACAAATGTGTGTACTGCGTTTACCCTTTTTTTGCCCTTTTCGACCAACTCAGCGGTTGGATAGCCAGTCTGTACTACTTTCCCCCCTTCCTTTCCTCTTTGAACCACGTCCTAGATTCATGTTATACAACTTTTCCACCCTTCTTTCCCGTTTGAACCAAGACCTAGATTCGACTTCAGAAGCGAAAAAGATCCACATGCAGCTAGAGCAATGCCGGTTTCAAAGTAAGTTATACCTTAGGGTCGTTAGGCTGCGGGAGGCCGGATCTGCGCACACTACATCCGGCTGCGAGAAAGAAGGGGTCAGAGCCCCTCCCGCACCGACGCTGGGTGAAAGAGAACAGTGCCGCCGGCAGTGGATTCCCTCCCTCAACGACGACGGCAGCGTCAACGCTGCACCTCCTACACTTCCATGGCGGACGGGATCCGGACGGTTGTTTGGCCAAGCGGTGAGGGGAGAGAGAGAGAGAGGCTAACGCAGCCTGTTTAGATCTGGAGAGGGTGGGACAATGTGAAGAGAGCAAACCCTAACAGACAAGGGCTAAGGCTCCAACGTGTATATATATAGTGGAGAGAGTGTGAAGAGAGCAAATGCGTGCAAACAAGCGCTGAGGCTCCCTCCGTTTCTTTTTAGTCTGCATATAACGCTCGTCTGAAGTCAAAGTATCCCTCTTTTGACCAAACTAATACTGTAGAAAATAGTACTAGCAACATTTACAGTGCCAAATGAATATCTTTAGATTCATTATGGAATGTAGTTTCATATTATCTATATTTGTCATTGTACAAATTTTGCCAAAGTTTGTAAAGTTTGACTCGACACAATTCTTACAAATGTGTATACGAAATGAAACTCTTTATTTAACGTTCCAGTCAAGAAAACTACAATCAATGAACTGTCTGTTGGAAATATCAAACATCGTCCACGCGTCCCGGTCGCACTTTCTATCGTTCACGTGTGGTACACGACCGCTCCGTTAAGTGAACAACCACACACGGGTTGTGTTGCGGGGGTCTTCGTGCAAGGTGCAACAATGATGACATCTCGTATATTCGGTTTGCCCTCTCAAAGTAATTATGGGCTCTTGTATTCGGCCATCTCCAACACAACCAAGGTGCACTAATGAATGATATCGGCGTCTTCGTGGCTACGAAGCAAAGAGCACTGATGGACGATGGCTCTGTCTTCCTTCAACATCCAGCAGCTTCACCAGCCGATGCAACCATGAGAGTCAACCATGAGCATCGATAGGTCATCGTGGTGATGCACCATCGATTTGGTTTCAAGTTTGGGTGAGGCACCACTAAAGTACGATAAATCCTCAGTGTGTTATGTCTGTTCTTGGTAAACATGCTCGAGAAAGGTAGAACCACGTGGCAGAGGACAATGAGTCGGAGCAACACAGGCCATCCAGTTTTGTGCAGTTCCACTAAAATTGAGGAAGACGTGCCCAGGTATGGATATATGCATCCCTGTCTGCAGAAATATATAAAAGGGATATGTAAGTAGTATTGTTGCTTTGTTTTGGCAGTGGTACAAGATTAACATCAGCATCTCATATTTTCCAATAAAAATTAATGAAATGCACACCAACAAATAGAAGCATCATGGAGTAGTAAAGCAGGACAGAACCATCTATTAAAACGGTGTCATTGCCTCAATTTGTCGACGTCACTAGATTGACAGCAGTAGTATTACTTAAAAGGTAGTGCATCACTTCAACATGGGCATTGCTTCGTTTTACCAGTGATATTAGATTAGCAGCAGCAATAGGGGCACATGGATAGCGTGCGCACAACCGAGGTCTAGCATTTTCGAGGCAAAAAATTAGGTTATGCTGGACCAGCCGATGAAGCCTAGCTACTGTAGTTCTGGGGAGCTGGGTACCAGACATGGATCCTCTGACGTAGCTATCACAGCCTTACCCTGCTTTTCGGTCGTTGAGAGGTGGGACCCATGCTTGGTGAGGCCCACAGGTCAGTGACACAATGATAGGAGAACCCACGTCAAGGGATCCTCGTCTGCTGGGTACCTGGCCCAGTAGAACGAAGCCAGTTCCAAAAGAAGCTATACCTCAGGTCGGCGAGATGTGGCTAGGCGGGCGTAGGGATCTGCCCACAAGATGGCAGTGAGCAAGGGCGCGGAGGCCATTCCACGCTAGCGCCGGCTCAGAGAGGACGGTGCGCGTCGGCTTCCTCCCTCGCCGACGGTGACCATGACAACGCTGCACCTCCTCCCTCCTACAGCGGACGGTATCCGGCCGGATCTTTGACCACCGGTGAGGAGAGAGATAGAGTGGACACTGTCGTCTTGTTTAGATTCGGAGAGGGTGAGAGAGTGAGACGGGAGCAGCCCTATCAAGTAAGGAATGCAAGCCCTCGAGCTCAAGCCTACATATATAATGGAGTAAAAAATCCCTCCATAGCAATGGTTTCAAACAGAATACGCGTGTCCGAGGAAAAAAACGAGCGGAGATATAATTTTTAATGTAGCTGGAAAGAAAACTCTATCAATAACTCGAGCATTTACCGCGCAAAAAAAAACTCGAGCATTTTTTTAACGTACCAGAAGAGAGAGGTGCGTACGCGTAATTGCGGATGCGCGCTCCACTGCCAGACAGATGGCACTACTGGGTAAGGCTGATTTCGTAACACCAACACGCTGGCTCAGCTTATTAATTAAGTGTCCCATCTGCTGCAGCGTGTATTGTCACTTCATTGTCAAGACTGGTTGAATATTTTTCTGTTACCTATGGGGAATAATGGATTGTGAAGACTTATCTACTCCCTACGTACCGGTGTATTAGTCACATTACAAAAATCAAACAATCCCAAAACACTTAGACGTGGGGCATGTATGCATTCAATGACTTTAGACTACTTAGCTCAACATGCAGTGGTCAATTCTTTGCATGCAAAGGCATTAATTAGTGCTAATAAACATCAAGTTCTCTCGTTTTTCCTCCACCTTGGCCGCGGTGCATAGTTGGCTATACTATACTCTAATCCTGTCCAATAACAAGAACCATTGGCCCAGGCTCCTGGCGGCACGCGGTAATTAAGTACTCCCTGATTTCCGGTTTACGTATGAGTGGCAAAAGTACTCAATTAATAGGCTCATTTTCCTCAAATAATTGTGTTTACTCCACCAACGTACAAGTATTAATTGGGGCAATGTATGCACGCACGCGTGAACAACGAATGACCATAACTCACATGGATCGGTGAGTTTTCTCTAGATCATTGCATGCAACATTTTAGCGAAGCATTGAAATATAAACATGTGAATGGGAGGGACTACAACCCTCATCATGCATGCATGCAACAGCGCACGTATACTTCATATTTGAGTCATCCTTAAGATCTTTTTCTTGTGCAATAATAACAAGATCCCTTCTAAAGATCACCAACTATTGCTAGTATTAAACGATCTGTGGTAAAGCAGACTACAACTCTCACTATCCCGCAGAAGACTAGGAATGTAGGCACGCATATTATGGGCGGATTTCATATAAACTTGACGGATTTCATACAAACCGGACGAAATAAATTACATTTTGAACACATTTTAACTAAAATAGCTTAAACTATGTGTACTTCGGTCGCGCGGAACTCCACTCACACGACACGAATACACTAGTCCACGGCCGGCCACCCGCGGCTTGTCTTCCTCATGTCTGGCAGCGGACGTACTGCTGGGAGCCCCGGAGGCATATGCTCCAGCGCAAAGGACGGGTTCCTCCACGACCACTCATCGGAGTGGAACCTCCGGCTGAAGTGTTTCAGCCGGAGGGGAAGGGGTGCATCCGTTTGCGTGAAACCCAGACGGTCGCCGGCGACGGTTGTCGCAAGAGACGGACCGGGCGAGACACCGGCCGTGTACGCCAGCGTCGCTTCGGCGGTGGCCTTCATGGGACCCAAGCGGCGGTGGCTTCCCGTGTTCTACATCTCCTCGATGTTAGCGGCGGACGCGCTGGCCACCGACTCGTCGGGGTCTTTCTCTGCCGCAAGGGCGCAGATACGAGTGCGTTGACGACGGATGGCGCGATCGTAGGCATGGGACGCGCTGATGGGGTGGTCGCAGGCACGGCCGGCGCTGTACGACGCAGAGTCATCGACGGCAGCGACGATGCCCGTGCCGCCATGCTCCCCGCCGTGCCGGCCTAGAACAACTCGCCACTCCTCCGCGAGCTGGCTTGGAGCGGCGAGTTGCTAAGAACCACGCGCCGCCTTGGGGGGGCAACTTTCTCCGTTGGGCTAGGTGAGGCAGGTGGAGCAGCGACGTGTGGCCGGAGTAGGTTCCTCGGCTTCCACGCGGGTTTAATGGAGGCGTTTGAATGCAGCGAGGAGGCGTGTTCAGTCGGGCGGCGTTGGAGATGCCCCTATGTAGGGAGAAGCGAATTCAAGAAAGAGTGATGGTTGCTTCAGTCCATGTGTTTTGACAGCTCATTGGTCATTATTACTGCGGCGGTAGGACCGTGGTGAGTCTCGGTTGTACTACTACTATGCTCTAACTTCGTGCATGACACGTGGACCTGGATACTGGATGTCCCACGTTTCGGTGAAAGGAGGAAGAACGATTTCCGACGACCGAGAAGCTTTCGTAGGTGTAGCATTTTTGCACTATCAGATACCTACGTAAGTCTTACGAAGGTTTACGTAATCCTTTTAACTAACTAGGGACAATTGCATTTTTATCCCTAGTTGGTTCCTACCCACGGGTTTTGCCCTGACTTTTCGAGCTTGCTCGGTTTTGCCCTTACTTTTTCCGTCGAGGTCCCTCGAATGCCCTTTGACCGTTTGACCAAAACTTTGAAAATTCATAACAAATTCATATGAACTCAGAAAAATGCAAATAAGATATCAAAATGTTCAGATAAACATTACCATTATGCGCATATCATTTGCATCCAGGACAAAAGCACCGTTTAAACCACCCGAGGTTATTAATGTTATTAACATTATTAAAAATAAAAAGGTATAAACAATACTTTTTTATGAATAAAAATTACATGCAAATGTAGGTGATGTTTTCTGAACATCCTGATATCTTACTTGCATTTTTCTGAGTTCATATCAACTTGTTATGAATGTTCTAACGACTTTGACCATTATTTGGAAACTTCATAACAAGTTGATATGAACTAAAAATGCAAATAAGATATCAGGATGTTCCGAAAACATCACCTACATTTGCATGTAATTTTTATTCATGAAAAAAGTATTGTTTATACCTTTTTATTTTTAATAATGTTAATAACATTAATAACCTCAGGTGGTTTAAACGGTGCTTTTGTCCTGAATGCAAATGATATGCACATAATGGTAATGTTTATTTGAACATTTTGATATCTTATTTGCATTTTTCTGAGTTCATATGAATTTGTTATGAATTTTCAAAGTTTTGGTCAAACGGTCAAAGGGCATTCGACGGAAAAAGTAAGGGCAAAACTGAGCAAGCTCGAAAAGTAAGGGCAAAACCCGTGGGTAGGAACCAACTAGGGATAAAAATGCAATTGTCCCAACTAACTAATCTCTGCCCCCCCCCCCACTGATTTTCAGGGGGGTGGGCCTCTCACTCGCCGTACACCCAATAATAACCTCCCACGTTGGACAGCCCGTTAGTTTAAGTACGTAGTATGATTTTTACGTAGGTCTAGCATCTCTCATCAGTCATCACATATTGGCACCCGTAGGATCGGCGGGTTGGCCATTTTGCCGTCGATTGTGGTCGATTTGCTCAGAGTATGGTTTATAGTATAGCCAGCTGCTGGCTATATGATGTTGCCATGTCATCTATAACCAAGCTTATAGCCGGCAAGTATAGTAGTTAGATGTAAATAGATACTACTTTATTGATACATGGCCCACCTTCCTCGCTCACAAAGTTCCTAGGAGCACGTGCTGCAGTCGGCTGTTAGTTTGTAGCCCACTTCTCTTCTCTCTCCTCTTCTCTCTCTGCCAACTAAGCAAAAATATATTATTTAAAGTCTTACAGACCGCCTACGTCACCTTATTATACTCGCTCCCACATGTCAGTGATTGCCAAGAGGAAACGCGATGACCGACGGGGCAACCACGACAGGAGTGCCGTCAGTGGGTTTCCTGCCTCCACGAGTGAATTGATGGTTGCTTCGTCTGAGCAACATACTGTGGGAAAGGTGGGGCTTTCTGATTTGACTGCTCATTAGTCATTATTACCCGGCGCAAAGACCGGGCTGAGTCTCCAATGCGGCTGTGCACTCTATTTTAGTGGCACATGGAGCCAGATGATGGATGTCTGACATCTCAGACTAGTCACAATGGGGAGTAACAAAATGTTACTAGTCTATGTTACTACCTCCATAGTGGGTCATGCAAAGCTTCATTTATGGTGGTTATAGACTAATATTGTATTGAGATGTCTGATGTTACTCATAGAGGTGGTAACTAGCTATGTTACTCAATTCATCTCTCTCCTCTTTAAATCATTGCCACATAAGAAAATTTGTTTAGATATGTGTGATGTTACCACCTATGTTACTCCCACTGTGGGTAGCCTCAGCGAAAGGAGGGAGAATGGCTTTTGGCGATTCTATCAAGCTTTCAGCATTTGTTTACATAATATATGTAGTACACATAATTTTACAGCGAGATGAAATTGTACAATGCTATGAAGCTTTCAGATTTTGCTTCATGTGTCATTCCTGTTGGAAGGTTGTCTCGTTTAAAAAGGAAACTAACATCCATGCTAATGCATCTCAACTATTCGCAGATCAGAGACAATATTTACATCACAACTGAAGACAAAGTTGTGAGAAGGTGTACAACTGAAGAAAAAAATAAAAATTGGTCGATGCTGTCCGTAGGCATGCTTCCATTTCCCCAACTAACAAAACATGCTAGCAAAACAAGGGCTGTCGAAACAATGGACCATCCGATCATTTTGTGCAGTTCCACTAAAATAGAGCTGAGCATCCCTGTTTGCACAAAGTGGTAGAAAGGAAACAATTACTGGCCAATAACAGTTGATGACTCGTACGCCCAAAAAAAGAAGCATCATTCTTATCATAATGGAAAGATAGCAGGACGGTGGCTTCTCTAAAACGGTGTGAGGACGAGATCGCAAAATGGAAAGAACACCGGCCGAGCTACGGTTTAGGCAAAGATGTATAGAAATATAACGATCGACATGCAGGATTTTCTACATGCAGCGACGTGGGAAGAGGGGCAGCGGAGCAAGGCCGGTTCCAGAGGAAGTTGTACCTGAGGGTCGTCGGGATGTGGCTAGGAGGGCGGCCGGCGGCGGGGTCTGCCCATACTATGGCAGCGAGCAAGGGGAAAAGGCCCTACCGCGCCGGAGCTTGGTTAGAGAGAACGGCGGGTACCACAGATCCGGACATGCCGGTAGTGGGTTTCCTGCCTCCACGACGGCGACCGCATGAACGCTGCACATCCTCTTCCGCCGGCGGATGGGATCGGACCGGAGAGTGAGCCCACCACCGTCTTGTGTGAGAGAGGACGAGTGCGTGCACCTCTTTTCTTCGTGTACGACGTACTAAACCTAGAGTACAAGTGTGTGTGTGGCATCGACCTAGACCGCTAGAGATGGTGTGTGCGAGAAGTCCCAAGAGACCCGTGAGCGTAGGTGTGTGCGTGGGAGAGAGGGACAGAGATGATATGTGTCGATGTAATGTGACTGCCAACACAAGATGACATGCGTTCCATTTGGTGAGCGGCATGGCGGACCGAACGCGACTGGCGTGCTGTATATGTAGGTGCCACCTTTTTCCTTTAAGTTTTGCTTCATGGCAACTATCGATACAAAATTATGTATACTATTTAAAAGGCGAGGGTGGGGCTTTTCCTGCACGGCAGGCGGTGCAGTTTCGCCAAGTCGTGTGATTTGACGATCATTACTGCTGTAGAGGCGGGGCCTTGTGATTGGACTGTTCATTATAGTCATTATTGCTGCGGCGCTACGACCGGGGTGAGTCTCCCCTTCCGTTCCCCACTATAATTGTAATCTGGTGCATGACACGTCGACTCGGATACTGGCTGTCCCACATGTCGGCGAAAGGAAGTACTATGGGTGCCGGTGCGACTCCTCGTCCGAGCTGGAACTAGGACCTCGCTGCCTATGACTCCGATGTGGAGCTCCTCCACCACGTCGCCGGTCTGCATCATCAGCCACCGTGGCTGCCATGGTTGAGCCACACTTCCGGCAGCGTTCTCTCCGGCGAGCTCATGAGCTGTTCGGCGGAATGCCAGAGACGGGATGGAGAGAGACGAGAGATGCTGACAAGTGGGCCTATATCAATTTAACGATCCATGCAAACGTTGCTGACTTTTCTTGCCACGTCATCACTTACATGCGGGCCCCAGGCGCCATGTGATCGTTGAAACCTCTCTAATCACTCTATTAGCATTTTTTGATAACTGTCACCACAATGTTGGTGGTTTTTTGAAGAAAATAAAACGAATGGTGCTGGCTTTTTGAATTAGGGTCCCCAATTGTGGTTTTTGTTTTTCGCAATTTACTCCGTTTGTCAGCCGGGTACGTGGGCCCGCTTTCTCAGAGGCCATCCAGGCGGAGCCAGACGCCTGCAACCTCTCAGAGAAAAACAAGAGGAGCCTGCTGCTGCTAGCTATTTCTATAAACAGTTTTGAATATTCTAACCGTCTACGTGTGATGTGATATCAGCCGTTCATTCATGTTGAACCAACGGTCTAGGTGCTGGGATTCGCGTCTACACTAACCTAATTCTACCCAGCTGTGTGTACGTGTACCGGCAACACGTCAATGTGATCAATCAACACAAGAAGCTCATAACAACACCTCCACATGAGCCACGTGGGCTCATTGATGTGCCCCACATCATTTTAATCATAAAAATATTGACTGAGAAAAGAGAGACATCACCCGAAACAAGACCTTGCTCGTATTTTGTTTCATACTGTATGAAGTTGTGTTGTGCAATTGGAATTTGAACTTTCGTGCTTTGCACATAACTAAAGTACTAGTGCCACGTCATCTTGCGTGTGGCCGGCCTCTTGTTATAGAAATGTGCTCCCCCCGTGTACACTTGCGTGTGTATGAGGGAAGGAGTGCGTGCGTGCACCTCTCCTCTTCGTACATGTACTCCACCTTGTGAGTGTGTCTGAGAGGGAGAGAGAGAGGGAGATATGGTGTGTGGGTGATGACTATATACCTATGCTTGTGTGAAAGAGAGGCCTGGATACATATATGTATGTGCAGGGGGGCGATATACGACAAGATAGAGGAGGGATCGTTTATGCGAGATATCGATAGAGATTGATAGAGGCACAAATAACTTCACGAGTGTACAAGCGCTGCGAATGAGAGATGGGGCGACAGTTGTTGGAAGATGGTGCGAGAGGCCAACCAGATGAATACAACGAAGGAGTGTAAGTGCGAGATCGATAAGGAGAGGGGACGAGAATGTGCGTGTGGGTAAGGGCGTCTGCTCGATAGATAAAGCTGAAGGCATGGATGAAGAGAGGGGGGAGGACAATTAATGTGTGTTTGGTAGGCGGTCCTATCTAGAGAGGTCGTAGTTCGTTTGATGTGTACGTGTGAAAAAGAGGGGGGACCTAATTAACTAGAGTTATATATCAATCGGGTTGTATGGGAAAACAACGAGAGACCTGTATACATATAGAGGAAAATCTATCGGTGCACATGCATGTGTCGGAGATAAAGAAGGTGTAGAGTAATAAAGAGAGGGAGATGTGTGTGGGGGGGCTATCTATCTATCTAGGAGACGGTGCGAGAGGCCTGCTAGCTAGTTAGAAAAAAGTGTACAAGTGCAACATGGATAACTGGAGAGGCGTCTTAGAGTTAGGGTGGGAGGCATGGATGATGACAGGGGGGAGGGACTATGTGTACATGTGTGTGTTTTAGGCATACCTAGCTAGAGGGGTATATCGATCGGTGTGTGTGCGACATAGAGATGGAGAGACCTAGAGAGATGGTGGGAGACCGACCTAAAGCTAGTGGAGAGGATGCCGAGCTGGGAGTGTGTGTGCATGCATGCACATCCGTAAAGAGAGGAGGAGTGGGTGTGGGTGTAATAGACTCACATATATCATAGTTAGTACTTAGTACAGAAGTGGGTTCAAATATTTGAATAAGAGATCATGATGTTTGTAACCCATGCATGCATGAATATAATGAAGATATGTGTGATGTGATTTTGAATCGAACATGCTATACTATATACACATCGATCAAGCTCCAATTGATTTGAAATTGATATACCGATGGCAGACATAGTTTAACCACACTGCGTCCATGCACGTGCACAACTATTCAAATTAGAGATAAGGTGTGGCTTTCGCTAACATCTAAATGTCGTGTGTTCGGGTGACGAGCCACCATGCATTGTGTGTGTTAAACACATTACATACACATATGAAAAACGGGGTTTGATTATTCAAAACGCCTAGCTAAAGCATGACATGTTATGTTATTTGAATTCAACATAAAACGGATACAAATATTGAATATGAGATCATATGGTATATATATGTAGTTCATATTTAAATAGGAATTACCATTATATGCATGTCGTGTGTTATCAAGATAATATTTAAAGGATGGTATAACTTGACTACAATCGTATTCAGATATGGAAAATTGATTCAAATATAGTCCATATGGTAGACGACAGTATATATACATTGGATGCAGTAAAAAAGTTCATATAAAATGTAAGATCCAAATGTACGACCACCGCCACTATGCACCGCAAAGTCACCTAATGCTATATTCGAATTCAACATAATGTGGATTCAAAATTTGAAACCCGAGATCCTAGCATTCGTAAGCATATAAAATGGGTCATGACTCTCTCTCTCTTGTGGTGCGAACTAATTTGTTTTTGTTGTTGATGAGGGAATTGCGAATTGATTTGGTGCTGTACACGTTAAGTTTGTCTCCCGAATTTTTTAATTGTTTGCTGTTGGTTATGAATTGCATTTGTACTAATATAGTAAAACGGGACATGACTCTCTTTTGTTTGCTGCGACTTGTCCTTTGTTTTGTTGTTTTGTACACGTTAAGCTTGTTCTCCCGAAATTTCAAGCCGCGCCTTGTTATCCCGAATTTTTTTAACACACTATAGACGCAAATTTAACGCTATCTCTTTGTCTGTTGTGGTGCCAAACTCCCGCCTCCTCAACCCGCGCCTTGTTATCCCAAAATTTCAACGCGCGCGGGAACTCCCTCCTCCTCCGAAATCGGTCGCGCCGCCCCGACACGCGAAATCCCCCTTCGACCCCTCAGCCGAAAATGCCGCCTCGACATCACATGGTCAAAACGGGCGGGGGTACTTTCGTAACTTAGCCCACATTTCGGACAGGCGCGTCCAATAGCCATGGTTCCCCCTCTCATCCCCTCCGTTATCCGTCCCCCGCATTCGTACACCGAGGCCACCAAAACCCGTGAAACCCCACCCTCCTCCATCCGTCGCCCAGCCGGAGCCTCTTCCCCGACGATGTCGTCAACCGCAACAGCTCGACGTCCCTCATCCCCCGCATCGGATGAGGATCCGTCGTCGACCTCGTCGTCCCGCCGGTTCAGCCGACCCATCCTCCACCTCCAAGGAGCTGCTCCGACGATCGCCTCGTCTATCGCGGCTGCTCCATTCCCACAGCGCCGTCTTCACCTGCTCCACCGGAACCGCAACATCCTCACCGAGTCCTCGGACGAAGCAGATGCCTCCTCAGCGCCACCAAAGAGGTTCTACACTCATCGCATCACATCTTCTCCCTGATTCGACCTCACGAGGCTTCCGCTGCTCGAACCCTAGCCGCCATGCCGTGGCTCCCTCGACGGTGGCATCGCCGGCGCCTTCCTCCATGGCATCTCTCCCCAACAAAGTGGCTCCCTCTACGGCAGCGTCCAAACCAGCAGAAGCTGATGATGTTGCTGCCCCGGCTCTCGCTCGCGCTGTTGCGTTGGCTCTTGCTTGCGCTGCTGCTCTGTTCTTCCTCGCACTGACACTGCATGAGCAGCAGCTCCGTCTATCGCTCGCGCGCTACTGCATGAGCTGCTGCTGCTCCGGGCGCTGCTGTTTCTGCACGACCTGTTGCTCCGGCTGCTCTCTGGTAGTGCGTTCCCAGCTCAAGCGGCCGCCGATTTAGATCACTGCTTCTCTGCCACCAGTGCTCGAGCGGCCAAAACTACTTGTGCACTGCTTCTCTGCTACTAGCGCGTTAAGTTTCGACACTAAAATTCAGTTTCGACAACTAAGTTCAGTTTCGATAGTAAAATTCAGTTTCGACAGTAAAATACAGTTTTGACAGTTATGTCCAGAGATGACAGTAAAAGCCATGGCGCGGCTGATGTATTTTACATCTAGCACTTTTTGTTGATGCATTTTATTACCTCTGTACCATAATATTTGTTTTTGTAGCAGTTCATATTGAACTGCTACAACAACAAATATTATGGTACGGAGGGAGTACATCTTCTATTGGTGATGCTATTAGAATCCCACTTTAGATTAACGTTGTCTGTCTTGTCCTGCTTCAGCCTCGCCGTCGAACACCTCACCAGTGCTGCTCAAACGATGGAACCATCCATCACAATGGAGCAATACCATCGGCGCCATCACCAGATGCCTAGGATCTTCTTCCCCGCCTCAGACAGCCACATCAGCCACATCATCCTCAGTAACCAACCGAATGATTCTGAGGTCGACATGGCTTCGCCAAAGAGGTTGTACACTTGTGGCATCGCTTTTTTACTTTACATTCCAATCGATCCTTTAGGACTAATTTGGTTCAAAGTAGTGGCGAATCTAGAAGAAACGGAGGGTGGTCTGAATGTTTTTTGACTGTGAACTATTGGGAGAACCCCCCACAACATTTAAAACTTTATTCCCAAAAAAGTACCAGTACAAAGATTACCAGAGGTAACCAAGCTGAGAGGGGGGAGAAAGAGCTATACAAAAAAAACTAAACTCACCTAAGATATACTATATTAGCAAAAAGGTTATCCTCAAGGTGGTAAGAAAGAAATCCATCTAAGAAGGTCATCCTTGAATTTAGCTTTTATTCTATGTTGCATCATGGACATGTCATGGATGAAGGCACTTCTCCATCTGTTAAAGATATGCCTTTCTTTCCTAAATACCTTAGCATTCCTAATGATCCAGATATTCCAGCAGGCAATAAACACCACCTCAGAGAAAAAAGGTTGTGCAAAATCCCTCTTAGCCTGAGAAACAATGTTGATCATATCATCTCCCTGCATCCAGTTAATCTGCAAAAAGTTCCAAATCCTGACACTGAAGTTACATTCAAAGAAGAGGTGATTCCTGGTCTCACGTGTATGTGTAGGGCACATGACACAGTTCACACCATCCTCGATGTGCCAATGCCTTCTCTCCACCATATCTTTGGTATTCAATCTCTCCATAATGAACATCCATGCAAACACCTTAATCTTCATAGTACAAGAAGACTTCCAAATCCACAGCAGCAGTGGGTTGAAGGATAGAGCAGAATGCATAAAGGTATAGAGCAACTTGGATCTGAATTCCTTGGAAGAACCCTGCCATGACCAAATATCCTTCTTTCCAGGTAATCTGGTGTGAGTTATCATGAGAGTCTGAACTGTCAGGAATTCAGTATATGCTTGTTCAGATAAGGGCACGTTGAATAGCTGAGTCAAATCTGACTGGAAGGCCTGTGCCACAGTAACCCAACCATCCTTTGCATATGAGAATAGCCTTGGTAATCTGGATTGAAGGCGTTTGGTGGAATCACCAAATTTCCAGAGCTCATGCCAAAAAAGTGCAGAAACTCCAGAGGCAATCTGTACCCAAGTGGTGCTTCTGAACTGGTCCAGGAACTTGCAAATATCCTTCCACCAGAAAGATCCACAAGGAGCTGTTGCTTGAGGCACTCTCTCATGATAATATGATTCCCATATCAAATTAACCCAAGGAAGATCCATCCAGTTGAGGAATTTATGTGCATGTTTCAATAGCAGAGCAATATTTTGCACCCTCAAGTTCATAATGCCCAGTCCACCCTTGGATTTAGGCCTGCAGATCAAGTTCCAAGCTGTCAGAGAAGGGGAAGGCTCATCTCTATGCTTTCTCCAAAGACATTGTCTCTGGATCCTCTCAAGTTGCTTGAGAATACCAGGAGGCACTAACAGGCTGCTAAGGAAGAATATTGGCATGGAGGATAGGGCAGAATTTAAAAATTGCAACCTTTCTCCTTGATTAAGGAAGGAGGAACTAGCTGACATCCTTCTCTCCATGCAATCCACTAGAGGCATGAAGTCCACCATTTTTGGCCTTGTAGTACCTACTGGTAGCCCAAGATAAGTGAAAGGCATTTTCCCCACCTGACACCCAAAAGTCCTGGCCAGATCTTGTGTTGTACTGGAATCAACATTAATTGGGACCATGGATGATTTATGATAATTGACATCTAAACCAGTAGACCTTGAAAAGACCTGGAGCATGTCCTTAAGTGCAAACAACTGAGCTCTGTCAGTAGGCAAAATAATCAAAGTGTCATCTGCATATTGGATTATTGGATAATCTTGATCATGGCAGGGGATTGGCAGGGTCAGAATTCCTTTTCTGAGCATATCATTGACTACTGATTGCAGAAGATCTGCACCAATAACAAAAAGCAGAGGGGAGAAGGGGTCACCCTGCCTAACCCCTTTCTTACACAGATATTGTCTCCCAGGGACACCATTAAGAAGCAGTGATGAAGTTCCAGTTGACAGGAGCTGTTGTACCCAGCCTATCCATTTATCATTAAAACCCTTATATTTTAGAATTTGCAAAATTGCCTCATGTTCAATAGAGTCAAAAGCTTTTTCAAAATCCAGCTTTAGAATGACAATTGGTCTCTTGGATTGGTGACATTGATGAAGATATTCCAAAGTCCAACCAATGCAGCCCTGGATTGTTCTGCTCTTAATAAAGCCATACTGGTTCTTATCGATACATTTCATGATGATCCTTTGAAACCTATTAGCAGCCATCTTAGACAAAAACTTCAGACCCAGGCCAGTAAGGGATATAAGCCTAAAGTCCCCCACTTCCTCAGGAGCTAACTTCTTTGGGATAAGAGTTATATAGGAGCCATTAATATTTTCCAATGAAGCAGTACCATTATAGAATTCCTGTGCTAGTTTGTAATAATCCTCACAGATGATATGCCAGCACTTTTTAAAAAACAAACCATTAAAACCATCAGGTCATGAGTCCTTGTCAATAGGCATGTGTTTTATAGTATCATCCATTTCTTGTTTTCCAAAAGGTTCAGTTAAGAACTCTAAGCCATCAATAGGAGAGAGCAGCTCACTTAAATCAAATCCCATAACAATCCCCCTGGAGACTCCCATTCTGTTTTTAAAACAACTCCAAATGATGCCTTCCATTTGAGAATGATTAGAGACCACAGACCCATCTGAGAGCTTTAAAGAGGCAATAGAATTTCTCCTACGTCTTTCTGTAGCCATAGCATGGAAGAACTTAGTGTTCTCCCCCCACCTTTATGTATCTTATTGTGCACCTCTTCCTTCAGTACAAGAATTGCAAATGAAGCAACTTTTCCAAATGGAGTTTAACAATCTTTCTGAAATTAAATTCTGGCCTAAACAAAGGCCTCAATTCTTCCAAACCATCCAGAAGCAAAATGACTTGGTTGCACTTGTCAATTAATAGCTTTAGCTTTGAAATATTCAAATGCCATCTCTTGAGGGCATGTCTAAGGGATTTAAACTTATCAGCAATGATAGTAGTGATGTGGGTTTTCTTGGAGGGCCTATCCCAAGACTCCTTAACACAATCCAAAAAACCATCCATCTCAACCCAATAATTCTCAAACCTAAATAAGTGAGACTTGGGAATAGAGGTATTAATAGATACCACACAGGGTACGTGATCAGAGGCAGTCCTGGCCAGCGGAAGAACTTCAGTCATAGGGTAAATGGAAATCCAATCTGCGGATGTAAAAAACCAATCCAATTGTTCCAGTAAAGGAGCATCTTGCATGTTAGACCATGTAAAAGCTCTGCCCTTTAAAGGCAGTTCAAGAAGGCCAAGGTGACCTATTATCTCATTAAAAATGAAAATATCATTAAGATCCCCTCCAGGAAGGTTTCTGTTGTCAGTTGACCTAATGAAATTGAAGTCACCTATGACCAGCCAATTTTCCCCTAAAGGAATATTCAAATCATACAGCCATTGCACAAAAATGTCCCTAGCTTCCCCTTGACAAGGTCCATACACAGTAACCAGTGTCCACTGCTCATTATTTTGCTTGGATGTGAATTTAACTACAACTGCAAACTGATGCACCTCTACTAAGCTTCCTTCAAAGACAGCTGAATTCCAAATCACTAGGATTCCCCCAGAAGCCCCCACTGAAGGTGCAAATGAAAAACTATCAAATCTTTTGGGACAAAAGCTCGGATTGCTCTAAAATCATAGTTTGAACATTTTGTTTCTTGGAAGCATGCAACAACACACTGGCTTTCATCTAGTTTCTGCCTGACTGCTCTCTGCCTAGCCTCAGAATTCAAACCCCTCACATTCCAGCAAAGCACATTCCAGTTCTTACAGGAATTACTCATTAAAGAACAGGATATAAAGAAGCAATCCAGGCATGCCACACAGTGACATACACACAAGTTTACAAGCCATATAACTAAACTTATTACAAAAGTTTCCACCAAGCTGTCCAGCAGATTTAAAGGCTTGCCAAACCAATAAGATAATAAAACTAAACATCAGAAGAAGAGCTATTTGAAGCTAGAGGATCAGCCATAAGCTTTTCCTTTGTCAAGAGACTCTCTTCAATGCCCAGCTCCTGTCCAATATGCTACAGCTTCTTAATTGGGGTTTCAGGTGGAACAGAGGCTTGCTGCTTCTCTTCTTCAGAAAGAACTGCAGAGAAAGGCTTAGCCTTGGGCTTCTTCTTCTTGGGCTGCAAGGGCGGCTGTTCAAAAGTTGGCTTATAGCCATCTCTCTGTGCAGAACCTCTAGTACACCTCCTGAGTGATGTGTCCACAATGGGAGTGGGAGCCAAAGTTTTCCTGGGCTTCCTAGGCTTCTTGGTAGACTCGGTACGAAAAGAAAAGCTTTGATCATCCACAGACACAGCAACTGTGGTTACCTGAGGGGGAAACAGAGCTCTGGCCACAGGGCTAGGGTTGATGCTTTCAGCATTGTAGTCCATCCAATTTAGCCTTGGCACATCCTGGGAGAAAGGAGAGTCCCAACTCCTTTTAAGCAAAGAAAAATCTACCATCTGCATTGGTTTTTGAATCTCTGGGATAATGTGACCCTGGAGCAGTGCTTCAAATTTCCTCTGTAGAATCATTTCTGGAGGCAGAGTTGGTCCCAAGACAGTAGGTGTTGCAATCTTAGGAGCATGAATATTCACCACAGGTGGTTGATACACCACAAGGGCCCAATCATCAGGATTGTACTGCACATGTTCAGCATCATCCAAATTCTCCTGAAGGTGCTGCTCTGCCAGAATCTCCTCCACTTGCACCTCATCATCAGGAACCAAGACAAAATTGGGCTATTGGTTTGTGTCATCAGAATCCTGTAAGTCATGCTAATCGATAACCATCGATTCCTGGTCCTGCTCAGGCACATTCTGCTGTTCAGGTGCGTTCTGCTGCACCTCTTGGTCATTCCAATTGCCCCAAATATCCTCCTCAACATGTGGAGCTGCAGGTGGCGGTGGAGGGGGCACTTCATTCCAACCCATGGCAGGGTAGGGTGGCAAAATAAAAGGAGGAAGATCCGGGAAAGGAACCCCAGGAAGTGGATGTGGGTTCCCATTGATTGGCATCCAATCCTCATCATGCGGCATTTGCTCTGCAAAATTAGCTCCCAAAATATATATTGGCACTGTCCAAGAAACCCGTGCTCCACCCCACGCAGCGTAATCCGTGAACACAACATCTCGAGGAACAAGAATGTCTTCTGGAAACGAAGCAAACACCAAAGATCTGACCAAATACGGGTCCTCGCTGTTCCAGTGATGAAACTTTCCAAAGGTGTTCACTGCAGCTCTGATGTTATCCGTATCGCGCTTGTCCAGAGGAATCCCCAAGAGCATCAACAGACCCTGATGAAAACCCCGAGCTCCGCGAAAACCCTCCCCCTCATCATGCTTCCTGAACCGAACGAAACGATCATTACCGAGGGCCTGAGGAGGCAGTTGGAGGAGGGAAGAATGCACCGCGGGGTCCCTAACTTCAAAAAGCCCGACTGCATTGATCCAAGGTTGCACAGAATGAACCTGGACCCCATGATCCTCGAGCCATTTAGCCACCTCTTCGCGAGCAGCACCAATCTGATCCATTGGGGGGATCGGCATGACTTCCGCAAGCATGAACTCCTCATGCCTGCGCACGATGGGTGAATGCGGCGTGACATACGTCCGCGGCCATCGGGCTTCTCCACCGTCGATGATGTGGTGGCCAGCCGTTACGTACTGCATCGGATCAAGTGGAAAGTTGGCCATCGGCTGCGATGAAGCTGGAGGTGGGTCAGTGGGCGGTGGAGGAGTTTCTGGAGCAGTAGTCCGCGAGGTCCTTGGAGAGTTGCAGGAGGTGCAAGGAGAGGAGGTTGGAACAGAGGAGGACGAAGGGTCCAAGCAAGTTAAATGAGCAGTCAGAGTGATATTCTTGCCACCAACAACCTCAGCCTCGGAAGTCGCAACTTTAGCGGGTTTGGGCATCCAAACTAGACCCAATCTCCTGGCGAAGCGGGCACAATCTCTTCTGCTATGGCCAACCCGGGAACAGCCCAAACAAGATAATTTAGACGTGCATGAGGATGCAAAATGACCCTGCTTGAAACATTGTTGGCATGTAATAATCTCCTTAACCATAGAATCAATCATCTGACCAAAAAGTTGATTAGCTTCCTATGAATTAGGTACAGTCTCCATTTCGGCCGAAGAGACTCATTATGGACATGGGCCGAAGGCACATGAGATGCAGCTGGATCAGCAAGATGGGCCATGGCGGCAGGTGGGTCGGCATGATGGGCCGAAGAGGGAGAATCACCCGAAAGATTTTGAAGTACCTGTCCAAAAATCCCGCCCCCGATTATCCCGCCTGAAGATGTCGGCGCAGTAGCAGCCTCGGCAACAAGCTGAGGAACCGTACCGAACGTGATCGGCAGCGACGTCGCCGTCCACCGGAGATTCACCGGAGGAGGGGGTGAATAACCACTCTTTCATGAGGAGGAATAGAATAACCAGCAATTTCAGTTGTATCAATGCAGTCTTGGGTAGCCGGGTATCTATAACCTTTGCAAACAGGATAATTCTGCCATGTTGCAAAAGATAATTTCTTCCGTGTAGCATTACCTGCCTTGATCATAGATTTAGCTGGTTTAGCATGCATAGCCAACAACCCTAGAGCAGCACATCTCTTGGAAGGACTGACAATGATCCATTCAGCATCACACTCTTTCTTCCAAACTTTGAACTCACGTACCCAATTAGGGCCGCCATTGCTCCATAAATGAAAATAACATTTGAAATGCGTGCATGAATAAGAACAAAGACTGGGTATGATTAGTCCAACCTGCTTGCATGAGACATGAAAGGCAAAAACCCTATCCCAAATGTTAGACACCATGAAATCAACTGCTGGTCCTCCAATAGCAGATTTGAGAGCCGCCGTGACAGAATCATCTGTAAGACGAAAATCATATCGACTGAAAGACACCACCATGATGAAATGGCCCGTGTCATCCGAAGGGTGCACCGTGAAGCCCGTAGATCTGAAAACCTTGTCAACGAAGTCCACACCCTTGGAGAAGTCCAAGCCAAGGGTGGATCCCCCATTAGCACCCATGAAATGGGTACTAGGAGATAGATCTGAGGACGCCGGAGAGATTTCGTGGAGAGAAACTAGGATTTGGTGGCTGGTGGAGGAGATCGCCGGAGGTGGAGGAGATCGCCTTAGGGGGTGGTGGGTGGCCATCCGCTACTACCCATATCACATAGTTCAACGGGTGGTCTGAAAGTTAATAGTGAGAGAATTAAATGCTCTTTTGGACCAAAATTTGGATAGGTTTAGCTAGATAGCCATTATCCCATAATCATGTACACCAAATAAGCACCAAAAAATTCAGATCGCAACGGGTACTTAGCAAATTGGCTATCCGTGCTGGACTCTTTCGAAAGCTGTCATTTCTTTATTTTTGTGCCTTGGAGCTGTGCATGTGTAGATGGGGCTAGGAGTTGAGATTCTGGGTTGGGTCCAAAGTAGTAGAAGTAGTCCAAAAATATTTTTTGAGTGTAGTATTTAGCATGTTGAAGCCTGCCTACTAGAATCACCACTGGCTGAAAGGAAAAGTGAAGGAAATAGGAATTGGCAAGTTCCCTATGGTACTACTATTCATGCATCTGGTTCAAAGTAATGGAGAAAGGCAAAACTGGAGGATTTTTTCCTTTAGTGTCTCTTTCAAAGAAACAACGTGTGAATTTAATATCCACTTGGCCGTCCTTTTCAAATTCCTATGCATGAAGAACAAGGCTATGTAATTGTTGCATAATAACATTGTAACTGTACATTTTCATGTGGTTCGACTTTAATTTGAGCATGCTTCTTGGCATTCACGTGTTCTTCCAATTCCTGTAAACCAAACACCCAGGTTGACAGAAATCCTGTGTATGCAAATGCTATGTTTTCCACGTGCATTCCTATCCTATTCCTCTGTTTTTCCTATCATTGCGTTTTTAGAATCTTCCAATTCAAAGTAGACCTTACAGAATTACTTATGTTATAGATAGGCGTCAAAGAAAGCACTGTGTGTTTTGTCCCGCTCCGACCGCGCCATCGTCCACCCCTCCTGAGCTGCTCCAACGACGGAAGCGTCCACCGCAGCATAGATCCCCCCTCCAGACCGTCTTTCGCCGCCACAGATCTTCTTCCCCGCCACCGGCAGCCACCATTACTGAATTACCATCATCAACTAAGCAGATGACCCTGAGGGCTATACGGATCTGCACGAGAGGTCGCACTCTTTCCTGTCTGCTTACGTTATGCATCCCTTAATATTACCTGCTACTTTATTGTCATGTTCACCTTTTAGAATAAGAGTCCGTACTCAAACTTGAGTTCCTAAATGCTTGTGGGGCACATATCGGGGAAGCAACAAATAGTATCTCTGTCTACTATCTGGTTCATCTTGGGTGTCTACTATGTGGTTCATGTTGGGTGGGCAACAAACAGTAAAGGAGTCATTATCTATCTTTTGAACTGAAGCTATTATCTGCTTGCTATGATTGGTTTCTGGTGTATCCTCTGGTTGCTACCATAAATCTGGATTTCTGCATGCACTCCTTACATAATCTCACTATGTTTTATTCCTATGCATGTCAGTTATTTTACCCAATGGTACTAAGCATGTAGAGAAAAAGAGAAGAGCCTTGCATGGCAATATGATGTTATGCAGACGTTGCTCCATGGCAGCCCCCCTCCCCCTATTCCAGATTGTAATCAAGAGGAAGATAACTGTTCAGAGGGGGATTCAGAGGGAGCAGACCTCTCCTTTTTACCCCCTGAGGTCATTGCTCTAACTTGTCATGCTGATATTGGTCATACAATGCAAATAGCGCCTTGCATTGCTTACATTATACATCATATATGCCATCTGCTTAGTTTACACATGCTTTGCGTTAATGCTACATGTTTAGTTACTATATCATATATGTGAATTATGCAATACCATCTTGTTTAGCCAGTCAACATATATGTAAATTATGCAATTCCATCTTGTTTAGCCAGTCATCATCTATGTGAATGCCATCCTTTTTTTCCATTATGTATTAGATTTGACAATCAATGTTAGTACATTCAACTACTCTTCCTGTGCATCAGCCATTTGAGTCGGTGATGGAAAAATCTGGAGTGAAAACAAGGTCTTCAGAGCAGACAGTGCTATCTGTCGAAGCACACATCTTCCCGGTTACAGATAGCTCCTCAGAGGAGGATTCAGAGATAGATGACCTGTCCTATTTCCCCCCAAGGTGTAAGCTTTAACTTGGCAGGGTTATATTGCTCATGTCATGAATATGGTGTCTTCCATTGCTATGTCATCTGCTTAGTTTAGACATGCTTTGTGTGAGTGCGACATGTTTAGTTTCTATATCATATATGTGAATTATGCAGTGCCATCTTGTTTAGCCATGCATCATATATGTGAATTATGCAAGGCCATGCTATTTACGTAGACATCTTTTTTTTCATTACGTATTCCATTTGTTGACAATGTTTGTATATTCAACTACTCTTCCTGTGCATCAGCCATTTGAGTCGGTGATGGAAAAATCTGGAGTGAAAACTAGGTCTTCAGAGCAGTCAATGTTACGTGCTGAAGTTGATATCATGCTGGTTACAGATAGCTCATCAGAGGAGGATTCAGAGACAGATGACCAGTCATATCCCCCCCCCTGAGGTGTATACTCTAACTTGGCAGGGTTATATTACTCATATCATGCATATGGTGTCTTGCATTGCTTAGTTTAGACATCATATATACATTATTCAATGCAATCTGCTTAGTTTAGACATCATATATGTGAATGCCATCTTCTTAATAGCTTATTATATAAATCATATATGTGAATTATATCATGCCATCCTGCTTACATAGACAACATGTATGTGAATTATGGCATGCCAACCTATTTAATAAATACATCATATAGTTATATCTTGTGATCCTGTTTCGATAGTCATCATATTTATAATCATGTCAGTCTATCCTATTTAGTTAGCCAACATATATGTGAAACTGTGTCATGCTATCCCATTTAGTTAGCCATTATATATGTGAAAATTGTGTCATGCTGTGACGCCCCCGATTTGATCGTACACTAATCATACACGCAAATGTGTACGACCCGATCAGGGACTCACGGGAAGATATCACAACACAACTCTAAACACAAATTAACATAAAAACAAGCTTCATATTACAAGCCAGGGCCTCGAGGGCTCGAATACAGAAGCTCGATAACAGACGAGTCAGCGTAAGCAACAATATCTGAGTACAGACATAAGTAAACAAGTTTTGCCTTAAGAAGACTAGCACAAACTGGGATACAAGGATCAAAAAGGCACAGGCCTCCTGCCTGGGTTCCACCTATCTACTCCTGGCCGTCGGCGTCCTCCACAAAGTAGTAGGCTCCGTCGGGGTAGTAGTGGTCGTCAGCAGGGACAACTGGCTCCTGGGATCCATCATCTGATCACAGCATTTAAGTAAAGGGGGAAAAGGGGGAGCAAAGCAACCGTGAGTACTCATCCGAAGTACTCGCAAGACTTACATCAGATCTATACTAATTATGCATCGGTATCAAATGAAAGGGGTAATATCTGTGGACTAGACTGCAGAATGCCGGAATAAGAGGGGGGAGAAGCTAGTCCTATCGAAGACTACGCTTCTGGTTGCCTCCATCTTGAAGCAGAGGAAGAGAACAGATGGTAAGTTAACCAAGTAACATCGTATAGCATAATCCTAACCCGACGATCCTCTCCACGTCACCCTGGGGAAGAGCAATCACCGAGTGTATCTGGCACTTGTAAGGGTGTGTTTTATCAAGTATCCGGTTCTAGTTGTCAGAGGTCGAGATACAACTCCAAGTCATCCTTTTACCGAGGGACACGGGTATTCGAATAGATAAACTTCCCTGCAGGGGTGCACCACATATTCCCCAACACGCTCGACTCCTCGGGCAGAACTGCCGTCCTAGAACATCAACACGTCGCAGCCCCACCTAGGCTCAACAGAGAGGTCAGCACGCCGGACTAAACCCTATGCACGCAGGGGTTTGGGCCCATCTCCCATTACGCTCCTGCATGTTGCGAGGGCGGCCGATGAACAGACCTGGCAACCTCCATTACATGGCAGGTGCTTACGCGGTCCAACCCGGCGCGCGCCGCTCAGTCGCTGACGTCTAATAAAGCTTCGGCTGATACTACGGTGTCGAGTGCCCATAACTTCCTCGCATAGTTGGTTAGTGCGTATAAGGCTAGTGGCCCGCTCAGATCAAATATCCAATCTCGTTAATCGCGTTATTATGAAATAACCGTGGACGACGACCAGGGCCAGGCCCACCTCTCTCCTGGGTGGTCACAACCTGCCCTGTCGCTCCGCAACAAAAAGAGTCACTTAGGGAGCCGTCGGAAAGATCAGTCCTCTCAGCCCCCGTTTGTGAATCACCTGTGGGTACTCTACGAGCCGACCCGACTTTAGTATCAATCTTGTATCATATGTAATAAGTATATATACCCGCAGCGATCACGGCCCGATAGTATAGCATAGCAGATGGACAAGAATGTAGGGCCACTAATGAATAAACTTGCATCCTATACTAACCATTTAGGATTGCAGGTAAAGGTATCAACAGTAGTAGCAAAGACAGGCTATGCAACAGAATAGGAACTACCGATAACAGTAACAGCTACACTACTCTAATGCAAGTAGTAGAGGGAAAGAGTAGGCGATATCTGGATGATCAAGGGGTTTTTGCTTGCCTGGAGCCTCTACTGAAGTGGTCTGGTCGTCGACAAAGTAGTTGTACTCGGCAGCGTCGGCGGCGGTCTCAGTGTCTATCGAGAGAGAAGGAGGGGGGAAGAAACAGTAAATACAAAGCAAACAACGTAACACAATGCATGACATGGCAATATGCTGTGCCGGGTGTGTTCTAATGTATGGTTGCACGTTACCGAGGAAGGGGGAATCCATTCGGGAATGTTTTCCCGGTTCCGGACATTTGTCAGACAGATGACCGGAGGGGGACGGTTCCATGTTCGGGTAGTTAGAGACATGTGACGAACGAACGGAGTGCGTATTCGGATTCGTCTCGTCGTTCTGAGCAACTTTCATGTAGAAAGTATTTTCATCTGAGCTACAGTTTATTTTGAATTAATTTCTGAAGTTTTATTAATCTTTTGGAATTATTTTAAATCAAGAAAATGTTTTATTACATCAGCATGATGTCATGCTGACATCAGTAGTCAACATTGACTGTTGACTGGTCAAATTGACCAGTGGGTCCCAGTGTCAAAGACTAGTCAGTTTTAATTAACAGATTAATAGTTAACTAGCTAATTAGTCTAACTAAACTAGATTAGATTAATTAAACATTATTAATTAATTTAATTAAATAATTAATTAATTAATTATTTTTATTTATTTATTTTCTTATTTTCTTTTTCTTATTTCATTTTTCTCCTGGGGCTAGGCCCCACCGGTCAGTGGCCAGAGGCCACAGCCACGGGCACGGCCATGGCCGAGCCACGGGCGCGGCCGGCACTGGCCATGGCGTGGCCGGCCGGCGGGGAGCAGCGGAGGGGGGGCTGGGGGCTGGCTCGGCCATGGGGTGGGGCGGCCAAGGGGGGGGGACGTCGAAGGCGCGGGACGACGAGCAGCGCGGCCTAGGGCGGGCCCAGGCGCGGCGACGAATGGCGGCCAAGGGCGGGGCGCGGCTGGGCGCGCCCAGGCCATGGCGAGCGCGAGCACGGCGTGCGGTGAGTGCGTGCAGGCATAGGGGGGCGGAGCGCGAGCGGGGTGGCTCACCGTCGCGGGAAAGGAGAGGGGGCGGCGGTGGTGCGGTGGAGATGAGGAGGAGGCGGTCCGGCGGCGGCCGGTGGCGACGGCGTGTCGGGGCGGCGACGTGGTCGGAGAGGCGGGGCGCTGGCAGGATCGGGCCCGATCCCGATCCAAGCCAGAGAGAGCGAGGGGATTGGGGGTGAGTGGGTGTCGGTTGGGGAGTGGCTGGGCTGGTAGGGGGAGTGGGGGCCTATGTAGGCCGCGGTAGGTGGGCCGACCCAGTTGGGCCAGGGGCTGGGTGTCCTTTTGTATTTTTTGTTTTCTTTATCTTTTTTAGTTTTTGTTTTCGTTTTGTTTTAATATCAAAATTGATTTAATTAATTATAACAATTATACCTAATTAGTATTGCAATATATCCCACTGAAACAAAATGTTCAAACTTTATTTTAAACTAGTTTGTAATTATTTATTTAAATAAAAGTACTTATTAATTATTTTTAAACACTGTTTTAATTATCTTAGTGCATTTAAATATTTTATAAAAGTGTGGTTCCTTCACCACCATTACTTATGAATTATTTGACACACTCCGAACATTTTAGTTTCAATAATTGAAAACTTTTATTGTTTGGCTTGATTTTGAATTTGAATTCGAACGGGATTGAATTAACGCGAGATTAACAACAGTGACATCGGTGACATGGCATCATTAGTAGAGGGTTAATGTAGCTTAATTATCCGGGTGTTACAATTCTCCCCCTCTAAAAGAAATTCTGGCCCTGAGAATCAAGATATAGAAGGGAGAAGATCGGGATATTCCGCACAAAGTTTATCCTCGCGCTCCCAAGTGGCTTCATCTTCAGAATGATTCGACCACTGAACTTTGAGGAACTTGTTAACCTTCTGGCGGGTCTGACGTTCAGATTCTTCGAGAATACGGACCAGATGTTCTTTATAAGAGAGGTCTTGTTGCAATTCAAGCATTTCGTGGTCCACTCCTCGAACAGGGTCTTTGAAGCAGCGGCGGAGCTGTGACACATGGAAGACATCGTGAACCTGAGAAAGGTTCGGCGGTAGCTCCAACTGGTATGCCACTTTTCCACACCTTTCAAGGATGGTGAAAGGACCAATAAAACGAGGAGCTAACTTGCCCTTGATTCCGAAGCGGTGAGCACCCTTCATTGGTGTAACTCGGAGATAAGCCTTTTTGCCTGGTTGATAGACCATATCTTTGTGATGGCGGTCATACTGACTCTTTTGATGTGACTGAATAGCCTTGAGATTCACGCGAATAAGGCGGACTTGTTCTTCGGCAGGTTGGATAATATCCGGACCGAAGAGTGGACGTTCCCAAGTTTCTGACCAGTACAGAGGGGTCCGGCACTTTCGTCCATATAACACTTCAAAGGGGGCCATCTTCAGACTAGCTTGATAGTTGTTGTTATAAGAGAATTCAGCATACGGAAGAGATTCCTCCCATTTCTTGCCGAAAGAAATGACGCAAGCTCGAAGCATGTCTTCGAGAACTTGGTTGACTCGTTCAACTTGCCCCTGAGACTGAGGGTGAAAAGCGGTGCTAAATGACAGATGAGTTCCCATAGCTTCTTGGAAACTTCCCCAGAATCTTGAAGTAAACAAGCTGCCACGGTCTGAGCTGATTACCAGTGGAATACCGTGGAGTGAAACAATCCTGGACATATACAGATTTACCAGCTGGCTAGCAGTGATTGTTTCCTTGACGGCCAGAAAATGTGCAACTTTGGATAACCGGTCAATGACGACAAGAATAGCATCATTACCTTTCTGCGACTTGGGAAATCCAGTGACGAAGTCCATTTCAACGTGGTCCCATTTCCATTCAGGAATTGTAATAGGTTGCAGAGTTTCAGCAGGCCTTTGATGTTCTGCTTTGATACGACGGCAAATGTCACACTCAGCAACATAGCGAGCAATGTCTTGCTTCATGTTTGACCACCAGAACCTCTGATGAATGTCTTGGTACATCTTGGTGCTACCGGGATGAATAGATAGAGGCGTATCATGAGCTTCTTTCATAACCTCCGCAATCTTACTCTGGTTTTTCTCTTTACTCGGTACCACTAGGCGGCCTTTGAAGTACAAAGCACCATCATCAGCAATAGTGAAGAACGAGGGTTTTCCTTCTGCGAGATAGAGTTTAATCTTCTCGGCATCCCTGTCATATTTCTGAAGCCTCTTGATGGAGTCTATGAGATCTGGCACGACAGTCAGGGTATTAAGGGAACCCTGGGGAACAACACAGAGGTTCATCTTTGGAAATTCTTTAGGAGGAGGAGTGAGTGCACCCGGAGGAACAATATGGAGGTTCAACTTCCGGAATTCTTCAACAAGTGCGGGCTGAAGTTTATGAACCTGAAGATGGTTGCAGTAAGACTTGTGGCTCAAAGCATCAGCCATTACATTAGCCTTTCCTGGGGTATATGAAATACCCAAGTCAAAATTCGCTACGGTCTCCATCCATCTCTGCTGACGGAGATTTAGGTCAGGCTGAGTAAACAGATACTTCAGACTTTGGTGGTCAGTGAAGATCTCGCAACGATTACTGAGAAGGTAATGTCACCACTGTTTCAGTGCATATATGACAGCAGCAAGTTCTAAGTCATGAACTGGATAGTTCTCTTCATGAGGACGCAACTGTCGTGAGGCATAAGCAATCACCTTGTGCTCTTGCATTAGGACACAGCCTAATCCTTGACGAGAAGCGTCGCAATAAATGACGAAGTCCTTCTTAGTGTCTCGCAGACCAAGCACTGGGGTAGTTGTCAGCTTGTCTTTAAGCGCCTGGAAACTTTCTTGGCATTTGTCTGTCCATTCATACTTAACGCCCTTATGAAGCAGATTGGTTAAGGGCTTGGCAATCTTGGAGAAGTTCTCGACAAATCGACGGCAATAGCTGGCGAGTCCGAGAAAACTTCTGATTTGTGTAACATTCTTTGGGGGAGTCCAGTCTTGAATAGCTTGAACTCGCTCTGGGTTAACAACAATACCATCCTTGGAGATGACATGCCCCAGATAGGTTACTTCGGGCAACCAGAATTCACACTTGGAATACTTAGCATATAATTGATGCTCTCGAAGCTTTTCCAGTACAAGACGGAGATGTTCAGCGTGTTCTTTCTCATTCTTGGAATACACCAGGATATCATCCAGATAAACCACGACGAACTTGTCGAGGTATTCCATGAATATGTAGTTCATCAGGCGAGAGAATGTAGCTGGAGCATTGGTCAAGCCGAAAGACATGACGGTATACTCATATGAACCATATCGAGTAACGAAGGCAGTCTTTGGGATATCCTCTTCACGAACATGGATCTGATGGTAACCCAACCTCAAGTCGAGTTTAGAGAAGACTGATGATCCAGCCAGTTGATCATACAGATCATTGATCCGAGGAAGGGGATATTTGTTCTGAATAGTTGCTTGATTGATAGGACGATAATCTTGGACCAATCGGTTCGTTCCATCCTTCTTCTTGACAAAGAGTGAAGGTGCTCCCCAAGCAAAGGAACTTGGACGAATGAAACCTTGTCGAAGTGAAGTGTCGATTTCCTCCTTAAGCTCAAGGAGTTCATGTGGCAGCATTTTGTAGGGTCGTTTGGCTATAGGAGTGGTGCCTGGTTTCAAGTCGATGACAAACTCGACAGCTCGAGCAGGGGGTATCCCTGGGAGTTCTTCCGGGAAAACATCTGGGAAGTCGAAACGACTGGAATGTGTTCAATGCCTTCGAGTGGAGATGCATTTAACGCATTCAAGGCATAAAGCCTTGCCTTGGCATTTTGAACCCGACGAGCGTTGTAGCTCACTATTTCATCAGAAGGGTGTAGGAGATGGATGGTCTTCGTGGCACAAACTATGGAAGCAGTATGCGCTTTCAACCAATCCATTCCCAGAATAAGTTCTATATTGGAAGACTTCAAGATGATAGGAGAGGCATGGAATTCCAATCCTTCAATTTCAATCATGACATTTCGGCAAACCATAGAGGTTCGACATTGGCCCGCGGGGGTTTGTACCACTATTGGAATGTTCATCTCTTCGTATTTAATGCCATGCATGAATGCAAAATCTTCTGACATGAATGAATGCGATGCTCCTATATCGAATAAAACAGTAGCTAGTACTGAAGTAATAAGAAGAGTACCCATCACAGTAGCAGGCTGGTCTTGAGCTTCATTGTGGTCAACATTGTTAGCGTGAGCACGACCATAAGGCCTCGCATTGTTGTTGCGGGGCTGGTTGTTTCCACGGGTGTTGCTACGGCCAGTTGAGGGCAGAGCCAGCTGGTTCTGATTCAGGTAGCATTCCCTCTCAAAGTGACCTAGTTTTCCACACTTGAAGCACAGACCATCATTGGGGTTGGGAGCAGGAGCTCGAGGTGGTGGTCCTAAAAGCCTCGGCTGCATAGGTGGTGGAGGAGGCAGACGCGGTGCAGCATAAGACTGTCTTGGAACAGGTGCAGCTGGGCGGTACACACTGTTGGGAATCTAGATCCGACGCTTCGGCGGTATCACGCCCGAAGACGAGCCGGGTTCACGGTTGCGCCTAAGAGAACCATGGTGTTCCTGCAGACCAGTTTCAACCTGGATAGCCTTGTTCACCAAGGTTGCGAAGTCAGCAAAGTCATGCACAAGGAGCGCTAGCTTGATGTCAGCTTGAAGTCCATCACGGAACTTTTCCTGCCTACGGGCATCAGTAGCAATGTCTTCTTCAGCGTAACGAGACAAGTCCAGGAATTCCCGCTGATAAGCATCCACAGTTTTGTTGCCCTGGACGTGGTTACGGAACTCTTTCTTCTTCCTGTCCATGATTCCCTGAGGAATGAAGCGGGCACGGAAGGCAACTTGGAAGTCTGGCCAAGTGATGATTGTTCCAGCAGGCAGTGAACGCAAGTGGCTGTCCCACCATTCAGGAGCTGGACCCTTCAGAAAGTAGGTTGCAAAAGTGACATAATTGACAGGGGCAACATCGGCAGACTCCAGTTCATAGGTGATGTCGCGGAGCCAGTCATCAACATCAAGGGTCTGAGTTGAGCTGCGGTAGATAGTGGGGTTGAGCCTCATGAAGTCCTGCAGAGTGACTGTGGGAGGCTGTTGGTTCATGTTGGGATGTGGGAACTGGTCCATGAGTCCTTGCATGAATTGTCGATTCAGTTCGAACTGCTGCATCATCCCAGCCATGTATTCGGGCGGTGGTGGATTGTTGGCACCACGGCCACGTGGACCTGGTCTAACCATCCTGCTAAAACGTAACATGGATAGTTTAGCATTGAGCAATTCCAGCGATATGAAAACAATTATGAGGTAACATGCACAGAGAGAGTAGTGCAAAAGATACATCATAGTAGTCAAGCATAGCGTACATATCCAGACATAATTCGGTTACAAGCCAGTAGTTCGAGTACGAAAGGGAAATAAGCTAGACCAACTAGGCGGCACGCAGGCACGCGGTGGAGGGATACAAATAAGAGACATAGCGATATGCTACATCAACGTCGGGGAAGACCACGGTAACCACGTAACTGCAGGTGACTATACATCAGTCTGTTCTCGGTCTCAGGTGGCTGCATCCCGTGGATACTCTCGTGCCGGATCCGGTTCGGGGCCAGAAGAAGAGGTCCACGTGCAGGGGTATCACCCCCAAGTGCAGGCCACGCAACACCCGGAGGAAACTCCGTCCTGCTCGGGAAGAGAATGTACTCAGGGTGGATCCCATGGTAGACTACTGGCATCAACTGTGTTAGAGCATCGTAAAGACGAGTGCGAGTCGCGTACAGCTCAACAGTAAGAGCTCGGGCAGTGCGATCCAGAGCCTCAGTGTACCGTACCAAGTACTGCGGGTCGTAGCGACGCGCCTCGTATGGGGTACAGACCGTAGAGTAGTATGCAGTCTCGTCCCCAGCAGGGACATATGGGATGTATCAGAATCCTGTAGTCTCCAAGCGGGGGTGCTCCCCGCGGAGACGGGTCATAGCAACAAAGGCAGCCTCCTGAACTGTCATCTCCTCAGTCACACTGAAACCAACAAAGGTGTGTATCTCGTTGGTGGAGAGATCCCGACGATCGAAGATACGGACCACAGTGCGGTACAACTCCTGGTTGAACTCGCGGTAGACCTCGTAAACAGTGTACTGAGGGTATCAGCGATATCCCAGCATGGTCAAAAGGTCGACCAGGATATCCGGGAATACAGTCGCACCAATCGCCATAGCGTGGCGCACGATCTGCGTTGCGGGACGCATCTGAAACAAAGGAGTTCAAAGTCGTCAAATGACAGTGATGTGCATTATTCAATAACTTGAAGGAAATTGCAGATAGTCCAGCTCTCCGGGTAGATGTGATTACGAGATCCTAATGTCAGAGTTAGTAAAACTTTTACCTGAATAGAAGAGAGATCAGAGTCCCAGAGTATAGAAGAGGAATAAAATATCCTAACACCACCCATTTATGATGTGGGCCCGTAAGCCACACAACAAGTTAATATTTTTTTTTTCAAATACTAGACTCAACTTCAGCCAAGGAGTTGGAAAGGGGGCTACCTACAGGCAGTCGGCTCTGATACCAACTTGTGACGCCCCCGATTTGATCGTACACTAATCATACACGCAAATGTGTACGACCCCATCAGGGACTCACGGGAAGATATCACAACACAACTGATAGCTTGTGAATCTTGATGTGTTGATGATGACTTGCGTTGTGGTTCCTCGAAGCGGAGAGGATGATGCAGCAAGCAGTGAAGTATTTCCCTCAGTTAAGAACCAAGGTATCGAACCAGAAGGAGGTCCATGCACCACCACGTATTCAGCCCCTACACACAAGAAAACAAATCTCCGCACCCAACGCGATCAAGGGGTTGTCAAGCCCTTGCCGGTAAGGTGAAAGATGAAACGTGGATGGGAAATTGATGCAAAGTGAAAGACGGTTCAGATCTGAAAAGTTTAGATCAAGAGCGAAAGAAAGCAAGATTGAAAGCAATATGATGGAAACAAGACCCCGGGGGCCGTAGGATTCACTAGTGGCTTCTCTCAAATAAAAATAGCAACGGTGGAAAACTTTTACTGTTGGGCAATTGATAGAACTTCGAATAATCATGACGATATCCAGGCAATGATCTATATATAGGCATCACGTCCAAGATTAGTAGACCGACTCTTGCCTGCATCTACTACTATTACTCCACACATCGACCGCTATCCAGCATGCATCTAGTGTATTAAGTTCATGGAAAAACGGAGTAATGCAATAAGAACTATGACATGATGTAGATCGGATCTATTCATGTAGGAATAGACACGATCTTTTTCTCCTTAGTAGCAACGATCTACGCTTGTCTTGCTGCCCTTTCTGTCACTGGGAAAGATCACCGCGAGATTGAACCCACTATTGAGCACCTCTTCCCATGGCAAGAAAAATCAATCTAGTCGACCAAACTAAACCAAAGTTTCGAAGAAGAAATACAAGACTATAAGAAATCATGCAAATAAGAGATCAAAGAACTCAAATGACTTTCATGGATATAAAAAGGCAAATCTGATCATAAACTCAAAGTTCATCGGATCCCAACAAACACACCGCCAAAGGTGTTACATCATATGGATCTCCAAGAGATCATTGTATTGAGGATCAAAGAGAGAGAGAGATATCTAGCTACTGCCTACGGACCCGAAGGTCTACAATGGACTACTCACGCATCATCGGGGAGGCACCAATGGACATGGTGAAACCCCCCGAGATGGTGTCTAGATTGGATCTGGTGGTTCTGGAACTTGCGGCGGCTGGAATTGTGTTTCGTCGACTCCCCTGAGGGTTTCTGGATTTTACGGGATTTATAGGGCGAAGAGGCGGTGGAGAGGAGGCCTGAGTGGGCCACCACCCACCAGGGCGTGCCTGGGTCTCCTGGCGCGCCCCTGTGGGTTGTGGCCACCCAGGTTTGCTTCTCCGACTCTCCCTTGGTCCTACGGGTGTCTTCTGGCCCAGAAAAATTCCACAAAAAGTTTCGCTGCGTTTGGACTCCGTTTGATATGGATTTTCTGTAAATCAAAAACAGGGCAGAAAACAGCAACTGGCACTTGGCACTATGTCAATAGGTTAGTTCCAAAAATTGATATAAACTTGATAGGAAATCATTCTAAAACATCCAAAATTGATCATATATCAGCATGGAACAATCAAAAATTATAGATACGTTGGATACGTATCAGCATCCCCAAGCTTAACTCCTACTCGTCCTCGAGTAGGGAAGTGATAAAAACATAATTTTTGATGTGGAATGCTGCCCAACATGATGTAACTCTTCTATTTGGCATGAATGTTCAGATCCAATGATTCAAGACAAAAGTTCATTGACATCAAGAACAATAATACTTCAAGCATACATAGAAAGAAAATCATGAAACGTCAAAAATAACATGGCTAAAGAAAGTTATCCCTACAAAATCATATAGTCTTGTTATGCTCCCTCTTCTTAGCACAAAGTATAAATCATGCCCACCCCGGTGTTAGTCAAGCAATTGTATTCATACTTATGCATTCTCAAACTTTTTCACTCTTCACGCAATATATGAGCGTGAGCCATGGACATAGCACTATGGGTGGAATAGAAAGTGGTAGTGGACAAAAAGGAGGGAGAAGGTTCACATCAACTAGGCAAATTAATGGACTATGGAGATGTCCATCAATTGATATCAATGTGAATGAGTAGGGATTGCCATGTAACGGATGCACTAGAGCTATAAGTGTATGAAAGCTCAAAAAGAAACTAAGTGGGTGTGCATCCAACTTGCTTGCTCATGAAGACCTAAGGCATTTGAGGAAGCCTATCATTGGAATATACAAGCCAAGTTCTATAATGAAAAATTCCCACTAGTATATGAAAGTGACAAAATATGAGACTCTCTATCATGAAGATCATGGTGCTACCTTGAAGCACAAGTGTGGAAAAGGATAGTAACATTGTCCCTTCTCTCTTTTCTCTCATTTTTTCTTTTTTTTCTCTTTTCTTTTTTTTCTTTTTCTCTTTTCTCATTTTTTTCTTTTTCTCTTTTTTCATTTTTTTCTTTTTCTATTTTGATGGGCTTCTTTGGCCTCTTTTATTTGATATGGGCTTCTTTGGCCTCTTTTATTTATTTCCTCACTTGGGACAATGCTCTAATAATGATGATCATCACACTTTTATTTACTTATAACTCATGATTACAACAAAGGATATGACTCTATATGAATGCATGACAATGATGGTGTGAGTCATGATGAACGGAACGGTGGAGCTACATGGCAATATGTCTCGGAATGGATATGGGAATGCCATAATAGGTAGGTATGGTGGCTGTTTTGAGGAAAGGAGTGGTTTAATGCACTGGCGAGAGTTGCGCGGTACAAGAGTGGCTAGCATAGTGGAAGGGTGAGAGTGCGTATAATCCATGGACTCAACATTAGTCATAAAGAACTCACATACTTGTTGCAAAAAGTTTATTAGTTTTCAAAGCAAAGTACTACTACGCATGCTCCTAGGGGAAGGGTTGGTAGGAGTTAACCATCGCGCGATCCCGACCTCCACACAAAGGAAAGCAATCAAGAATAAATTGCACTCCAACTTCATCACATAACTAGAAGACCATACGTGCATACTACGGGAATCACAATTCTTTCAACACAAGTATTTCATCAATCTCACAAATTCCTACTAGCATGACTCTAATATTACTATCCAAATATCTCAAAACAATTATGAGGAATCACACTTCACATATATTCAATGCTTTCATGAAGGTTTTCATGTAGACCAAACTTGAATATCTATCACTTTGGAACTATGCAAGTGTGTGCCATTGTATGCTCCAACAAGTATAAGTGAAGATCATGAGCATAAATTTCTATCTCTCAAAAAGGTATAAGTGAAGCAAGAGAGATTTTCTACAAAATTTCCAGCAACTCTCAAACAAATATAAGTGAAGCATGAGAGCTTTTCTTCAAAAATAACTAAGCACGTCGTGCTCAAAAATATATAAGTGAAGCATATGAGCAAATTCCTAGCTCAAAAAGATTTAAGCGAAGCACATGAGCCATTCTAATAAACTAAAACCACCTTGGCTTTCTCAAGACAAGTGTGTATAGAAAGGATTGATGACTTTGATCAAACAGCAAGGAAAGTAAAAAATTCAAAGCAAACAAGACGCTCCAAGCAAGACACATATCATGTGACGAATAAAAATATAGTTTCAAGTAACATACCGATGGTTGTTGGAATAAAGAGGGGATGCCACTCGGGGGCATCCCCAAGCTTAGATGCTTGAGTCTTCTTAAAATTTACCTTGGGTTGCCATGGGCATCCCCAAGCTTAGTCTCTTGCCACTCCGTATTCCGTCATCCATAGAAAGCTCACCCAAAACTTGAAAACTTCAATCACACAAAACTTAACAAAACCCGTGAGATCTATTAGTATAGGAAAGCAAATCACTACTTTTAGGTACTGTTGCAAACCCATTCATATTTTATCTTGCATAATATCTACTGTATTCCAACTTTGCTATGTCTCATACCCCCCGGAAAAGACCATAGAATCATCAAAACAAGCAAACAATGCAAAGAAAACAGAATCTTTTTCAGACAGAACAGTCTGTAGTAATCTGGAAGTTTCAGATACTTCTGTAACTCAAAAAATTCTGAAAAATTAGGACAATTTCGAAAAATCATATAGCAATACTGTGTAAAAAATTCAGAATTTTCTTACGTTCCAGTAAAGAAAAATAATTCCTGGACTGGACGCAAAAGTTTCTGTTTTGAAAACAGCATCAATTATACTTTCTTCTAGATTACCCCAAAGGTATTGCTTGGCACAAAAACTAAATAAAACACCAAAAACACAATATATACAAAGAGATAATTGTGCAAACACTCAAGAACAGAAAGCAAAAAGCAAAAATAAATTATTCGTTGGGTTGCCTCCCAACAAGCGCTATCGTTTTACGCCCTTAGCTAGGCATAAAGATTGGATCTAAGTATTGTCATCTTTGTTTTTGGATCCATAAGAGGCCCTCATGATAGATTCATATGGTGGCCTTATTCTGGTCCTAGGGAAGTGTTACATCCCTTTCCTCAACGGGAATTGGAATTTTATATTCCCTTCCTTCATATCAATCACGGCACCAATAGGGCGCAAAAACAGTCTACCAAGAATAATTGGACAAGACGGATTGCAATCTATATCAAGGACAATCAAATCTATGGGAAAAAAATTCCTATTAGCAAGGATAAGAACATTATTGATCCGTCCCATAGGTTTTTAATGGTGGAATCCGCCAAGTGAAGATTCAAAGAACACTCCTCGAAATCGGTAAAACCAAGAACATCACATAAAGACTTTGGTATGGTGGAAACACTTGCACCCAAATCACACAAGGCAAAGCACTCATAATTTTTAATTTTCACTTTAATGTTAGGTTCCCACTCATCATGCAATTTTCTAGGGATTGAGATCTCTAGATTCAATTTGTCCTCATAAGCTTTCATTAAGGCATCTACTATATGTTTAGTAAACGCCTTGTTTTGTTCATAAGCATGAGAAGAACTAACCATGGATTGCAGCAAGGAAATACATTCAATCAAAGAGCAATTGTCATAATTAAAATCCTTGAGATCCATAGAAATAGTAGGGCAATCACTAGAAAGAGTTTTGATCTCTTCATGCCCACTTTTTGCAAAATTTTCAACAAGATCTTTGTTCTCAAAAAATTTGGGACGCCTTCCAATGGAAGTTGGATCATGTCCAGTCCCTTTTTCAACAATTTCAATCTTAGAAAACAAGGAATCAAGAGGAGTAGTACCAATCATCTTAAGATCTTCATCTTTTTCAGGCACAAAATCGCAAGAAAACGCTTTTTCCAACGTCGAGATGTTATCTAGCAATTGGGTAGCTTCATGCAAGGTAAGTTCAATGAACGTCCCCCCTCGGATGAATCCAAAATATTTCGAGAGGAAAAATTCAAACCCATATAAAAGTTTTGCATAATCGCCCAAAGTTTCATCCCATGAGTTGGGTGATTCTTTAGGATCGATTTCATCCTTTCCCATGCTTGTGAAACAGGCTCATGCTCAAGTTGCTTAAAATTTATGATTTGTACTCTAAGGTAAAGAGCTTTTGCCATGATGACCATGCAAAACAAGAGTGCAAACAAAACAGATCTAGCAAGAAAACGGCGAACGAAAAAGAAAGGCGAATAAAACGGCAAATTGGTGAAGGGGGGAGAGAGGAAAACCGGAGGCAAATGGTGAAATGGGGGAGAGGAAAACCGGAGGCAAATGGCAAATAATGAAAGTACGAAGAGATGAGATTTGTGAATTGGAACCTGGTGGATGATGAAGAAGCCTCCCCGGCAACGGCGCCAGAAATACTTCTTGATAGCTTGTGAATCTTGATGTGTTGATGATGACTTGCGTTGTGGTTCCTCGAAGCGGAGAGGATGATGCAGCAAGCGGTGAAGTATTTCCCTCAGTTAAGAACCAAGGTATCAAACCATAAGGAGGTCCTTGCACCACCACGTATTCAGCCCCTACACACAAGAAAACAAATCTCCGCACCCAACGCGATCAAGGGGTTGTCAAGCCCTTGCCGGTAAGGTGAAAGATGAAACGTGGATGGGAAATTGATGCAAAGTGAAAGACGGTTCAGATCTGAAAAGTTTAGATCAAGAGCGAAAGAAAGCAAGATTGAAAGCAATATGATGGAAACAAGACCCCGGGGGCCGTAGGATTCACTAGTGGCTTCTCTCAAATAAAAATAGCAACGGTGGAAAACTTTTACTGTTGGGCAATTGATAGAACTTCGAATAATCATGACGATATCCAGGCAATGATCTATATATAGGCATCACGTCCAAGATTAGTAGACCGACTCCTGCCTGCATCTACTACTATTACTCCACACATCGACCGCTATCCAGCATGCATCTAGTGTATTAAGTTCATGGAAAAATGGAGTAATGCAATAAGAACTATGACATGATGTAGATCGGATCTATTCATGTAGGAATAGACACGATCTTTTTCTCCTTAGTAGCAACGATCTACGCGTGTCTTGCTGCCCTTTCTGTCACTGGGAAAGATCACCGCGAGATTGAACCCACTATCGAGCACCTCTTCCCATGGCAAGAAACATCAATCCAGTCGGCCTAACTAAACCAAAGTTTCGAAGAAGAAATACAAGACTATAAGAAATCATGCAAATAACAGATCAAAGAACTCAAATCACTTTCATGGATATAAAAAGGCAAATCTGATCATAAACTCAAAGTTCATCGGATCCCAACAAACACACCGCCAAAGGTGTTACATCATATGGATCTCCAAGAGATCATTGTATTGAGGATAAAAGAGAGAGAGAGCCATCTAGCTACTGCCTACTGACCCGAAGGTCTACAATGGACTACTCACGCATCATCGGGGAGGCACCAATGGACATGGTGAAACCCCCCGAGATGGTGTCTAGATTGGATCTGGTGGTTCTGGAACTTGCGGCGGCTGGAATTGTGTTTCGTCGACTCCCCTGAGGGTTTCTGGATTTTAGGGGATTTATAGGGCGAAGAGGCGGTGGAGAGGAGGCCTGAGTGGGCCACCACCCACCATGGCGCGCCTGGGCCTCCTGGCGCGCCCCTGTGGGTTGTGGCCACCCAGGTTTGCTTCTCCGACTCTCCCTTGGTCCTACGGGTGTCTTCTGGCCCAGAAAAATTCCACAAAAAGTTTCGCTGCGTTTGGACTCCGTTTGATATGGATTTTCTGTAAATCAAAAACAGGGCAGAAAACAGCAACTGGCACTTGGCACTATGTCAATAGGTTAGTTCCAAAAATTGATATAAACTTGATAGGAAATCATTCTAAAACATCCAAAATTGATCATATATCAGCATTGAACAATCAAAAATTATAGATACGTTGGAGACGTATCAACAACTCTAAACACAAATTAACATAAAAACAAGCTTCGTATTACAATCCAGGCTCTCGAGGGCTCGAATACAGAAGCTCGATAACAGACGAGTCAGCGGAAGCAACAATATCTGAGTACAGACATAAGTAAACAAGTTTTGCCTTAAGAAGGCTAGCACAAACTGGGATACAAGGATCGAAAAGGCACAGGCCTCCAGCCTGGCTGCCACCTAACTACTCCTGGTCGTCGGCGTCCTCCACGAAGTAGTTGGCTCCGTCGGGGTAGTTGTGGTCGTCAGCGGGGACAACTGGCTCCTGGGATGCGTCATCTGATCTAAGCATTTAAGTAATGGGGAAAAGGGGGAGCAAAGCAACCATGAGTACTCATCCAAAGTACTTGCAAGACTTACATCAGATCTATACTAATTATGCATCGATATCAAATGAAAGGGGTAATATCTGTGGACTAGACTGCAGAATGCCGGAATAAGAGGGGGGAGAAGCTAGTCCTATCGAAGACTACGCTTCTGGCTGCCTCCATCTTGAAGCAGAGGAAGAGAACAGATGGTAAGTTAACCCAGAAACATCGTATAGCATAATCCTAACCCAACGATCCTCTCCACGTCACCCTGGGGAAGAGCAATCACCGGGTGTATCTGGCACTTGTAAGGGTGTGTTTTATCAAGTATCCGGTTCTAGTTGTCAGAGGTCGAGATACAACTCCAAGTCGTCCTTTTACCGAGGGACACGGGTATTTGAATAGATAAACTTCCCTGCAGGGGTGCACCACATATTCCCCAACACGCTCGACTCCTCGGGCAGAACTACCATCCTAGAAGATCAACACGTCACAGCCCCACCAAGGCTCAACAGAGAGGTCAGCACGCCAGACTAAACCCTATGCACGCAGGGGTCTGGGCCCATCTCCCATTGCGCTCCTGCACGTTGCGAGGGCGGCCGGTGAACAGACCTGGCAACCTCCATTACATGGCAGGTGCTTACAGGGTTCAACCCGGTGCGCGCCGCTCAGTCGCTTACGTCTAATTAAGCTTCGGCTGATACTACGGCGTCGAGTGCCCATAACTTCCTCGTGTAGTTGGTTAGTGCGTATAAGGCCAGTGGCCCAATCAGATCAAATATCCAATCTCGTTAATCGCGTTATTATGAAATAACCGCGGACGACGACCAGGACCAGGCCTACCTCTCTCCTGGGTGGTCACAACCTGCCCAGTCGCTCCGCAACAAAAAGAGTCACTTAGGGAGCTGTCGGGAAGATCGGTCCTCTCAGCCCCCGTCTGTGAATCACCTGCGGGTACTCTACGAGCCGACCCGACTTTAGTATCAATCTTGTATCATATGTAATAAGTATATATACCCGTGATCGCCACCCACAGCGATCACGGCCCGATAGTATAGCATAGCAGTCAGACAAGAATGTAGGGCCACTAATGAATAAACTAGCATCCTATACTAAGCATTTAGGATTGCAGGTAAAGGTATCAACAGTAGTAGCAAAGACAGGCTATGCAACAGAATAGGAACTACCGATAACAGTAACAACTACACAACTCTAATGCAAGTAGAGGGAAAGAGTAGGCGATATCTCGATGATCAAGGGGGTTTTGCTTGCTAGGAGGCTCTACTGAAGTTGTCTGGTCGTCGACGAAGTAGTTGTACTCGGCAGCGTCGGCGGCGGTCTCAGTGTCTATCGAGAGAGAAGGAGGGGGGAAAAACAGTAAATACAAAGCAAACAACGTAACACAATGCATGACATCGCAATATGCTGTGCCGGGTGTGTTCTAACGTATGGTTGCACGTTACCGAGGAAGGGGGAATCCATCCGGGAATGTTTTCCCGGTTCCAGACATTTGTGAGACAGATGACCGGAGGGGGACGGTTCCATGTTCGGGTAGTTAGAGACATGTGACGAACGAACAGAGTGCGTATTCGGAATCGTCTCGTCGTTCTGAGCAACTTTCATGTAGAAAGTATTTTCATCTGAGCTACGGTTTATTTTATATTAATTTCTGAAGTTTTATTAATCTTTTGGAATTATTTTAAATCCAGAAAATGTTTTATTACATCAGCATGATGTCATGCTGACATCAGCAGTCAACATTGACTGTTGACTGGTCAAATTGACCGGTGGTTCCACTGTCATAGACTAGTCAGTTTTAATTAACAGATTAATAGTTAACTAGCTAATTAGTCTAACTAAACTAGATTAGATTAATTAAACAGTATTAATTAATTTAATTAACTAATTAATTAATTGTTAAATTTAATTTTTTTTAGTTTTTTCTTTTTCTTATTTCATTTTTCTCCTGGGGCTGGGCCCCACCGGTCAGTGCCCAGAGGCCACAGCCACGGGCACGGCCATGGCCGAGCCACGGGCGCGACCGGCGCTGGCCATGGCGTGGCCGGCCGGCGGGGAGCAGCGGAGGGGGGGCTGGGGGCCGGCGCGGCCGTGGGGTGGGGCGGCTACCGGGAGGGGGGGAACGCCGGAGGCGCGGGCGGCGGCGTGGAACGACGAGCAGCGCGGCCTGGGGCGGGCCCAGGCGCGGCGACGGATGGCGTCCAAGAGCGGGGCGCGGCTGGGCGCGCCCAGGCCGCGGCGAGTGCGAGCACGGCGGGCGGTGAGCGCGTGCGGGCATAGGGGGCAGAGCGCGAGCGGGGCGGCTCACCTGCGCGGGAGAGGAGAGGGGGCGGCGGTGGTGCGGTGGAGATGAGGAGGAGGCGGTCCGGCGGAGGGAGGGCGGCGGTTCGGCGGCGGCCGGTGGAGACGGCGTGTCGGGGCGGCGACGGGGTTGGAGAGGCGGGGCGCCGGCGGGATCGGGCCGGATCCCGATCCAAGCCAGAGAGAGAGCGAGGGGATCGGGGGGTGAGTGGGTGTCAGTGGGGGAGTGGCTGGGCTGGTGGTGGGAGTGGGGGCCTATGTAGGCCGGGGTAGGTGGGCCGGCCCAATTGGGCCAGGGGCTGGGGGTCCTTTTGTATTTTTTGTTTTCTTTATCTTTTTTAGTTTCTGTTTTTGTTTTTTTTAATATCAAAATTGGTTTAATTAATTATAACAATTATACCTAAATTAGTATTGCAATATATCCCACTGAAACAAAATGTTCAAACTTTATTTTAAACTAGTTTGTAAATATTTATTTAAATAAAAGTACTTATTAATTATTTTTAAACATTGTTTTAATTATCTTAGTGCATTTAAATATTTTATAAAAGTGTGGTTCCTTCACCACCATTACTTATGAATTATTTGACACACTCCGAACATTTTAGTTTCAATAATTGAAAACTTTTATTGTTTGGCTTGATTTTGAATTTGAATTCGAATGGGATTGAATTAACACGAGATTAACAACAGTGACATCGGTGACATGGCATCATTAGTAGAGGGTTACTGTAGCTTAATTTTCCAGGCGTTACACATGCTATCCTGTTTGGTTAGACAACATATATGTGAATTATTTCATGCCCTCTTTTATTGCCCACTATCCATTGCATCTATGTATCATACAATGTCTGTACATTCAATTTCTTTTCTTGTTTATCAGCCATTTGAATTGGAGAGGGTGATGGCAATATCTCTGGGAGTAAAAACATGGTCTTCACAAAATACAATGCTACCCGTCGATGCAGATAGAGCCACGGTTGTTCTTGCCCAAGAACCAGCCCCACCACACACAACTCAGACTCTTGCAGATTGTATCCCTACCCCGTTGGTCAGAGAACCAGCTACACCCCATATAACCCCAACCCTAGCAGATAGTAACCTACCTCAAGTTGACACAACACCATCTCCACCACAGAGCACCCAAACACGAGCAGTTAGTAAGGCAACTGCGGTGCCCAAAGCACGAGGACCACCACAGTGAAACCAAACTCCAAGCTTGAAGTAGAAGAACAACTTTTTCAGGTCAGATTCTATAGCTATGGTGCATACTCCTTTGCTCCTGCATCACTGTATTTACTCATACCGACTAATTTCAAATTTGAAGGATCCAATCAAAACTCCAATGGCGCAACAAGTATGTTTAAACCTGTTTCTTTAACTGGTTTGCTGTTGTAACTACTTTCTCTATGTTGATTTCAGTTTCAATTGCATCACTGTATTTACTCATACCAACTAATTTCAATTTTGAAGGATCCAGTCGAAACTCCAATGGCGCAACAAGTATGTTTTAAACCTGTTTTTTTAACTGGTTTGCTTTTGTAACTATTTGCTCTATGTTGATTTCAGTTTCAGCTGTATAAACAGTTATCTTCTCATATCATGCACATCACATTACAAGTGTTGTTTGTCCCGTGTAGTTTTCCACACATATTCAGTCTATGCTGCTTTGTCTTAAACATATATGATTTGAACTGTGTCTCTATCTTGATTTGGCAACATAAAATAGGGTGATATAGGCAATACAGTCACCATAGTACATATATATATATGTTTGTTTCATGCTGTCATTATGTAGTACCTTGCAATAGAAGACATGTTAGTATAATCCTTTCCAAATTACTACTGAACTGGTTTACGAAAACAAGTTTCATAAACTACATGCTAACCCTGTTATATGTCTACTTCTTCCTCTTTTAGAATTCTGACAGAATATTGGAGAAGAGTACCCCATTATGCAATGGTAAAGAAAGTAATGCAGATAAGGTTCAAGATAGTGAGACAACCTAGTTGGTCTCCCAGAAGGCTGATAAAATCTATCTTGAAGACAGTAAGAAAACCCCAAAGTCCTGTCTTGATGTAGTGTTTGAGTTACTGGCCACTACCGCTGGCACAAGCTCTTCGAACTCGATGCCTGAATCAGTTCGGCTTCTCGAGTCTCAACTACAAGCTGAAAGATATCGATCAGCTGTCCTGCGACAAGAAGCCGAAGGACTAAGGAAGGCCCTGCAGAATTCAGATGCATACTTTCTGGTGCAACAGCAAGCATTGGATAATTGTAGCGCCAAACAAGAGAAAGCTAATAAGCTTGCTAAGCTTCTTGCCAGCATGGTGGGCACCCAGGATATCGTTTCCTGAGATCTTCTGAAGTTGTTTCAGTTCTGGACTTGTTTAGCTGCCGCGTTTATTTGCACTGCTGGCCAATTTAGATGCCTAGTGTATGTAACATGCTGCCTTGTTCCCTATATTTGCACTGGTGGCGAACTTTGATGCCCAGTGGATGTAATCTGTGTAATCGCTGTAATAGCTTAGCATTAGTTGCTTGCTTATTTTATTTCCTTATAGTCTTGTTTATTTGTATGCTTGTAGTCGCTTTAGTTATTTTTGCTCGCTTTGCTAGTGGACCGTGCTAACATGGGCCTCCTACGGGCCGTAGGATCAATGGGCCTCATACGGCCGTCGTATCCATGGGTCTTCTTACGGCCCGTAGGATCCATGGCAAAACACGGGCCATACTATTAGTGGGCCGAATCCGGAAGGCAAATTGGGTCGTAAACGGGCAAAAACCTGAACTGTCCGATTAAGGGCCGAGATCATAACGGGCCGTTAACAGGCCAGAAGACAGCACATTCATAATGGGTCGTTGATGGGCGGAAGACATGACATGATGAAAATGGCCCAACTGGTTAAGGGGCCACAAAAGGACCCATTGTGACGACGGGATGAATTGGGCCCATCAGCCGAACAGGCCAGTAATGGGCCCTAATTAATCGAGGTCCGGAAGTGAGCCCAAGAATTAATGGGTTCTTAGAAGGCCGAAAGTTAACACGGGCTAGAAACGGCCTAACCTAATCATGGGCCTTTAGCGGGTCGAAAGCAGTTTACTGTGCTTTATGGGCCAGAATCACCTGGGATGTTAATGGGCTCAAAGATACATAAGGCCTCATGTGGGCCGAAAGACGGCACAGGCCATTCATGGGCCGGTAGTGACAATGGGCTGGAATCATATCTGACGGCCCACAGTATGCTACTGGGCCGAATTTGGGATGTCCATAACGGGCCGTGAGTACCCAGGCCGAAATGGGCTATATGCGAACATGCCGTTAACAGGCTTTCCGCGAGCCGGGCTGCTAACTTTTGTCCAAGTCAAATGGGCTGTATTTTTTACATAATTGGGCCACTGTTGGGCCTGTTCGCGTGTCAATGTATCATAGGCGCGTCTTGTCCAATGAATGAGTGACATCTCTCGAGACGGCGAGCTGACACGTGGATCCGTGGGCGAATGAGAATTTTACACGTGGAAAATCACCATTGGTTGTGGCTCTTAATGGGTTATCGGGTCCAAAACCGGACCCGATAGCGTAACGGCAACCCATTACGGTGGATGCCACGTGCCTGTTACCCTTGACGAAACCACTTCCACGACACGTCATTTATCGTCATGGAAGTGGTCAGTTCCATGATGATAATTTTAGTATTGTCATCCAACACTTCTACGACAGCACATGTATGACTATATTGATTCTGTCATAAAATCGTCATGGATGTACAAGCGTGACAGAAAAAGTGACCTACTGTGACAAAGACGTATTATCACGGAAGTGTTTTTTTGTAGTGAAGGATTACTTTCAAGATACATAAGTGACAGTAAATTTCAACACGTAATATAAATGTTTCCTTACCGAATTTCACTTACTAGAAGCGCTTCACTCCCCGGCAACGGCGCCAAAAAAGAGTCTTGATGACCCAAGTATAGGGGGTCAATCGTAGTCCTTTCGATAAGTAAGAGTGTCGAACCCAACGAGGAGCAGAAGGAAATGACAAGCGGTTTTCAGCAAGGTAATGTCTGCAAGAACTGAAATTATCGGTAACAAGTAGTTTGATAGCAAGGCAATTTGTAACAAGTAACAAGTAGCAAGAGTAACAAGTAGTGCAGCAAGGTGGCCCAATCCTTTTTGTAGCAAAGGACAAACCGGAACGATTTCTTATAGTATGAAAAGCGCTCCCGAGGACACACGGGAATTTCGTCAGTCACTTTCATCATGTTGGTTTGATTCGCGTTTGCTATTTTGATAATTTGATATGTGGGTGGACCGGTACTTGGGTGTTGTTCTTACTTGAACAAGCATCCCACTTATGATTACCCCCTCTCGCAAGCATCCGCAACTACGAAAGAAGAATTAAGATTACTCTAACCATAGCATTAAACTTTATGGATCCAAATCAGCACCTTACAAAGTAACACATAAACTAGGGTTTAAGCTTCTGTCACTCTAGCAACCCATCATCTATTTACTACTCCACAATGCATTCCCTTAGGCCCAAAGATGGTGAAGTGCCATGTAGTCGACGTTCACTTGACACCACTAAGGGAATCACAACATACATATCATCAAAATATCAAACGAATATCAAATTCACATGATTACTTATGGCATGACTTCTCCCATGTCCTCAAGAATGAAAGTAATTACTCACACATCATGTTCATGTTCATGATCAGAGAAGGAATAATTTGCATAATGGATCTGAACATATAATCTTCCACCAAGTAAACCAACTAGCATCAATTACAAGATGTAATCTACACTACTAGCAACCCACAGGTACCAATCTGAGGTTTTGGAACAAAGATTGAATACAAGAGATGAACTAGGGTTTGAGATGAGATGGTGCTGCTGAAGATGTTGATAAAGATTGGCCTCCCCACAATGAGAGGATCGCTGGTGATGACGACAGTGATGATTTCCCCCTCCCGGAGGGAAGTTTCCCCGGCGGAATCTCTCCACCGGAGAGCAAATTTCCTCCTGCCCAAGTTCCGCCTCGAGACGGCGGCGCACCATCCCAAAAGTCTTCTTGATAATTATTTTAGGTCAAAACCACTTATATACCAGAAGGGGGGAGCCGGAGGTGGGCCAGGGCCTCCACGAGCCACCAGGGCACGCCCTAGGTGTGAGGTGCGCCATGGTGCCTCGTGGGCACCTAGGCCACCCCCTCTGATACTTCTTCATCCCAATATTTTTTATATATTGCAAAATAATTTCCCGTGGAGTTTCACCTCATTTGGAGATGTGCAGAATAGGTATCTCTGACATATCTTTTTCAGGCCCAGAATTCCAACTGCCGGAAATCCCCCTCCTTGTGCAAACCTTGCATATTAAGAGAGAAAAGGCATTAGAATTTATCCACAAAGTATAATTATGACTAAAAACATAATAAATAACACTAATAAAACATGATGCAAAATGGACGTATCAGTGCGGCACACGTATTCGGTTGATCGCTTCGGCACCGTCACTAGGGCTTTGCATGTGTTGCATCTAGCCACCTCCACTTGCCACCAACTGTGTGATTGGACCTAGCAGTCCGCCACATGGTGTTCCTTCTGCACGTATGGATACCTTTAGAGGTGGTGCACTTGCTCCACTCCGGCGAACCTATTCGTGGGATCCGATCACCTATATGGGAGAATGACGAGGAGGAGCACCTCCAGAGACGCCCTGCCCCAACTCTACTTTCGTAGGTCGACATTGCGTGTCTAGTGGTAATGATATGTGATCCACCTCCCTTAGCATGTTCCTGGATGTTCTGCGTGTAGAAAATTTTTAATTGGCAGTCGACGAACCCTACCGTAGATCCCAACAGTGGTATCAGAGCCTCTGATATAGGATTTGGATTGAGATATGATACATATTTGATATGTGGAGGCACTAGATGAGATCTAATGCTGTTTTTCGGTAATGTGCACTGTTGATAAGATCAGTTGCACATGGGATTCGATGAGGCTATATTTCTGTTAATCGTAATTGATGAGGTCGTGACACAACCTACCCCTACCGGTCGGTTTCCGCCATCGGGGTTATCGGTGAAACGTAAATCCGAATCGAAGTCGTGATGATCGATGAGATCGGTCAGATCATAAAATTCGGCATGATCGGAGTACATATTCGATCTGTGATTTCCAAAAACGTTGGGCGCTGCCCCTTCGAACCCCGCCCGCTAACCGGCTAGCAGGACCGCCGTGTGCGCAGCGCCGTATATTTCGTACACGATCACACAACTCGGTAGAACACATCTAACTTGTTTTTGGAGGGTTGATGTGAATATTATGGCTCATGTGTATGTGATGAATGTGTGTAAATTATACATGGCCTTTATGTCATGATTTGTCAGCTGGCAGGAGCCAAAGCGTTGTCATTATAATGTATAATGACCTGCGTGTCTACCTGTGATTCTGTGTAAAATTCATTACTAGTTGTAGTACTTGGAGGACAAATATCAAGTTCGTGGCTTGGCATCCTGGCCTGACGATCAAGATGGAGATCCTACCTGATCATCGGAGTCAGAGCCGCCCTGGAAGGACGTCCATGAAGGAGCCATACTATTTCACAATATATGTTTATCTGTGATTGTTGTGCTTCTTAGTTTCTATACATGTTAAAATGGTAGAGAGATTCCTCATAAATATCAAGTTTATTTGCCGTCCCAGATGTTGCACCTTTGCAAGTCAAGTACGTCTGGTAGTGGGCTCATAAAATTGAGGTGCTACTAGGTGTCCTTGAACTGAAGGGTTCATGTCGGACACGGACATGCACTGCAACGGGTTGACTTGACAAGGCTATTAAAACGGTTTTGGGCCTTGTGGCAAAGTAGGTCGGAGAGCCGGGGCATGAGATACCTACCCGACTGACAGGAGTCGTATGGAGATGCGATTAGCAAAGAGTTGCTTACCGGATAGGCACGTTAGCTAGCAGTGACGCTAAAGCTCACTAGTCGCATGCGCTATTCGGATCCTAGATCACCGAGGAATGCTAACTTCAGTGGGAGCATTTCGGTTTAAGGCTTGATTTACTCCATATAAACACATTGCTTAGTGATTGCATATTTTCTGTTGTAGATCAATGCCACTACCTGCACAACCCAACTTTGCATTCAAATCAATCTTGGAAAAGGACAAACTAAATGGAACAAACTTTACCACCTGGTATAGAAATTTGAGAATTGTTCGCAAGCACAATAAGAAGGAACATATTCTAGAGGATCCCCTTCTAGAGGAACCTGCCGATAATGCTAATGCCACAACCAGGAATGCCTACCAGAAACTCGTTGATGAATCAACGGAGATTAGTTGTCTGATCCTAGCTTGTATGGAGCCCGATTTGCAACAACATTTCGAAAACGTTGAGGCTTTCGATATGATCGAGAGTCTCAAGAGCATGTTTCAAACACCTGCTAGGACCGAAAGGTTCAACGTCTAGTGATCCTTGATGGATTGTAAGCTGAAGGAAGGTGATCCACTGAGCCCGCATGTGATCAAGATGATCGGATACGTCCAAGCTTTGGATCGGTTAGGCTTCCCACTGCCGGATGATCTGGCTACCGATGTTGTTCTCGGTTCTCTTCCGCCTAGCTATGGGACGTTCATCTTGAACTACCATATGCACGGGATGGATAAGAAGCTCACTGAATTGCATGTGATGCTCAAGGTGGTAGATCAGGATATTAAGAAAAGCACGCATCAAGTGTTGATGGTGCAAAACTCGCCAAAGTTCAAGAAGAGTTGGTCCAAGAAAAATGCTAAGGCAAAGGATACAAAGAAGGTTATCTCCACCGCTGCGCCGAAGTCTGGACCGGACTCGGGGACCATTTGCTATCATTGCAAGGAGATCGGTCACTGGAAGAGGAACTGTAGCAAGAGGCTTGCCGAGCATGGCAAGAAGGCCGGAAGTGCGACTTCAGGCAAAGGTACACTTGTTACATATGTTATAGACATTTACCTTGCTCACATAGCTAGTAGCTCGTGGGTATTTGATACCGGATCGGTTGTTCATATTTGCAACTCAATGCAGGGCCTAGTCAGAACTAGGCGCGTGTCCCAAGGGGAGATTGACATCATGGCCGGCAACAACGCAAGAGTTGCTGCGTTGGAGGTCAGCACGATGCAACTCCAGCTTCCTTCCGGGTTCATTATGGAATTGAATAATTATTATTACATTCCTGCACTTAGTCAGAACATTATTCCTGCCTCATGTTTGATGAGTCAGGGTTATGAATTCAATTTAAACGACAATGGTTGTTTGATATCTTTGAATGGAATGTTTCACGGCTATGCACCCAAAGTTGATGGGCTATTTATTTTGAATCTGGAAACAGAACCTGTCTATAATATGAATGTCAAGAGGCATAAGCCTAATGAGATAAATCCAACATATTTGTGGCATCACCGGCTTGGATACATTAGTCTGAAATGCATGAAGAAGCTCCATGATGATGGACTTCTAACTTCATCCAACTTCGGGTCATTTGAGACATGTGAACCATGCCTCTTCAGCAAGATGACTAAGTCACCTTTTGCAAAGTGTTGCGAGAGGGCGTCCGAGCTGTTGGAGCTTATACAAAGTGATGTGTGTGGTCCAATGAGCACGACTGCCAGAGGTGGCTATCAGTACTTCGTGACTTTTATCGACGACTTGAGTAGATATGGATATATCTATTTGATGAGGCACAAGTCAGAAACTTTTGAAAAGTTCAAAGAGTTTCAGAACGAGGTTGAGAATCAGCTCGGCGAGACTATAAAGCATCTATGATCTGATCGTCGAGGTGAGTGCATGAGCCAGGGGTTTGATAGTCATCTGAAAAGCCGAGGTATAGTACCTCAGCTCCCACCTCCGGGTACACCACAGATAAATGGCATGTCGGAATGGAGGAATTGTAACTTGTTAGACATTGTTCGATATATGATGAGCAAATCGGATTTACCCTTGTTATTCTAGGGATACGCTATAGAAACTATAGCTTTTACACTCAACAGAGTACCATCTAAATCTGCAGAGAAGACACCACATGAATGTGGACTGGGAAGAGTCACAAGTTGTCTTTTCTAAAGATTTGGGGTTGTAAAGCTTTTGTCGAGTGACTTATGTCCGACAAGCTTACGCCCAAGTCGGATAAATGCATATTCGTGGGATATCCAAGGGAAACCTTGGGATATAGCTTCTACAATCGGGAAGAGAACAAAGTGTTTGTCGCTCGGAACGTTGTCTTCCTTGAGAAAGAGTTTCTCGGATGGGAAGCCAGTGGGAGGCAGGTGCAACTCAAAGAAATTCGAGAAACACTTGGGGATAGCTCGGTTGGAGTTGTGATCATACCGGAGCCTGTCAGGGAACCCGAGGTGGAAGAAGCACCGGAACCACGGAGGTCGGAAAGACTGTGCAGAGTGTGCGATGTGTTGTTGCTAGAAAGCGACAAGCCGCCTACGTATGTGGAAGTGATGGTGAGCCCGGATTCCGAGGAGTGGCTGGAAGCCATGAGATCCGAGTTAAAGTCCATGGATCACAATCAAGTCTAGGACTTGGTTGATCTTCCACTTGGCATCACCGCCATTGGTTGCAAATGGGTCTTTAAGAAGAAAACTGATGTGGATGGAAATGTTCAGATCCACAAAGCAAGGCTTATTGCAAAAGGATATGCGCAAGTTCAAGTAATTGACTACGATGAGACCTACTCACCGGTGGCGATGCTAAAGTCGGTAAGGATCATACTAGCAATAGCTACATATTTTGATTACGAGATATGGCAGATGGATGTCAAAACGGCTTTCCTTCACGAAAATTTGGCCGAGGACGTGTATATGATACAACCCGAGGGTTTTGTCGATCCGACTAGTGCTGGTATGGTATGCAAGCTCAAATGATCCATTTATGGATTGAGGCAAGCTTGTTGGAGCTGGAACATTCATTTTGATAACGTTTTTATAGACGTTGGATTCATCAAAAGCGAAGAGAACGCTTGTTTATACAAGCAGTTGAGTGGGAGCTCGATAGCGTTTTTGGTCTTGTATGTGGATGACATACTACTAATCGGAAACGATGTTTCGATGCTAAACTCATACAAGGAATCATTGAATGGAAAGTTTTCTATGAAGGACCTTGGTGAAGCAGTTTACATATTAGGCATTAAGATCTATAGAGATAGATCGAGGAGGCTGCTCGGCTTGAGCCAGTGCATGTACATAGATAAAGTGTTGAAACGGTTCAACATGAGCGAGGCAAAGAAAGGGTTCTTGCCACCCTCACATTGTAAAAGGCTAAGCGAGACTCAGAGTCCTTCGACATCTGATGAGCGAAGTAGGATGAGTCAGATTCCGTATGCCTCGGCAATCGGATCCATCATGTATGCCATGACATGTACTCGGCCTGATGTAGCTTTTGCAATAAGTTTAACAAGCATATACCAGGCCAAACCAGGTGAGAATCACTGGGCAGCGGTGAAGAATATTCTAAAGTACCTGAAAAGAACTAGCCAAAAAGGGATCCTATAAATGTTGCTAGTTTATGGAGGTGAGGAAGAGCTCATCGTAAAGGGTTACGCCGATGCTAGTTTCCAAACCGACCGAGATGATTGTCGATCATAGTCCGGATTCATGTACATCATGAACAAAGGAGCAGTGAGCTGGACGAGTTCCAAGAAAGATATGGTGGATGATTCTACCATAGAAGCCGAATACAATGCGGCTTGTGAAGCTGCAAAGGAAGGTGTTTGGATCCAGAACTTTCAGGATGATCTTGGTGTTTTCCCAGCCTTGGTAAAACCGTTGGACCTTTATTGTGATAATTCTGGTGCCATCACACAAGCCAAGGAGTCGAGGAATCACCAAAAGACCAGACATATAGATCGGAAATATCACGTGTTACGAAAGATCGTAAAGAGTGATGATATAGAGTTATGCAAAATTCACACGGATGCAAATATTGTAGATCCTTTGACTAAGCCGCTTCACCAATTGCTGGCTCTCAAAAGAATGCTCCTTGTTTTTTCTCAATCCACTGGCCTTGATGTCAGTTATCATAAATCATCCATGGTCCAAATTAATGTCCGTCAGGAGAAAACAAGCAGATTGGCTGCCATCTTTGGTTGTCTGATTGGCAAGATACCTTTTACTTATCTAGGCCTACCTGTGGGCACTACAAAGTCAAAAATCATTGATCTCATGCCTTTAGTGGACTGTATGGAAAGAAGAATGACTGCTAGTTCTTCTTTTCTTGCTCAAGGGGGGAGACTTCGGTATTTAAACTCTGCTTTACCCTCCCTCCCAGTTTTCTTTCTCTATAGTCTGTTCATTCCACCTGGAATTCAGAAACAGCTTGAAAGAATTCAGAGGCAATGTTTGTGGAGGAAGAACGGGCAGGAACCTGCACCTGCCCTAGCTGCTTGGAGTCTCATCTGTAGACCCAAAAATAAGGGAGGTTTAGGCATTCTTAACTTGAGTTTTCAAAATATTGCTTTGCTGCTCAAGCATGTTAATAAGTTCCTAAACAAGGCTGACATTCCCTGGGTGCATCTCATTTGGGATTCATATTATCATGATCAAGTTCCTCAGGGTACTACCCCCTGTGGTTCCTTCTGGTGGAAGGACATTTTGAAATTGCTTGATCATTTTAGACAGATCTCTTGGGTGGAGATTAACCAAGGGGACACTGCTCTCTTCTAGTTTGATAAATGGAAAATTGGGGATTCAGTTCTGCCACTGCAAAATAGATTTCCAAGGTTATTCTCTTATGTCAAGGACTTACTAGTTTCTATGAAAGATGGCCTGGAGTGCCAAAATTTTCTTCCTGGTTTAACCTGCCTCTCTCTGAGCAAGCTTTTGGAGAACTGGAATCTCGACAGGAGTTGCTGCACTCTCTGGACAGACAGCCTGATATGAATGATAGATGGTTTTGGCATGGCACTAATATAGCTTACTCACCAAAAGCATTCTACTCATCTATGCATTCAAACCTAACATACAACCCTCTGCTGAATTGGATCTGGGCTAGTTGATGTACCTTGAAAATAAAGGTCTTTGCTTTGATGATGATAATGGATAGATTGAACACAAAGGACATGATTGAGAGAAGGCACTGGTATATTGATGATGGAATTAACTGTGTGCTTTACCCTTCACAGGCCAGGGAGGATAGAGATCATCTTTTCTTTAACTGCAACTTCAATCAGAGAGTTTGGAATTACCTTCAGATGGATTGGTCTGCAGGTAATGATATGGGTCAAGTTGCTGTTACTGCCAGAAGGAACTTTTGGAAAACCTTTCTTTGCTGAAGTCGTCTTCACAGCCTGCTGGAACATTTGGATCGTCAGAAATGGAAAGGTGTTTAGACATGAAAGACCTAGCTTCAACCGTTGGAGGGGTGCCTTCATTCATAATATGTCTTTGCTATCTCATAGGATTAAGACTAGACATAAGGAGGAACTTGTCAAATGGGACTCTTTTCTTCCCCATTGAGTTTTTCGTTTCTGGTTTTAGGTAAGGCTGTATTTGTTCTTTTCTTCCTTCTGGTTTACTTTTGGTAACCTTTGTACATATTGTATAATTCGATGGAATAAAATTCAAGGGCTGTCGGGGTTTTCCCTATAGTGTTCAGTCAAAAAAAAGCTCAAACATGAGGGGAACGTTAGAGCTATAGGCATACGATGTCTATTTGATTGACTCTAGTGCAAGTGGGAGACTATTGGAGATATGCCCTGGAGGCAATCATGTATGATGATATTTCTTATGTGTTTATGAATAAAGATAGTCCTTGGACATTATCACTGATGTGTATCCGCAAGTACGTGACTTATTTGTGAGACTATGCATTGTACGATGACTGTCCTAAATGGTCCCTAGTCGTAAGTGGTGTGTGGGCACACGTCGGACTAGACTAGCATGCAATATGGTGTATGGTTTTATGTCACTGGCCATGAAGCATGTGATGCTGCCGAACTGCATGGATTTGATGGATCCGAGGTTGGATCCAAGGTGACTGGATCTGAGCTCGAATGGATATCAGATTGGACGGACCCAACTATGAGACGCGGCGATAGGTCATCTGTGAGTCTATAGTACAACATACGTTCTGTGTCCTAAGACCAGAGCTGGCGCATGTATTCGGGACGGAGACAGACATGCTTTCGGCCGACCAAACACCACTCCTAACTGGGTATCTATAAAGGTAGGTTTCAGGCTTGTCCAGACCCATGCTACGAGACATGGTCGAGCAAGATGTGATTTGCCCCTCCGATAAGGAAAGATATACTCTGGGCCCTCGGGTGATCCGACCTGGATAAGCATGGCCATGAAATGAGGATTATGAGATAATCTGAAGTGTTGGTCGGATTCACCGAAACGAGAAAGAGGTCGGGTTGCAACTAGGATGACCACATCGCCTTGACCCCGAAAACATATATCGTGTGGCAAAGAGAACAGAAGTGTGATGTACAGGTTTGCCAACCGGCTTCATAGTCTGCTTGGTGGTCGGCACGCTTTGCGCTACCAACCGAGTGTTGGAAATATGCCCTAGAGGCAAAATATTGTATTATTATATTTCCATATTCATAATTAAGAGTTTATATTTCATGCTATAACTGTTATGATCCTGGAATATGTGATTCAGTGGAAAACTCATCTGCGTGTGTGGAATGATAAACAGTAAAGAATAGGTTCCTAGTCTCGCCTCTATGACAAGCTCAAGTGTTTTTGGAGATCACGTTTTTTGGATCTTAGGATATCGTTAAGTGTAACAATAGTCTTAAAACAACATTGAGAGTCTGACGTTAGAAGAACGATCATATTGAATCGACCCACACTTGTTTGTTATACTTTGTGATTATATCATCTGAAATCATTTGTTATAACATGGAGTGTTAGCATGTGTTTTAGTTCCTTAGACAAAGAGAGTATCTTAGTCACTACTTACCGGAAGGTGGACTATGGGGTTGCTCAAACGTCATCTATAACAAGGTGATCATTACGACAACTTCCAGGTTCATCAAAAAGTTTGACAAGTGACTGGATAACTCGATAGTGGGATTTTCTCCTATGATGACGGAGAGATATTCTTAGGGCTCTCTCGGTGTGAAGGCATCCATCATCATCTGGCCAGACACAGGTGACTACGTCACGGGGATGCCGGAACACTTCAACGAGAAAGAAGAACAAAACCGGTAACGGGAGAAACGGTATAGTGAGCATGGTGATGACTCAGGAGGAGACCGATGCACACAGGGTTTTGTAAAGTATCATGAAGCAAAGGGAACATCGCATGATAACCAAAGGTTCACTAGAATATCATTTGCGTAATCATAGGGATCGATATGGATGTCGACGGTTCCGCTATCGATCATTGAACGAAGGAGTTTCGTTCTTGTCTATGATTTACCGAACCTACAGGGTCACAATATTAAGATAATAACGATCTTCTGAGTGTTAGTAGTACCAGAGTGATGAGAATATATTTGTGGAATTGTTTCATTAATATTCAAAATAGTTCTGAGAGGATCCGGAAGCGTTTCGGGGTCACCGGAAGGGTTTCGGTGAATATCGGGTAATACTGGGTATTATCAATAGTTAATATATAGGTGGATAATGTTTTCAGGGATGTTAAATTATATATAATGGTCTGAATTATTTATAAAAAATATATATTTAATTTAATATCAACGGGCCTAAAAAGGCCAAGAGGTGGAAGGCAACTTGAGCCACAAGGGCCCAAGTGGGGAGGCGCCTCCTTCCCTAAGGAAGGAGGCCGAATTGGGATAGGGGGAGGAGTCCAAATCCTGCTCCCCTTGGCCAGACTCCCCAAGGAGGGTTTCCCTCCTTGGTGGCAGCCCTCCTCTCCCCCTCTAACCTATATATACTTGAGGTATTGTGCCCAATTGAACACGCAAGTTTTGGAGCCTCCTCTAGTTTATCTAGTACTAGTTCTAGTTGGTTCTAGTTGATTAATTAGAGCTAGCCCTAGCCTCCTCTAATCCTCATAATTAGAAGCCTCATGTGGTTCTAATCTCCTCCCTCTAATTCTCCGGTGACGATTAGCTCTGGACGGCGAAGCGCTGCCGGATCATGAAGACCATATGCTTCCAACTAAGTAGAGAGGCCGTGCTTTCGGTCTTCTGTTTGAGGGATCGTTCGAGGGCGGTTCGCGGGATCGTCATCGATGTTCGGGGGACTCCAAGTATGATCTACACCGACTCGTCTACTTAGGCTCCACTCCGGATTCGGTAATGATCGTTGATCCAAACCCTATATGCATGTCCATATTGTTCCTGGGTGATCATAGGGCGATTTTTTTGTTTTCTACTATGTTTCCCAACAGTGGCATCATGAGCGGTTCTATGAGTAGATGCAGGTTTCGATCTAGATCACATGTGATTGTGAGGGTGATGTTCTTGATATGCTTCCCTTGAGTGTGCTTCGGTTCAGTTCATTGACGGCATAGTGTCGCTTTTCACAAGGTTCTGACAATCACTCAGCTCTGGTTGTCGACGATCTGCTATCAGTTCCTTGGGCTTCACCATAGTCAAGAATAGTAAACCATTGCCTACACAAGAGGGCAATGAAGATGAACGACCTTCTAGGGGGTCACGCGTATTTGACGAAGTTTACTGTGGGGGAACGAGATTTTTAATTAAGTCTCTTCTTTCACACACCCCAAAAGTTAATCTAGCAACAAGGATTATCACTTTATGGTGTGTACGTAGGTAGCTAGGTTTATCTGGAAACCCTAGAAGCCACGTAATTAAGATTTGCTAAACCGATTAGAGGACATCTAACTTGGTTTTGCAGGGTTTGCATATGATGTGGTATAGTCTTTGTCATGATAATGAGTTTATGTATGCGATGGTTATATATTGTAATGTTAAGTGGCCTGCGCGTCATGGCATGATGGCTGGAGCCATGAGATTGCCACCTTAATGTAAATATCATAGAGATAGGTTACAGGTGACGGTGGCAAGACCTACATGGAGGACCCTGACCAGGAGAAGGTGTACCAGGCATGGGACGAGGATCTGTAATTTTGTGACATGGCATAATTTTAGATTTTGGTGCCACGACAACGTTTTCTAGAATGGTCGTCACAGCAACGTTCTCTGAAATTGTCGCCACGACAACATTTTTGAAACGTTGCCATGGCAACAAAATATTGGCGGTCACGTCACTTCAACTGGAGATTGAAGACGATCATGGAGGAATCCCAGCGCCCAGGGCTATACCATACCATGCTATTATGAATTGCCGGAGATGTTTATCCCTTTGTTGTTTGCACCCTTTGATTGCGCATTAGTCAATTATTAGGGTGACTCCACAGTAAATATCAAGTTAAAAGGTGCCTCTTCGCAGTGTTGTAACCCTCTATAACACGTAGCGTTCCGAAGTGTGTCATGTCCACATGAGTACAAACGGGGCGTGAGGTGTAAGACGGGGATGGTCAGACCATGGATGCAAATAGCACTCAGTTGTCTTGGACCTGAAAATTGTTTTCAGAAACAAACAAAGGCTAAAAGATATGCGATACCTAAGAAGTCTTTTGTTTGCAAGTCATAGCGAAGCGTTCAACTATGATTAAGAATAAAATGCATAGGATCCGGAAGAACGCCAATCGTGTGTTGAAGGTGAGAACTTATAGAGAAAGAACAAAACCGAAGGATGTAATGAGACTTACACGCCTAGGGAAGTTCGGGGCTCACGCCACTGTTAAAGTTGATGTTTCTTCTTAGAGTGAGAGAAATATTGAAGTAAAACTATAAGAAGTAAAAGGCAGAAAGAAAAGAAGACTGGAATGTCCAGCTTAGGTATGAATGTCATAGAAGTTATGAGGTGTAGAGATGGTTGGTCAAGTAAAATGTAGTTCTTGGGAAATATGATCAAGTTGTTGATCATTGATTCTTCGGTATTGTGGTTAAAAAGTTGATTACAAGGATATGAACTCGATTGCATATTATTGCGAATCGTTGCAAGAAACTTCGAACGACCTAAATGACCAATAAATAATGAGGTTAAAATATTTGATGGATTGTAAAAGGTTATAGTAGTTCCATCAGTGTATTTCCTCTGTATTTACTATTGTAATTCATTTATGTTTTTGTACACTCTAGCCCATCACATAGAAGTTACAAGGAGGTTGTTCACGAGAGAACAATAGTTGTTCGATGTTATGAACAAAAGGGCCATACTCCTATTTTGAATAAGATGTATGTTATGAATATTGATAATAAAATTGAATATCTATAACACTGACGCTAAATGTCGCAAGACTAAAACAATAGCACATCGGTGTGGCACTGAATTTAGTCACATTGGAGAAACTAGCATGGAGAAATTTCATAGTGATGAATTTTGAAGTCATCGGATTAAGAATCATCTGACACTTGCAAATTCCATCCAATTAGTGAAGTAAACGAAAATACCATTCATATGCCATAAAGAACGAGCAACAAAATAATTGGCAATATGCATATCGATGTGTGTAGTCCAATAAGTGTTGTTGCAAGCAGTAGATTTATCTATCTTCTAGGATGACTCAATTAGATATTTTTATTTACTTATTGAGACATAAAACTAGATCTTTTGAAATGTTTCAGAAGGTTTGCAAAATGAAGTAGAATTTATTGTAACAAGAAAATTATGTTTCCTCAACTAGATTGCAGAAAGGAATATTTGAGTTACAAGTTTAGCAAATATATGATGATCTATGAAAAATATTTATAGGTTGCAACTCCTAGAACACTGCTAAGAGTAGAGTGTTTTGAGTAGATGCAATCAAGCTACGTAAGACACGGTGAGATCAAAGATGACATTAATTATTTCACCGATATACTTTACAATGTGATGCATTAGAGACTGTGGCTTTTACACTGAGAAAGAGTGTCATCAAATTAGTTGAAATAAGTGCTACTTTGTAGGTTATCTCAAATGGTTGGGTATTCCTCTATCACTACGCCGAGGCAAAGTGTTTTGTCACAGAGTGCGGAATTTTTGTAAGAAAATATTTTCTGCAAATGAGTAAGTGGAAGGACAGTGCAACTCAACAAGATTGCAGAATCTTCGTGATCAGGCCAAAGAAAAGAAACACTGGAAGTAATTCTAGAATTTCCTACTGCGACTGATACGAAAGCCTCTACATAAGATATAGAGACTACGGTCGAACTGCAGCTAAACTATATAGGTTGTGTAAATTTGTGCAAACCATTGTGGTGTGCACACAAAATATTGTTGGATAAACAATGAACCTATAATTCACAGAGAAGCGTTGATGGGCCCTGACTCCGGAAATTGGCTATATTCCAACATAATCTGAGGTAGTATCCATTCACATAATTCAAGTTTAGAACTTGATGAACCCTTCGAAAGACTTAGACTCTAAAGAATAGTAATGGATCTATAAACTGACAAAGATAAAAAAGGTTTTATAATGCTTGACTTGTTACAAATAGTTTATGACAAGATCAAAGAATTGACTATGAAGAGATTGTCTCATCATAGCAATACTTAAAGTCAGTTCGGGTTAAACTAGCAATTAGTAAATATTTCAATTCTGAGATATAATAGATGGATGTCAAAATACTCCCATGAGATGGAAATAGAACCAAGATTGTATATTTGATACGGTCCAAGGTAATTTTGTCGATCCAGAGGATGCTAGTAAGTATGCAAACTTCAAGAGATCGTATAATGATCTGAAGCAAGCATAGTGGAGTTGGAATCTTCGTACTGATGAAATGGCCAAATCAATTGATTTCATCAAGTAAAGCGAAGATTCTTGTATTTACAAGAAAGTAAGTGGGTGCAGGATAATATTTCTAAACACTATATGTGCATGACATATTATTGATTGGAAATTATGTAAATTTCTTGACACGTATTAAGGCTTTATTGAAACTAGATTTTCGGTAAAATACTTAGGCAAAGAATAGTCCAGGTATTAGGCATAATGATCTATGAAGATATTAGTGTCTAATCGGACTTAGCCAAAATACATGTTGGCAAAATAATAAATCAGTTTAGTATGAAATCAAGAAGAGTTCTTGTCAAAGTCACATGGAAGGAGTTTTAGCAAGAATCAGTATCCTGAAATACTGATGAGCGAAATATGATTTCAATCACACTTGTATTCCATGTTACGTAAACAACCGAATATTTCCAGTACTCCAAGTTAGTTGTAAGTAAAAGTTAAGTATTGACGACACTAGTATGGTCAAATTGTTGATCATAGGAGAACAATGAAAATGTCGTTAAGTACTGACGACATGTTTCTCGCACACAGAGAAAATGAAGAGATTGTTGTCAAAAGTTACATCAATACATGCTCATTGTAAGTAGTAAATCGATAAAATCTCCATCTGTGCTCCAAGCGATTTTTTGATTTTAAATGAAGTGATTAATGGTGGCAAAGTAAGTTGGAATTGGTCCAAGAAAGTTACTGTGGTGAATTCTATAACAGAAGGCTAAGTATATTGTTGCTTTAGAAGCATAAATGAAGGGTGATGAATCAGAAGTTCATTATTAACTTCATATGGTTTCTAGATGATTGTGTCAATGGAACACTATTCTCAATAGTGGTTCCATAGCTGAGTCTAAGGAATCAAAGGTTCTACCAGTGATTCAATACATACAAAGCCGGTATCACACAAATTATAAATTCTTGTGAAAGCATGGTGGATGCATACATATGCAAATGATACACACAGATCTGAAGTTGTCAAGATTTGATAGGACGAAGGCTCTACCACAAGCGAAGCATGAACCAACACCGGATTGCCATTAGTGTAACAGAAAATGTGCTAACTAGATTATTGACTCTAGTGCAAGTGGGAGACTATTGGAAATATGTCCTAGAGGCAATAATATTGTATTATTATATTTCCATATTCATAATTAAGAGTTTATATTTCATGCTATAACTGCTATGATCCTGGAATATGCGATTCAGTGGAAAACTCATATACACGTGTGGAATGATAAAAGGTAAAGAATAGGTTCCTAGTCTCGCCTCTAATACTATATCAAGTGTTGTTGGTGGTCACGTTTTCCGGATCTTAGGATATCGTTAAGTGTAACGATAGTCCTAAAACAACATTGAGAGTATGATGTTGGAAGAACGATCATATTGAATTGACCCAAACATGTTTATTATACTTTGTGATTATATCGTCTGAAATCATTTGTTATAATATGGAGTGTTAGCATGTGTTTTAGTTCCTCAAACCATGAGAGAATCTTAGTCACTTCTTACCGGACGATGGACTTTGGGGTTTCTCAAACGTCATCTGTAACATGGTGATCATAACGACAACTTTCAAGTTCATCGGAAAGTTTGGCAAGTGACTGGATAGCTCGAGAGTGGGATTTGCTCCTCCGACGATGGAGAGATATTCTTAGGGCCCTCTCCGTGTGATATCATCCATCATCATCTGGCTAGACACAGGTGACTACGTCACGGGGATGCAGGAACACTTCAAGATAAAGAAGAACAAAACTGGTAACGGGACCAACGGTATAGCGAGCATGGTGATGACTCAGGAGGATACCGATGCACACCGGGTTTTGTAAAGTATCGCAAAGCAAAGGGAACATCGAATGATAACCAAAGTTCACTCAAATATCATTCGTGTAATCATAGGGATCGATATGGATGCCCACGGTTCCGCTATCGATCATTAAATGAAAGAGTTTCGTTCATGTCTATGATTTACCAAACCTACGGGGTCACAAGCTTAAGGTAATCACGATTTTCTGAGTGTAGTAGGACAGGAGTGATGAGAATATATTTTTGGAATTGTTTCAGTAACATTCAAAATAGTTCTGAGAGGATCTGGAAGCGTTTCGGGGTCACCGGAAGGGTTTCGGTGAATATTGGGTAATACCGGGTATTACCGATAATTAATATATAGGTGGAAAATGTTTCCGGGGATGTTAAATTATATATATAATGGTCTTAAAGTATTTGGAACAATTATATATTTAATTTAATATCAACGGGGCTAAAAAGGCCAAGAGGTGGAAGGCAACTTGGGCCACAAGGGCCCAAGTGGAGAGACGCCTCCTTCCTTTCCAACTCCTCCTCCCCTTGGCCAGACGCCCCAAGAAGGGTTTCCCTCCTTGGTGGCAGCCCTCCTCTCCCACTCTAACCTATATAAACTTGAGGTATTGTGCCCAATTGAACATACAAGTTTTGGAGCCTCCTCTAGTTTATCTTGTACCAGTTCTAGTTTGTCCTAGTTGACTAATTAGAGCTAGCCCTAGCCTCCTCTAATCCTCATAATTAGTAGCCCCATGTGGTTCTAATCTCCTCCCTCTAATTCTCATGTGACGATTAGCTCTGGACAGCAAAGCGCTGCCGGATCATGAAGACAGTATGCTTACAACCAAGTAGAGTGGTCGTGCTTTCGGTCTTCTGTTCGAGGGACGTTCGAGGGTGGTTCGCGGGATCGTCATCGACGTTCGAGGGACTCCAAGTACGGTCTACACCGACTCGTCTACTTCCGCTGCACTCTGGAGTTAGTAATGATCGTTGATCCAAACCCTATATTCATCTTCATATTGTTCCTAGGTGATCGTAGGGCGAATTTTTTTGTTTTCTACTATGTTTCCCAACACCGAGCAAGTCAGAGATGATACGACCTGTGACCAAGCCGACTTGAACCTAAGGGGTCGCGCGCTTAAGGGAAGGAACCTACAAGGTCGGATCCGAGAACACTGGTCGGATGTGATCCGAGCTGGACTTGGATCATGACCGAGTAGACTTTGGGCTTTAGGATCCGTGTGGGGCCCAACAGTTGAGCCCACGAGGGATGCCTATATATAGTCGAGGTGCGGCACACGTATTCGGTTGATCGCTTCGGCGCCGTCACTAGGGCTTTGCATGTGTTGCAACTAGCCACCTCCACTTGCCGCCAACTGTGTGATTGGACCTAGCAGTCCGCCGCACGGTGTTCCTCCTGCATGCGCGGATACCGTTAGAGGTGGTGCACTTGCGCCGCTCCGGCGAACCTATTCGTTGGATTTGATCAGCTACGTGGGAGAACGACGAGGAGGAGACGACTCCGGAGACACACTGCCCCAACTCTACTTTCGCTGCATGGCATTGCGCGTCTAGTGGTAACGATCTGTGATCCACCTCCCTTAACATGTTCCTGGATGTTCTGCGGGTGATTTTTTTTAATTTGTAGTCGACGTACCCTACCATAGATCCCAACAGCGGGGCATAGGTACCGTCAAGCTTCTCAAGCACAAGGATACCGCCAAGGTCCGCCTCGTCATGTGACATGCCAAGACCCTCAAGGTCAGCACCAAACACCTTGGTACTTCTTTACTTGTCTTTTTTTGGGGGGAAATTTTCTGTGGTGAGATATGTCGTGCGTGTGGCATGCTCGGAGTTTCACTGACTGTGAGCTCAAGGAGATGTTTGCCATCCACATTGGTCCATGGGGAATGAGCACTGAGCACCTATACTTTGTGCAACTTTTGTGTTTTATTTTTCGTGCATTATTCAAAAGGATCGGAATAAGGCACATAGTAGAACAGCACCGGCGTCGGACCTAGAAAGAATGTCATGGTATCCTCTTATAAAATATGCATGTATCTCTTTTTATCTTTTATATTTCGGATGGCACACACCAAATATGCATGAATATAAATGTTTCTTTTTTATATTTGGGATGTTCACATTAAATTTGCATCAATTTATAGTAAAGAAAATATTTTTTGGACAATGTGTCCGGTGCACCCCCCTCCCCATGAATATACATGCTTCTCTTTTTTATTTGGGATGTCTATTTGTGGGTATGCCCTGAATAGCACAAAGCTATCCTGTCGTGAAATTATTTTGAACTTTTCATACAGTATGTTATCAACCTATTCCTGCTACTGTGATGTACAAATGCATTTCATAGTTCTCTTTAGCTCATGTTCTACACTGGAAAATTTGATTGTTGTGATACTGTTTCATGACAAACAGGTCCAGTAGAGCTTGCAAATGTAGGTTTTATTTGTTGTCGTGTTTAATCAATTAATAAGGATTGCATTACTCCCCCTTGTGAGCGTCACAACATCATTTGTTGCAGAGGAAGATGCTAATCCCAGTCAAAGACACAGAGCTAAAAATGAGCAGCGGGAATGAACACAATGTTTGTTAAATGGGTGAACCGATTTCTCATGAAGGTGAAATTTTGTGGTTCTTCTTTTAGAAACTTATATGGTCAACTTATGCCTATTTATTTGATCTTTGACATATTACCAGAGACTAATGCCACTTCCGGCAAATCATCTTTCGAAACAGACTCAAGTGAGATCGATATTGAGCATAAGTGAAAAATATTCCATCGGTTGCTACAACATTACTACTTGGTGCTTTTGAAACTCTACAGCTTGTTTTCCGTACAGAACCTAGATCTCATGGGTCTGAAAGTGGTAAATGTTCCCTCGTGCCTTTTTTTTTTGCTTTTGATAGTGTTAAGTGTGAACTACTTTATTTTAGGACAAACTTTAGCTATTGACATAAGCTTTTCCTATGTATCTCAAAACTAATGGATTTCCCTTGACCAAAATCTGACAATTGAGGGCTCCTCTGTTATTAATATTGAGTAGATAGCATCTTGGTTACTAATGAACCATTCTCAACGTTTTTTGCAGGTTTGTGTTCAAAATAAAATTGCTATCCAGTGTACGAGCAAAGTTGATTAATGATTTGGCAGATATCGAGTATGTACTATTTATACTTTTAAAGTTGAATTTTAACAAAACTTGTCTCGATTAGTTATACTATGTTGATTATTCTGGTCAAATCGACACCTAATTTTAATAGTAACACTGTATGCTCACTTACAGAATTTAGATTCTAAATTTTTAAATGGGAATAACCTCGATTTCAATGTGTAGCAACTGCAGCCTCTAAAGAAGCTAAAATGGTATGATATCTGTTTTGCTAAAATTCCTCCAGGAAGGTTTATTAGGAAACAAAGTCCTCTGTTTCATGAATTTCAGAATGATATACTTTAGTTAGTATATTTTGTTGTATCACACTTTAAGTACTACATCTTGTTGTTACGTGTTCGCACACGAACACGTCACCATGTACCCTCGACGCCGGGGGTGATGCACCGCAGCTCACGTCGAAGGAGGTCCGTCCGGCAGCGCGATACGCAAGACAGCCAGCGGACGCTTTTGCAGACCCGAAGCCCCGCACGCCCGGGAGGGACCCCGTCAGGGATTGCGGCGGCTATGGGCTGCCCTAGGTCGATTCGCTCGCCCCTAGAGCCTCTGTACTCGCAGCTCTCCAACACGAAGAACGACGAAGAACGAGAGAGAAAAACGATGGAGAGATAAAACGTAGATGAAAAAGTAGTATATTGATTGTTCGATTGTGTGTTGTTTCAATCGGCCATCACCTCTTCTATTTAAGAGGGGGTTGGACTTCCCGTACAAGTCATGGATTCATCTTTCCTTACAAAGTATCAAAAACACTAGCCAAATTCGGACTCTTCAAAAACCTGCCCGAATCTGCGCGACGGTAAGAGGTAGTACCGCTCTGGTCAAGCGGTAGTACCGCTACAAGCGGTAGTACCGCTCTGAGTATAGCTGAGTACCGCGCTACTACCGAGTAAGGGTCTCGGGATACCAGAAGAATTTTCGTAAGCGGTAGTAATCGCGGTAGTAAAATACGGTACTACCGCTTAGCGGTACTTCCACTCTGGAGGGCGGTACTACCGCTCTGGCTGATACTACCGCTCCGAGTACCGCGCTACTACCGAGTAAGGGTCTCGGGATACCAGAAGAATTTTCGTAAGCGGAACTTGGCACGGTAGTAATATGCGGTAGTACCGCTCAAGCGGTAGTACCGCTCTGGAGGGCGGTAGTACCGCTCCAGAGGCTGTCTTGATGGGCTGGCTTACGTCTCCCCACGTCCATCTTGATCTTCGGTCTTCGACAGGCTGTCACCTTCCCGGGAGTACCATCAGGATATCTTGCCGGGTCGCCTTGCCGGGTCATCTTCTTGCCGGATCGCCTCCTTGCCGGGCTGTCTCCTTGCCGGGCCGTTTCCTTGCCGGATCTCCTGCCGGCAATGTGAATTTTCTCGTATAGAAAACTTCTCCGCTTGAGTCCACCTTTACTGTATTTTGCACCGTGCCAAAATCGGGTGTGAACACATGCCCCCCTGTTTTTCGGCAAAGCTTGCATGCCGAAAAATAATTTGCATTAGGCTTGTTCTAAGGACGATGTCAACACTCCATCGGCCATTAATATGTGCTTAGGGCGATAATCATATATCGGCCATTGCCTATTTAGGCTTCTTGCCACACACTTGGGTGGTACTTCTTCAAATATTTTCCATTGAGAGCTCGAGGTAGCAATGTTCCTTGCATGGATTCCACCAAATATGAATTTCCGGGAACTATTCTTGCAATCTTGAAAGGACCTTCCCAACTTGGAGACCACTTCCCGAATTTTCTGTCCTTTGAACCAATCGGTAGAATCACCTTCCACACAAGATCACCAATCTAAAAATTCTTCAACTTGACCTTCTTATTGTAAGCTCTTGCTACCCTCAATTTGTCCCTCTCTATGGCTTTCAATGCAACCAAACGTTTATCGGCAACCTCATCAATATTGTCCATCATCAACTTATAAAAGTCCACTGCCGATAAATCATTCTGTTTAGCTATTCTCAAAGCATTCAAATTCACCTCCACCGGTAAAACGGCCTCTTGACCATATACGAGCTCATATGGAGTTACCTTCGTCGCACCATGCCTTGAGATTCTATGTGCCCACAAAGCCTCGGACAATAATTCATGCCATTTTCTTGGATTATCCTCAATTTTCTTCTTGATGAGCTTGATCAAAATTTTATTGCTAGACTCAGCTTGCCCATTGGCTTGAGCATAATACGGGGAGGAATTGAGCAACTTTATCTCATATGATTCGGCAAATTCTCTAACTTGATGTGACATGAAAGATGAACCTTGATCCGTAGTTAATGTTTGCGGAATGCCGAATCTATGAATAATGTGCTCACTTATGAATTGAATTACCTCCGTATGCGTCATATTCTTGAGAGGTATTGCTTCAGACCACTTAGTGAAATAATCAGTTGCCACCAACACGAACCGATGCCCCTTTGAAGAAGAAGGATGAATCTCTCCAATAAAGTCTAATCCCCAACCTCTAAAAGGCCACGGCTTGATAATAGGATGTAACATAGCAGCGGGAGCTAACTGAATATCACCAAACTTTTGACAAGCTTCACATCCTTTATAATACCTGAAGCAATCGTTGATCATCGTCGGCCAATAAAATCCAGCACGTCGTAATAACCACTTCATCTTGGGGGCCGACTGATGAGTGCCGCAAATTCCTTCATGAACCTCTCCCATAGCAATTCTCACTTGGTCTTCGTCCAAACACTTCAAGAGAACATCTTCAACCGTTCGGCGATAAGGAACATCGTCTCTCATTGTATATTTGAAAGTCATGCGCCGAACAGCCCTATCCACCCTTCCACTCGGATTGCACAAGTAATCAATAATGGGCTTCCTCCAGTCATGATTTTCATCTGCACTAGATTTATTGTTAGTGACCGAATCAGTGGGCTCTGGTTCGGTCTCTCCTTTGTTAGCAAGACAAGACATCGGCTTTAGAGAGATATGAAACATGCCATGATTGACATGATAGCCGGATGCTTGTTGTGCCAACTCGTTTGCTCTCCAATTATCATGTCTAGATATATGAGCAATGCTAAAATGATCCAAAGTAGAAATTATATTTAGACATTTATCAAGATAAACATTAAGTGATTCGTCTAAACATTGAAAAACTTTGGATACTTGTTATACCACTAATAACGAATCACCAAAAGCCTCAATATGTGTAGCACCTATAGCAAGCAACATCTCTAAACCGAATAACAATGCTTCATATTCGGCTTGATTATTTGTGCAAAAATATTCTAAGCGGCATGAGGCTTCAAAAACAGCACCATGAGGAGATATATAAGCAATACCAACACCTTGGCCGTTGCTACAAACTCAACCATCAAAATATAATCTCCATGGTACTAACGAGACAAGGTTTATATCAATATCTTGCTTGTCATTAATCCGATGCTCAACGATAAAATTAGCAACAATTTGGCCTTTCATGGATTTTAGAGATTCATAAGCCAAATCATACTCAATTAAAGCATAAGCCCATTTACCAATTCTACCACTAAGAATTGGTCTATGCAACATGTATTTAATGACATCGATTTGACAAGCTACTATGCAAGCACTTGGTACTAGATAATGTCTCAATTTTGTGCAAGCATAGTATAAGCATAGGCATAATTTTTCAATACATGTATACCTTGTCTCGGCATCCAATAGGCGTCGGCTCAAATAAGTGATAGCATGCTCTTTTCCTTCGGTTTCTTGAGTCAAAACAGCTCCAATAATGCCTTCCTCGGCTGCAATGTAAAGTCTAAAGGGCTCTCTATGCTTGGGCGCCTTCCCTGGCAAATTAGCTATGAACCTCCTCAAATAATTGACCTTGCCAAGGAATTTTTGCATATCTCTCTTGCATGTTGGAGCCTCCACTTTTTGTATAGCTTCTATCTTTTTGGGATCAATCTCTATGCCATCTTCATGAATAATGAAACCCAAAAACTTACCAGCCGACACGCCAAACGCACACTTCAAAGGATTCATCTTCAGCACATATTTCTTCATCCTCTCAAAAGCTAAACGCAAATCGGCTAAGTGAGATTTAAAAGCATCCGATTTGACAACAATATCATCAATATAGACTTCAAGTATAACACCGAGTAAATCATGAAAAATCAAATTCATAGCCCTTTGATATGTGGCGCCGGCATTCTTCAATCCAAAGGTCATCACTGTCCACTCAAATAATCCAAGGAAACCGGGGCACCGAAAAGCCGTTTTGGACATGTCCTCTTCGGCCATGAAAATTTGGTTGTACCCCGCATTGCCATCAAGAAAGCTAATAACCTTATGTCCAGAAGCATCATTAATAAGCATGTCGGCTATAGGCATAGGATACTCATCTTTGGGCGTAGCTCTATTCAAATCTCTGAAATCAATGCACACCCTCAACTTGCCGGAGCCTTTCTTTTCAACTGGCACAATATTAGAAATCCACTCGGCATACCTGCAAGGTCTAACAAAATTAGCTTTAAGGAAACGACCGATCTCTTCCTTGATCCGATCATATATTTTTGGATTGAACTTCCTAGCCGATTGTTTATATGGTCTAAAACCGGCTTTTATAGGTAACCGATGCTCCACTAGCTCTCGGCTTAAACCTGGCATCTCCTGATATTCCCATGCAAAGCAACAAATATATTCTTTCAATAGCTCGATTAACTTGACTTTACAATCGGCTTTCAAATTTTTGTTTACATATGTCGGCCTAGGAATTGAGCCATCTCCAATATCTACTTCTTCTAATGGATCGGCCGATGTAAAACCTTGTCCAAGTTTATCCATATCACCTAACTCCTCTATAGACTCATACATATCATTCCCATTGGACCGATATTCTGCAAGCCGCTTTTGTAACCACTCAGAGTTAGAATCCATTCAAATACGTCATACCTTGGAGCCGATTTCCACCAACCGGCTTTAAAGAAACGGGTACAAAACCACTCTTGGTGGCGCTGAGAAAGTCAAACTCTGATAAGTCCCGTCCCGTCAAGCAAGCAGCATTGGGGTGTTGCCAATCCACTGGTGTATCGGCTAAAGCAATGCATGCCGAATTATCCGCATGAACGATCTCCACTTCATCATCAACCCATTGAATTAAAAACTGGTGCATAGTGGATGGTACACATTGGTTTGCATGAACCCAATCACGACCTAGAATGACGTTGTAGTTACCTTGCACCTCGGCGACAAAGAATGCAGTAGCCAAAGTTTTGCTTCCAACCGTAAGCTCCACGTAAATCACACCTTTAGCTTCGGTTTTCTCTTTGCCTTCAAATCCATTGAGCACCATATTGGTCTTCATCAATCCTTCGTCAGGCAAACCCAATTTCTTGAAGACTGAATAGGGCATGAGATTCACCATAGCACCACCATCAACAAGCATTCGAGTAATTGGTGATCCATTGATATGGCCCCTGAGGTACAACGGTTTCAAGTGTGTCACTGGTTCTTTTGGCTTCTCAAATATTGCATTCTTAGGGCCAAAATCCAGCTGAGACACCTCCCCTTCTTCATCTATAGCACGAAACTCAGCGGGCAAGTAAAACACCATGTTGATATCCATACCTTCATGCACCGGTGTAGGCTCACAATCCACCATATCTTCCTTCTCCTCGGGCGTGTCTATTGGTTCTGAAATTTGTTCGAGCAAAGCGGAATCAATAGGCGCCGCGGACGATGTAATAACAGTGGCATCGTCCTCCTTTGGTGGTACACGCACTGATGTGACAGATGTAGAGACTACCGCACTTTGTATTTGCTTAGGCACCCATACTTGTTCTGTAGGTACCATGGGCCGAATGTCATTGAACCAGTTATCCCTTTGCTTTTCGGCCTCCTGTTCAGCCATCTCATGACTTCTCATCCTCTGTAGTTTTCTCTTTTGTGTTTTTGTCAGCCTTGGAGGACACCACTTAGGTTGCATATATTTTGGATCTTTGGGCTTGGCTTTGCTCGTGCTAGCTTCATGATCATTAGCTGAGTGCTTTGGCGCGATAACAAGTATCGGTTCAGTAGGATTGTTACGCACAGTCGGCTGTTGTACGGCGAATGTTTCAGTGCCCAAGATAAGTGAGCCGGCATCAACTTTTTCTTTGCCCTTTCCAGACTCAACCGCTGCACTTGGTGATTTGGCACGCCACACCTGCTTGTTCATCCCTTCTTAATTATTCTGCATCGGCCGATTGACTCCATTGTTCAAACGGCCTCGTGTGGGATAAGAACGCCTCTCACGCATAGGTCTCCTTGGTTCTACCCATCCTGGATGAAAAGCATAAGGGGCCATTGGGGGCTGCCCCCATCCTCTATTGAATCCTCCCATGTAGTATGGTGCATAGGGAAGTGGCGCCATCCACGGTCCTGGCGCCCATGACCCATATGGCCTTGTGTGATGCTGCAATTCTTGCCTCGGAGGTGATCTTGGGCGCTTCAAATTTGATGGCCGATTAGAGCTAGAACCGGCCGCTTGATTAGCATACTTGGACAGCAACATATCAAAAGTTGGCTTGGCTCTCTTGCGCTGCACTTTGGCTTCATTCAGCTTCCACTTGCCAACTTCCGGACTATTGGGCTTGACAAATTTAACACGAGTGTCTTGTTGCTCCTGTGGTTGCCCCCCAAGTGTAGGATTCTTGACGGTGATCTTGATTATCTCTCCACCATCGGGTTGCTTGTCAAGCACCACTTGCCTTCCCAAGATCTTGTCGCCATCTCTGTTTTTCCTGGGCTCACCAATGACAACATTAGTTTTATTAGCGGATTCGGCTACCTCCGGCCGAATGAGTAACTTTTTCCCCTCCAAATCCAGAGTATTCATTGGGAAGGGCTGCTTATCCACTTGCATTTCAGAAAAGTTCAATCGTCCGTCATTAATGGCCGATTGTATCTGTCGTCGGAAAACATTGCAATCATTAGTTGCATGAGAAAAAGAATTATGATACTTGCAATAAGCACGCCGTTTCAGCTCTTCAAACGGCGGTAAAGTATGAGATATTCTAATAATCTTAGCTTGTAGCAAAGCATCAAATATTCTATCACATTTAGCAATGTTAAAAGTAAACTTCATCTCATCATCACGATTCTTATGAATCGGCTTTAGATCATGACAAGTAAAAGGTTTGGCCTTCGAGGGCCAAACAAATTCAGCAGCATAAATATCACCCTCATCGTCCGAATGATCACTATCATATTCAACCATATTCATCTTTGGACGATCAGTTTTACATCTATGCACTTCTTTGAGGTCCTTGCTTCGGCTTTCATGAGCCAAAGCCCTTTGTAAGACTTGGTTGATACTTATAAACTCATAGCCTTCTAGCTTTTCTCTAATTTGAGTTCTCAAACCATTAAGCACAAGATCTGCCAAGTCTCTCTCGGTTATCACTAAACTATAGCACCGGTTTTTTGTCTCTCTAAATCTCTTGACGTAATCGGAGACCGATTCATCATGCTTCTGCTTAACCGATGTAAGATGTGACAACTTAAGTTCATTGTCGCCGCTATAAAAATGATCATGAAATTTTTTCTCTAGTTGTGACCAAACACGAATAGATCCATGCGGCAAAGAAGAAAACCATGAAAATGCAGTACCAGTTAATGACAAAGGAAATAAACGCACTTTCAATTCATTTATCGAGCCTACTTCACCCAATTGTGCTAGGTATTGGCTAACATGCACCCATGTGGTTTTCGTGCCCTCTCCATTGAACTTAACAAAATCTGGAATTTTATATCCTTGGGGGCACGGAATTGCATCAAAGTACTCAGGATACGGCTTTTGATAAATCCGATTCCTAGGTAATTCAACGCCAAAATTCTCTTGAAGCGTTTTAGCCATCTCCTCTCTAAAATTAGCTAAAGCATCGTCCATAGTAGACGATGGAGCTTGTGGCAATGGCATAGGAGGATTAGGGTTAGCAACTATGGGTGTAAATTGTGGCATGTTGGCCGAACCATAGTTCGGCGATGATCTAGCAATGTTTCCACCTATCGGTAAGGTTTGGTTCGGCGTTGCCACCGAACTCTGCATATTCATGAAAGGATTAAGCGGTGCAGCCACAATTTGATTGGTATGGGTGGGAAAATAATTCATCGGCATGGGGGGTGCCGATGAGATAGGCAAAGCTGAATTAGGGTTTCCCATACTAGCAGGCATATTAGGCATATTCTTCTGAGCATTATTATTTTCTAAGAAAGCTTGATAGACCAGATTATTGCTATCAGAAATGCGGCTCTCAATTTCAGCCCATTGCTCATGAGAAAAGGTAGTACTTATAGAAGGTTTAATCTGATCGGCTTGAAGAGGAGGGAACTTGATTTCTCCAACCGGAGTGATATTGCCTTGGCGGTCCTTCTTGAAGTTTCCAAGGAACTCCTGCAACTCCTTCTCTTCACGCGCCTTCTTGTACTCCTCATAAGCTTGGCGATGCTCAGCCGATAACTCCTCCAGATTGGGCTTGATGATGTTATCGGCATCAACTTCCGAGGGCTTGGGAAGATTGGACATGATGGATGATGATGATGGATCAAAGATCCCCAGCGGAGTCGCCAAAAAGTGTGTTCGCACATGAACACATCACCGTGTACCCTCGACGCCGGGGGTGATGCACCGCAGCTCACGTCGAAGGAGGTCCGTCCGGCAGCGCGATACGCAAGACAGCCGGCGGACGCTTTTGCAGACCCGAAGCCCCGCACGCCCAGGAGGGACCTCGTCAGGGATTGCGGCGGCTATGGGCTGCCCTAGGTCGATTCGCTCGCCCCTAGAGCCTCTGTACTCGCAGCTCTCCAACACGAAGAACGACGAAGAACGAGAGAGAAAAACAATGGAGAGATAAAACGTAGATGAAAAAGTAGTATATTGATTGTTCAATTGTGTGTTGTTTCAATCGGCCATCACCTCTTCTATTTAAGAGGGGGTTGGACTTCCCGTACAAGTCATGGATTCATCTTTCCTTACAAAGTATGAAAAACACTAGCCAAATTCGGACTCCTCAAAAACCTGCCCGAATCTGCGCGACGGTAAGCGGTAGTACCGCTCTGGTCAAGCGGTAGTACCGCTACAAGCGGTAGTACCGCTCTGAGTATAGCTGAGTACCGCGCTACTACCGAGTAAGGGTCTCGGGATACCAGAAGAATTTTCGTAAGCGGTAGTAATCGCGGTAGTAAAATACGGTACTACCGCTTAGCGGTACTTCCGCTCTGGAGGGCGGTAGTACCGCTCTGGCTGATACTACCGCTCCGAGTACCGCGCTACTACCGAGTAAGGGTCTCGGGATACCAGAAGAATTTTCGTAAGCGGAACTTGGCACGGTAGTAATATGCGGTAGTACCGCTCTGGAGGGCGGTAGTACCGCTCCAGAGGCTGTCTTGATGGGCTGGCTTACGTCTCCCCGCGTCCATCTTGATCTTCGGTCTTCGACAGGCTGTCGCCTTCCCGGGAGTACCATCAGGATATCTTGCCGGGTCGCCTTGCCGGGTCATCTTCTTGCCGGATCGCCTCCTTGCCGGGCTGTCTCCTTGCCGGGCCGTTTCCTTGCCGGATCTCCTGCCGGCAATGTGAATTTTCTCGTATAGAAGACTTCTCCGCTTGAGTCCACCTTTACTGTATTTTGCACCGTGCCAAAATCGGGTGTCAACACATTCTACTGACATCTTCTTGCTTAAATTGTGATGGCAGTGGGAAGATAATTGCTGAACATTGAACAAGCTGTTATGGTTCAGGCAAAGTCCAAGTTGAACGAAGTATAAAAGTGGACATACCGGGAGGTATTGAGGATGGTTCAGCCATTCGACTAACCAGAGGAGGTAGTGTTCATAAGCAAAGGCAAGCACTAGGCAATAAATACATAGTTATGTAAATTCATGAACCCCTAATGTAGTTTTACGCATGTTTAGTTTAAACAAGTAACTTCGTTAGAGCTATGCCTAGGCTATCTGTACTGAGATATATGTCAATTGACAAGGTGCTTATACTTGTCAATTTGTATGCTTTAAGTAGAGTAATACAGTCTGGATGAAACATTACTCACATTCCAGTTAAGTTTATTATGATCCACTTACTGGGAGAAGATATTATTGTTATTTTTAGTTGTTACCCATTTCTATCTTATCATGCAGGGGTGTAAGTCGTGACTTGCATATATTCTTTCATGTTGAAGAAGAACAAGGCATCCATAGAGAAGGTTTCAATTTGTATTCTGATCTAACGATTGATTACACTGATGCAGTTTTAGGAACAACGGTGAAGGTGAGCTATCGAAACTCGAAAGCTTGAAGCCTTTCTTGACACATAATCGTTGTCCTCAAGTTAGATCACACAAAACTTACGTGTTGTCTTATAACCGAAGTATATCCTTTGTTAATTTCATAATGTTGCAATCATTCTCATTTTGTGCCACAAAGACTCCCACTTAAGCTTAATCAAGAAATCAATCTTGTTATTTCAGGTTGAGGCAATGGAGGGATTGAATGATCTTTATTACTATTTTGCATACAACCTTACATGTTGAGGTGTTTCCTCTGTGTCCTTCCCTAGCTCGTGCATGTATATTAGTGGTGGACGATCACAAAGACTAAATGTTAATAGGGCCCTATTTATTACTCTGATCTTGTGGTTTTAAAATGATTTATGTGTAAGCCAGGCTTTCAAGATTCAAGATATTCATGGCTTCATGCTACTTTTTTTTCATCATGCCTGATTTTTTACATATCATAGTCAAAGCATAATGATATTGTTGGAGCTGCACATAACAAGGTTGTGCTGCTACGGAAAATGGACGCATAAGATGAGACGAGGCACTCAAACAATATAAGTGCGCACAGGACCGTCCGAAGAGGCGCCACCAGGTGGCGCCCCAGCCACTAGTATGTTTTCACCCGGAGAGAATGCATCGGTGATGTCTTGCTGTCATAGTCACTGACCACCACCCTACCAGCCTGCTCACACATGAACCAACTCGACTCAAGTCGTGTAATAACTACTACATGAGCATCCATGAGAGCAGCTCCAACGCGCCGATCCAAACGGATGCGCGCTTTGTCCGTGTTTTGTCCGTTTGGGTCGGCTCGTCCGCCCCCTTTTGCGTATGGGTCGGTCGTGCGCCCAACGCAGCGACCCATTTTTCGTCCGCGCGGCCGGCTTACGGCCATTTTTTTGTTCATTTTTGCAACATATGTATAAAATTTAATTCTAGTTAACATAGTTCAATAAAAATACAAATATCTCATAGTTCAAGAACCAAATAAATATCTCATAGTTTACAAGCCAAATAAAAATTAAATTGTCTCAAGTACATTTCAAAGAAAAGATAGTCGATACATCTATTGGTTGCCTATATGAGCCCACATATACTCAACCAAATCATCTTGCAGTTGAATGTGAGTTTCCCAATCACGCATTTGATGATGAAAATTGGTGAAAAGTGTAAAGGTTGTCGCGCCTCTAGGCTCAGGCACAACATTGTCACCCTGAAACTGAAACCCTTGGTCGCACAGACGTTCCAGTCGCTCATCCTCTACGATCATGTTGTGCATGATCACACAAGCAGTCATTACCTCCCACAACTTTGTGGTGCTCCAGGTTCTAGTAGGATACCGAACAACGCCTCATCAAGATTGCAGAACACTAAAGACACGCTTCACATCCTAGCACTCTCTTGCTCTGGGCACATCTCTTACTCTTCTCTCCTACAGGGTTGGGGATTGTCTTGACAAGAGTTGTCCACTGAGGATGGATACCGTCAGCTAGGTAGTATTCTTTGTTGTAGTGGTGGCCATTGATCTCCACATTAACCTCCGAGCAGTAGCCTTCTGCCATCCTTGCAAACACCGGAGAGTGCTGAAGCACGTTGACACCGTTGTGAAAACAGGCCATGCCAAAGAAAGAGTGCCAAATCCAGAGATTTTGTGAAGCCACGACCTCGAGTATGACAGTGCAAGCTTTCACATGGCCCCTATACTGACCTTGCCAAGCAGAAGGGCAGTTCTTTCACTCCCGGTGCATACAATCTATGCTACCAAGCATCCCTGGAAAGCCTCTGCTGGCATTCATAGCCAACAACTGTGTTGTATCTGCAGCAGTCAGCTCTCACAAGTACTCCGGGCCAAACACTGCTATGACGGCCTCGCAGAACTTATACATGGAGTCTAGGCACGTGGACTCGCTCATTCGAACATACTCATCAATGAGATCACCGGGAACTCCGTATGCAATTATCTGAATAGCAGCAGTGCATTTCTGATAAGAGGAGAAACCAATCTTACCAAGGGCATCCTCCTTGCACTCAAAATACTTATCGTACCCCACCACCCCTCCCGAATACGGTTGAACACATGTCTAGCCATCCGGAAGCGCCGCCGGAATAGGTGGTGTTTGGAGAGAGGGTTCGAAGACTCGAAGTAGACCTGCCAGAGTAGGGCATGGCCGCTCTCCCGGTAGCGATTCAACGACGGCGTCTGCCCCAGTATCGAGCCCCAAACATCAGCTGCTGCCTACTAAGGTGGTCATGGACGACCAACGCAGCAGCCATGATCTCCTCGTCATCGGATGAAGAATCATCCGAATCGCAAAGGAAATTGCGGAAAAAAAAACGTCGTCGGAGTCCATTTGTACCTTGCGGGCAAACCGTCGAACAGCTTGCGGGCATCGTGGAAGAAGCCGCTCGGTGAAGAGCCTCGCGCCCCCGCAAGACAAGATAGCAGGTCTGGCGGCGTCAGGCGAGCGCGCCGGCGTCCGGTGGGCGTGGCAGCGTCCCGGAGAGCGAGGATGCCGTGCTCAGGTGCGACGACGAAGCGTCCGGGTGGTGGCGTCGACGTCGGGGGAGGGTGGGGCTGTTGCGGTGGTGAAAACGACCGAAGTATGTGGCCGTCAGGGAGGGTGAGCTATCCGGGAGACGGATGGCTGGCGGCGTCGGCGGAACTGGGCGGCGGCGGCGGCCGGGGGTGGGGATGAATGGGAGGAAGAGTGGACTGGTCAATGTGCCACCGACTGGCGGGCTAGGTGTGTTAGAAGGGATAGAGGGGGATTGGCGTAATACGATGGATGTTATATCGAGCCTCACGGTCGAGTATATATAGGAGTACAGACTTGGAGGGCAAGAAGCCTCTCCTAGAGGTAAGGTAGGAGACGGATTACAAATCCTAGACTACCAAATACATGTAACCCAAATATATCTCTAACATCCCCCCGCAGTTGTAGCGGTAGCGTTGTGAACAACATGAGCGTCGCGGATGGTCAGACTGGAGAGAATAGCAGCCGACGTGCTGACATCCCCCCGCAGTCGCAACGGGAGCGTCGTGGATGGTGTCGTGTCGCGGATGCGTGGACCGTAGAGGAAGCCTGCGAGTTGCTCAAGCGAGGTGATAGCCCTTTGTGCCGTTGTCGAGGTAGCCGAGAGCGTAGGGTGGTGTAGTCCTGGTCGAGGTAGTTGTGCGAAGAACGCCGTGGTCGATATCGAGTCGGGGTGGCCGATGTCGAGGAAGTCACCGTGGACCACGAAGAAGAGCAGCGGCGGCGGCCTGAGGAGGAGGCCCACGGGGCGGCGACAGAGACCGCGTGCCACGCTCGCTACGGCCCGATGGGGCGACGCAACGGCACCGCGCGGGTCGATGACGGGCGTCGCGCGTGTCCGTGGACACGCGCTGACGCAAACGCGGCCCAAATTTGGGCCTGGAATGGGTCACGTGCGGACAAAATGCGGACACCCGTTCGTTTGGGTCGCCGCGTTGGGTCAACTTTTGTGTCCGCATCAATCCAAATGGACACGCGTGAATGAAATGAGTGGGCGCGTTGGAGTTGCTTTGAGCATCGAGACTTTCCAAACCTGATGCTGAGCTTGTGACTGCTGCTAGCTACTCCTACGTTCAACAAAGTGTTCAAATGGTTGGAGCACCGCAATTTGCAGTTTGCATTCGGTGGCAGTACTATTCGGTGGTAGTAGGAAGAGATTAGGAGGAGCGACTTGGACTATGATAAGTGCTTTGTGTTAGCTAACTCCAAAGATGGATGGTTTGTTTCAAAACGAAAAGGACGATGTTCTTCATGCTTTTCCGGCGGTCCGCACCTCGTTCCCAATGTGTTACCTCGGACTCCCGCTAGCCGTCAAACGCCTCAAACGAATCCACTTTCAGTATCTTGAGGATAAAATTGCAGGCAAGCTCTCTCCCTGGCAGGGAAGGCTTGTGGCCTCTGCCGGCCGTGTTGTTCTTGTTAAGGCTGTCCTTACTGCCATTGCCATCTATCACCTCACGCCCCTCGACACCCCGGTGGAGGTCCTCAAGAAAATTGATAGTATTCGCCGTGCATATCTTTGGGCGGGCTTGGACAAGGTTTCTGGAGAAAAATGTAAGGTTAACTGGGAGCTCGTCTGCAAGCCTAAGGACAAGAGTGGGCTTGGAGTGCTTAATCTGGACAAGTTCGCTAAGGCTCTTCGGCTCCGATGGCTTTGGTTCGAATGGACTGACAAGAGTAAGCCCTGGATTGGCATGGGGACTCCGTGTACTGATGAGGATCGCCACTTCTTTGCGGCTGCCACTTCGGTCACTGTTGGGAACGGACGAACTGCGCAATTCTAGAACTCGTTGTGGCTTAACGGCTTGCGCCCCCGTGACATTGCACCGGACCTCTTTCATCTTTCTCGCAAGAAGAACTCTTCGGTCCGGCAAGCCATGGCCAACAATCTTTTGATCGCAAATATTGACGTCACCAACGGTCTATCCCTCGCGCAAATTGAGCAATTTGTTGACCTTTGGGAAAAGTTATCAACGGTGACCCTCGAGGATGAAGTGGAAGACTCGATCATATGGAAGTTTTCTAAGGATGGCACTTATTCTGCTTCCTCGGCTTACAAGGCGCAATTCGAAGGCCTCACCTCCTCCGATCTTGTCCAGTCAGTGTGGAGGGTGTGGGCTCCCCCGAGGTGCAAATTCTTTGCTTGGCTGGTTCTTCAAAATAGGGTTTGGACATCGGACCGCTTGATCCGTCGTGGCTGGCCCAACTGCGGCTTGTGTCCTCTTTGCAAGCAGGTGCAGGAGTCAGCGGCCCACCTTCTCTTCCAGTGCCGCTTCACATTGCGCATCTGGAACGACATTCTCCCGTGGCTCGGAATGCACCACATCTCTACTACTTCTTGGTCGGCGAGCGCTTCGATCAAAGGATGGTGGAATGGTAACCTTCAGATTCGTCTCGGCTCGCCCAAAGCCCTTGCCTCATTGATTATGCTCATTTCATGGGAGGTTTGGTCCGAGAGAAACGCTAGAGTCTTTCGCAACGTCGCGGTCCCTCCGGTGGTCATCATTAACAAGATCAAGCACGAGGTGTCGCTTTGGGCTTTGGCGCGTGCCAAGCACTTGGGTATTGTAATGCCGCGAAAGTGATCTTTTCTTATTGCCGCTTGCGGCTTTGTCTAAAACCTTCTTTTTAATCAATGAAATGGCAAATCTTTTGCCTCGTTTCAAAAAAAAAAGGAAGGGTGTGGGTCAGGGCCTGCCGGGCGGCCTCCCATGTGGGCGGCATGGACGGCGACGCCCAAACTACTAGCGCCAAGTGGGAGCATACCTCTTTGACATCGGATCAGATGGCCGATCCATCGATAAATATTTGATGGCAACTTGTTGTACGCAGACTTTGAGTTGAGCATGATGCAAGGCTTGACACTTCCAACGAATCGCATGTGCTGCTTGGTGACATGAGGTGTGTGCACCCTACTCTTCCTCGTGGACTCGTCCGCCACTTGGCTGTGCGCCGGCGTTTCCATGCTGCCTCACATTATTATTCTCTGTATGTACTGTATTATGCAGTTGATAGTGATCAGCGGATTCCTTTTCCATGTCTGTGGACACACCTGGTGGTGGTAGATGGATCAAAAGTAGTACTAGTAGCTAGTACAAAAGTTACTCAAATCGGCGAGTATGATCAGCAGGCCTAGCCTAGCGCAGCGCATGTAATCCGGATCGTATCAACTTTGGTGGAACACACACCTGACACGATCACAACGATCGCATTGTTTATTGGTCATGCAACCGGTACGATGATCTCCTTGCCGAGGAAAGCGTGGGCAAGGCGGCAGGGACGAAAGCCGCAATGTGACACCGCTTATGTAATGTCGACACCATTTGCGTCCCAACAAATCCTTCTCGTATATATACAGATCACGAACGGAGTATGAGAATATTTGCCAAGTTGATATATACTCCGTGCATGCGGATCGTTGAGAACAGTTTGGATTGATTGTCCCTTCGAGAGAGCTGGCATGCTGCAACAACTTGCAAAAGTTTTCTCCAGAATCATGGCAGGACTCGTTTGGATACGTTCCTTGTTTGTTTAGTGCCGAATCATTCGGGTTATAGATAGAATCAGATCGCTTAGGATCTCTCCTGGTTGCACCTATAAAGTATTCCCCGACCTGGCTTCAGCAGGTGTCTTGCACATGTTGTTTCCCAGACCTCTCAATGTCCTTTTTTATTTTAAACTAGATTTTCCAATGTCACCCGAAGTCTCTAAATTATACAAAATCAGCGACAACTAATATGAAGCAGAGGATATACTAGTTAGCGGAGTGCGTAAATTATTGTAGATGGTTCGGAAAGCGTTTGACCTCCGTAATCCTTAAGGATTACTAGGCAATATATAGCGGAGTGGCCTACACAATTTGCACGTCTAGACAGTTGGTCTTGTAAGAGATCCTTACAACATTCTCTACTAATAATATGTCTAGTAATAATTTGGAACTAGTCTCTACACGGGTTTTTTTTTTAGAAAAGGAAAATGTACCCCGGCCTCTGCATCTGGGTGATGCATGCAGCCACTTTATTAATTATTCACAAAGACCATACAAAGTAATACATCAGTAAGTATGAAGCCATCATCTTGGCAACACCTGTCGCTACTTCTATCCCCGTAATGCAAGGGTGCTGAATGTCCGAGCCTAATACCAAACAGACATCGCACCAAAGCCTAACATCTAATGCCGGATGCTCCATCCCAACCACATACTGGGACTGGGTCACAGACCGGTCCGGCGCACTCACCGAGGCCGCCGCCGCCGTCTTCCACCAATCCATCTCAAGAGCAGGTACTGACGCACAGACCTTGCGAGGCTTGCCGTCGACGCCACCATGGTGCCAGACAGCGCCACCGCCTTGCGCTCGTCCATCCAGCCGCATCTGTCGTCGATATCCGGCTGCACCATGCCGCCAATACTCGTCGTCATCGACGCGGTAGATACAACGCCACACCACCTGGCAACCTCCACATTGTCGCCGCTGCTAGAGCTATGCGGAACCCACCACCCACAGCATGTCTCCCCCGAACACCTGGTCCTCCCAAGACGGCGCCTCCATGAAGGATACGACGCACAGGACGCCGCCGCCGCCCAATCCAGACTGAAATTTGGACTTTCGTCCGGGAGGGGTTTGGAAGTGGATAGGAGAGACCTCGGCTTCGCCTCCACGGAGGTAACGGCATCGAGTGACGTCGCCGATGCCGGGCCGAACAAGCCAACCAAAGTTTCCTCCGGTCCCCATCATATACCACCAAACCTCCGTCTGCTCCGGATCTGGCAACGAGCCATGAACCGAAACTTGCAGAGATGAAAACAGCCATGGGGCTCAACCCACCAGGACGGAGGATCGAGAAGAACCCATCATAGATCTCCAGGCGCCGAATCCAGCGATCCGACGTGGCCAGCGACGACCACCACCACCCCGCGGCGGCCGACGGTGTCCAAAGGCAGGATCCAGATGGATCCGACCTGGATCCGGCGGCGCCTACGACCACCGGTTATGCCCAATGTAGCCACCACCACGCCGCGAGCAGGCTGCTGTCACTGCGCCATGCACGACGCCGCTAAGGGACCCGTCGACCGCGCCATCAGACCCCACGCTCGCCCGGTGCCCCTCTCGATCCCGCTGTCCCGCGCCAGCCGAGATGCAAAGGGTAGGGAAAAGCCTCGTCGCCGCCCTGCCGGCCAGGCTTCGCCCGGCGGCTCTATGGACGGCGGCGAGGAGGGGAGAGGCGGAGGAGGGCGAGAGGTGGCGGCTAGGGTTTCCTCCCAGGTAGCCCGCGGGGGCGACGCGAGGGGGCGAGGAGACGGGCTTCGAATGTCTCTTTAAAGGGGGAGAATTTCACTTCCCCGGCCTCTGCACCAACTAAGGATGCATACGGCCATTTAGCATGAGTACCAGGATTTTTTTATCTTGGTCAATAACCAAGCCTGGTCCTCTAGATAAACCACATGAGTCCCAGGAAAGGCTGGTCGTCAAGAATAAATAGGAACCTAAATTCGTCTCCGTGAGGATTTGAACTCAGGTGATGGGTTTGTACATCCACTCTCCCAACCAGTTGAGCTAGGCTCACTTCCCTAAGTCTCTACACGGTTACAATCATGTCCACCAAATGACCAAAATAAATGGTGTTACATCCTTATAAGGTCGGCGAGGTGGTCGACGTGGCTTCCGCAGCGGCATGGCATGTGTGGTGGTGGCTCTTCTCTTCTCCTAGGTCCGGGCTGGTGACACGGGTTGCCTGTGCTGCAGAGACGGACGGGACCTAGGGCTTGTGCTTAGACGGACTGGCTTGGGGCCCGAGGCGGGTCAGAGGTCATGCTCCGGGTAGGCAAAGGTGGGCTTGGTCCGAGATGCGTCCGCGGATGAGGAGGTCCCTCTCCTGGCGGGTGCAGTGGTAGTTGGTGGTGGTCAGGATTCCGCTAATCTGTCAGATAGATCAGCGTCGTAGAGCACGAACATGGCGTTGTATGAGTTCCTCGGCGACGTCCATCGGTAGTCATGGTGGTGTATTTTCCCCGGTCCACCGGGACTGGCTGGAGAAGTGGGCGTGGATGCCTCCTACCGTGGAGGTGTCGACCTAGACTTTGTGGCTAATACCGGGCTAGGAGTGAAAGAAGATGCCTTTTACTCCTCCTACCATGCTGGTTGCACTATGATGTGGGCGGTTGGTGGTCTCTCTAACTTGGATGCTAGGGTGGCGGCCCCGGATGGCAGTCTGCAAGGGTGGCTCTCCGATGGGCTCCATGGCGGGGGTGATGTCCTTCCCTCTTGGTCGTGTGGGTGGCGAGAGGTGGAGCAGCGGGTGGCTCGGGCATGCTATCTGGATATGGCATCGCCCAGATCTGGATTTGTAGTTCTGACCTAGTCGCTTTTGTCCCGGAGACCACGTGGTGGTGCGGGAGGTGTCGAGCGAAAGCTCCATGCTTTGTCGCCGCCGACGGCGACGCTTGCCGGTGCCGTTATCTTCTTGAAGACGTTGCCATGGTGCTTCTCTTCTAGTCTCCATGTCTGGGTTCCAGGTGAAAACCTTTGTCTGTGTAGACTCGGCAGCGGCGACGCTTAGCGCCATTCTTCCTCATCGGGGCGTTGTCATGGAGCTTAGGTGTTATAGGCCGTAGCATGGTATTGTTTCCAGTTCCTCCTTTCTCTCTCATGGTAGCGTAGGTGTGTACATCTTGCATGATCTATATCCTGGGATCGGCGTTATTTGAGGGTTGTCTCACCACCTTGTATCGTTCGGTCGTATACTTTGTTTGGATGTTACTTTATATATAAAGAGGGGCGAAAGCCTGTTTCGATTTACATCCTTATAAACCATAGCAATAAGGTTGCACAAAAAATAAGTATCGTTGCTCATCGTGTTTTTTAATATATATTTTTCAATGGGGTTTTTTAATAAAAAGAATATATGTTGGGAATTAGCACAAACTTATGGCCTAAAAGTGCAACGGAAACAATGTAATTTTAGCTTCACTTTATATACTAATTCAAGGATCTTACTCAGCACGGAAGAAAAACATATGTTGCAGAATATTTGGATGAAACAGTTTTCGCAATACCCCCGACACTCCTCAAATGATGTCTAGGTTAGGAGATACTCTCTAAAAAGCTATAAAACATCAACACAAAGACATCAGATTTTTTACGTGGAAAACACTCAAGTTGGGGGTGAAAAAGCACGGGCTGAAACCACTGGAATCTTCTTTCTGTATTATCAAATGTGGGAGACACAAGATTTTCTCTAGGTAGCACTAGATGATCTCGTACATCAAGATTTTTGCATCTTGGATAGCAACAGTAAGATTTGGATCTGCAAGAATTAGGATTGGAACAATCTCTCCAAAGATGATGGAACCGCGGTTTAGATAAGACAAGACTGTGGATCTGATCTTCACAAATTTGAATATGTGATCCCTTTGCTTGATGGCAAGCTTCTTCCTTCAATCTTTCTCTCATTCCCTGTCTCTGTCTGTCTTGGTTTCCTCTTGTCTTCTTCAATGGAGGCTCAACTCAGATTCACCACACTTCTTGGTGGCTGCTGGATGGTAGGCTAAGCATCCCCTTCCTCATCTTCAAAGTCCAAAATGACACTATGTCATAACTTGAATAGGAAGTGGGATTTGCCACATGTATGGGTTGGCTAAAGGCTTCATTACATCTTCTCGTGGCCCACATGAGGAGGATATTTAAAAAATATATTAATATCGAGAAGATATCAATTACACTCGGCCTCTGCACCAACAAAACTCAAGAGCCACTCAAGACAGTGAGGGTGCATAGAGCCAAATTATTATAAATGAAAGAAAAATAAGCAACCAACAAAATTGTTGTAGCAAACAAAAACTACAACAATCAATGATGGCAACCCCAGGGTTACATGATAGTCTTCATGCAATGCCTTCAACAAGGAAATGTGGCGTGAGCGGTGAGGGAGCCTGGACTAATGGGCCCGTCGCCCGTGTGATCTACGAGCTGTGGGCTTGTTCGGATGGGCCCTCTAGTGATTATAGACGGTAGGTCCAGGAGGCCGTGTCACATGGAGAAGGAGGACACCCGAAGACTTGGCGTACACTTCAAGAAAAAGCATGATCGGTGGGACAGCCCCGTGTAACCCTAGGGGCTTGGGGGTGTCTATATAAACCCTAAGCCTTAGTCGATGTAGATCATCCGCATATTCACAACCATACCTTAGGGTTTTAGACAATATATCTCAAGGTAGATCAACTCTGTACTATGTACTACCATCATCAATACAACAAAGCAGGACGTAGGGTTTTACCTCTTCGAGAGGCTGAACCTGAGTAAACATCGTGTCTCTCGTCTTTGTTAAGCCATTAGCACAAGATCCACAGATCAGGACCCCCTACCCGAGGTCTGCCGGTTTTGACACCGACATTGGTGCTTTGAGGTCTGGAAGAAATCCGCCTGCCGTGAAGGTGCTCGGGAAGCGTGGTCCATGGTGAAGATTCAGTATACCAAAACGGACATCGAGCACCTTGCCGAGTTGGGCCGGTGGGTCCGGATGGCAAAGAGATCCCGATGAGTCATGCATACAACCAAGTTATGCCCGCTGCCCGATACTCTCAGAAAGACTGCTCCTTGGAAACCAGTACAGATGGTGTAGACCAGGAGTGATTTTATTTGTTGTATGATTCTATGTATCAATGTACTTTAGATCAAAAAAAATCTCCACCCGAACTTGCAACGTTGTCTCAACCGACCATCGGCTTCTCCCTCCTCGGTCAGTGGCCAAGAAGTGTTATCTATTGTATCGCTCGAGAACATCGAGGATATTTCGAATAACCAGGCAATCCGGTCATGTGGTTCTAACAGACAGAACGCGTCCAGGGAGATATGCTATATTACAGTGTAACGTAAGAATCATCTTCCGAAGAAAATTGTTCCTCTAAGGGTTCCTTTCTTCAGGTTCTCATGATGACCATGAAAGTGTAATCAGTTGCATGTATGATACAAGAAATAATGGTTACTAAGAAAATATCAGCCGAATACTGACGTATCGGATAAGTGTGCTTCCGTCGTAGCCGATCATGTTGAAACATTAAGAGTGCTAGCTTTCGGCTTTGTCCGTCTGAGGTACGTGATCGGATGACCCGATAGTAACAATTGCAGAGGTGCTCCCTTTACTCCATAGCCGAACAATCGGGAACGTAAGGGTAAACACATGAGCAAGGCAACCCAACTTGGCTAAAAACTTAAGTCAACTTGATGCATATTGTGGCGTAAAAACGAACAAGGAAGATCGCAAAACAATAATTGTGTATGCGGAAAAGCTTTATATATGATCGGCTCCTTAAAGGGAGCCCCCCGGCAAAAGGGTGTTGTACATTGTAAAAATGTCTTGCCAAAAAGCGATGTGACGTAGCTCGGCGAATCCGAACACCTAGTAGGGAAATGTTTTAAAAAGTAAAAGGAGAAAAGGTAAAGGATGACTGGAGGGGTAGGATTGGGGATTAACCATAAAACATCGAAGTCGACCTGCGTTCCAGGGGTTGGGCTCCAGGCGATTATCCTTCGGATCACGAATGTGATAAGCTCCTCCTGTCAGCACTTGGTCAATTATGAAGGGTCCCTCCCATTTGGGGGAGAGCTTATCTTTTTTGCTTCTCCGGAAGGCGCAGGACGAGCTCGCCTACGTTGTATGCCTTCGCCCGTACATCCCTGCTTTGGTATCGTCGGGCCTGCTACTGGTAAAAAGCAGAGCGATCCCGGGCTACATCCCTTTCTTCTTCGAGAGCGTCCAGAGCATCCTTCCGATCGAGCTCGGTTTCCTTTTCCTAATACATGCACATACAAGGTGTGTCGTGAATAATGTCACATGGGAGGACGACTTCAGCGCCGTACACCATAAAAATGGTGTGTACCTTGTGGATCGGTTGGGCATGGTGCGTAAGCCCCATAGCACGGAATCAAGTTCCTCTACCCAATGGTGGTCCGATTCTTTAAGTGATCGGACCAGTCGAGGCTTGATGCCACTTAGGATTAACCCGTTTGCCCTTTCCACCTATCCATTGGACTGTGGGTGGTACACCGAGGCGTAGTCGAGCTTAATGCCCAGTTTGGCGCACCAGTCTTTTACTTCTTGGGCCGTAAAATTTGAGCCGTTATCTATTATTGTACTATGCGGCACGCCGTATCGGTGAACCACGCTGGATATAAAATCAACCACAGGTCCAGACTCAGAGGTTTTAACTGGCTTCGCCTTGATCCATTTGGTAAATTTATCCACCATGACGAGTAGATATTTCAACTTCTTGGTCCCCCATTTAAGTGGTCCGACCATGTCAAGCCCCCAGACCGCGAAAGGCCAAGTTATCGGAATTGTCCGAAGAGCTGTTGAGGGCAAGTGACTTTGATTAGCGAAAAGTTGGCATCCTATGCAATGCTGCGCCAGGGTGTGGGCGTCGGCATTGGCTGTGGGCCAATAAAAGCCAGCTCGAAAGGCTTTACTAACCAAGGGTCGAGCTCCTGCATGTTGTCCACCCGTACCAGCATGGACCTCAGCCAAGAGCTGTCGTCCTTCCTCCTCAGATATGCATCTTTGGAGTACTCCAGAGGTACTTTTCTTATAGAGCTCCCCTTCATGGACTCTGTCGGCTTTGGATTGCCGTACTATGTGTCTTGCTTCCGTTTGGTCCTCGGGCAGTTCCTGGCGGAGGAGATATGCAAGGAGGGGCTCGGTCCAAGGTGCTATGACAGCCTTGACCTCATGTGGCGAAGACGTTTCTTCGATGACCGAGCCCCCACTGATTCCATCATCAGGTTCAAAGTCCTAGGCGGCTTCTGTTTTAGAATTAGTCGATCCAGGGTCCTTGTTGTTGCCTTCCCATGCCACCGATGGCTTAAATAGCCGCTCTAGGAAGACATTTTTAGGGATTTTGTTCGCGTTTTGCGCCCATACGAGCGAGGACGTCCGCAGCTTGGTTGTTGTCCCTAGGAATATGATGAAACTCAAGTACCTCAAAACGGGCCTAGATGCGTAAAACGGCGTTGAGGTAGGCCGTCATCTTCGGATCCTTGGCGTCGAATTCGCCATTGACCTGAGAGATGGCGAGGTTTGAATCCCCTTGGACCTCCAACCCCTGTATACCCATGGAGACTGCCATTCGAAGTCCATGCAATAGGGCTTCTTATTCGGCTGCGTTATTGGAGTCGAAATACATTATCTGCAGCACATACCGAATATTTTCTCCTGTGGGCGAAGTCAGAACTACTCCAGCCCCCAGTCCAGCGAGCATTTTGGAGTCGTCAAAGTACATTGTCCAATGAGCTTGGCTTCTGTCCATTCTGCCACGAAATCGGCCAACACCTGAGATTTAATAGCTCGACGTGGCTGGTACAATATCTCAAAAGGCAGGAGCTCAATGGCCCATTTTTCCATTCGGCCTATGGCATCCCTGTTGCTGATTATGTCATTCAGGGGTACTTCCGAAGCCACTGTGACCGAGCACTTCTGGAAATAGTGTCGGAGATTGCGTGATGCCGTGAAAACGGCATAGGCTATCTTCTGATAGTGAGGGTATCTCGTCTTACATGGGGTAAGAACTTCGGATATGTAGTATACTAGACGTTGGACCTGAAGCGTGTGGCCTTCCTTTTCGCGCTCCACGATGAGAACCATGCTTACCACCTGATTGGTGGCCGAGATGTATAGTAACATCGGTTCACTCATGCCGAGAGCCGCTAGAATGGGGTTACTGGCCAGTAGAGTTTTGATATCCTCTAATGCGGCAGCTGCCTGATCCGTCCACTTGAAGTCTTTGGTTTTCTTTAGCAACCTATATAATGGCAATGCCTTTTCTCCGAGGCATAAGATGAAATGACTGAGGGCGGCCACACATCCTGCCAGTCTTTGGACATCTTGTAGCTCAGTAGGAATCTTAAGCTTGGACAGAGCTTGGATCTTTGCCGGATTGGCTTCAATGCGTCGTTGGGAAACAATAAATCTGGATAGTTTACCCGCGGGGACGCCGAACACACATTTTTCCGGATTTAGCCATATGTGGTAGTTCCGCAGGCTGTCGGAGGTTTCACGAAGGTTATCTACGAGCTGACTGACGTGTTTGGTCTTCACGACCACGTCATCGACGTAGGCCTCCATTGTCTTGCCGATTTGCTTTTCCAGACATGTTTGAATCATGTGCTGGTAAGTGGCCCCCGCGTTTTTCAATCCGAATGGCATCGTGTTGAAGTAGAAAGGGCCATAGGGTGTTATGAAGGCAGTAGCTGCCTGGTTGGATTCCTTTATTTTAATCTGATGGTATCTGGAATAAGCATCAAGGAAGCATAGCGAGTCATGTCCTACGATGGCATCAACAATCTGGTCAATGCGTGGTAGGGGAAAAGGGTCCTTCAGACACGCCTTATTAAGATCCTTAAAGTCCACGCAAAGCCGCCATGATTTGTCTTTCTTTGGTACCATGACAAGGTTGGCCAGCTAGTCGGGATGCTTAATGTCTCGAATGAATTCGGCTTCGAGCAATTTCTCCAGTTCCTCGCCCATAGCCTGATGCTTGGGTTCAGAAAATCGGCGTAACGCCTGCTTAACTGGTTTGAAGCCTTTGATTATGTTCATACTGTGCTCGGCCTTATCGCGCGGGATGCTAGGAATATCGGAAGGATGCCAGGCGAAGATATCCCAGTTCTTGCATAGGAATTTGCGTAAAGCTGCATCGGTTTGAGGATCCAATTTAGCCCCGATGGATGCTGTTTCGTTTGGATCCGTTGGGTGCACTTGAAATTTGACAATTTCATCGGCTGGTTTGAAGGACGTGGACTTGGGCCTCTTGTCGAGGATGACATCGTCCTTATTTACCGTGGAGTGTAATGATGTTAGTTCTTCGGCCGCAAGGGCTTCGGACAGTGCCTCAAGGGCAAGTGATGTTGTTTTGTTTTCAGCTCGGAGGGCAATGTCAGGGTTGCTCGCTAGGGTGATTACGCCATTGGGCCCTAGCATTTTGAGTTTCATGTATCCATAGTGTGGGACAACATGAAATTGAGAAAACGTGTCGCGCCCCAGCAGGGCGTGATAGCCGCTTTTGAAGGGCACGATATGGAAGAGCAACTCCTTGGATCTGTAGTTCTCAGGCGTCCCAAAAACCACGTCCAGAGTGACAGAGCCGCTGCAACGTGCCTCCTTTCCGGGAATTATTCCCCTGAAAGTTGTCGAACTATGCTTGATGCGCGATCTATCGAATCGCATTTTGTCCAGAGTGCCTTCATAGAAGAGGTTGAGCCCACTGCCACCGTCCATTAACACCTTTTGGAGTCAGAACCCGTCCACAATTGGGTCGAGGACATCAGCTGATGTGACTCTGGTGAGACAGGAGTTCGGCTCATCTTCTTCATCGAAAGTGATTGGAGTGTTGGTCCGGGCGTCCGTGGATTCCACGTGGTGGACCTGTCTGCGCTCTCTGATCACCCAACAAGCTCGAAGGTTGTGCGTTGGGTTCGTATTAAGTAAGACAGAGTGTATGGGGCATGGCTTATCCAATATATAGATCGTCAAAAACCGATCTGTGACCTGTTGCAGGTTTCTTCTTCTTCTCGGATGATTCATACCGACGGAGCTATCGCGGAAGGGCACGTTTCATTTCGGCTCGTCCGGACGTCTCAGCATTGTCTGGATAAGCTTGTTGTTGATGAGCCTGCCAGGCGTCTTCCATAATGGAGTATTTGGCTACCATGTCTGATAACTCTATAAAGCTCTGAACATGTTGGCGCGCGAGGGCATTACGCAAGCCTTGGTCTCTGCAGTTGTACCGGAAAGCGGCGAGGACTTCACCATCACAGCAGTCCGGTATTTTATCCTTGACGGTTAAAAACCTTATCCAGAATTGCCAGACTGTCTCTCTGGGTTGTTGCCTCATGTAGGCCAGATCCCAGACATCTGGCTGTCCCGAGTTACTCGGGCAGTATTCTATGTGGGGGTGGGTGGGATTAAAAATTTGATCCACTGTTTGTGCGAATCCAGTACCTTAACGCCTGCATCCCATGCAGAAACGGGCTCGACCGAACTCATCTCTGGATCCAAGGATAGCTTGGGAGGAGACGTGGGTTCAACCCATTGTCGGGCGGAGGAGGCCCTTTCGAGGCATTCCTCAGAGTCTGGATCCGCCTCTGAACTGATGACGGGGGCATGATGCTCGGGCGATTGAGTTCGGCCGTGCTCTTCGGTGGAATCCTCAATGGAGGCGACCAGATGGGAGGCCAGTGGGGTATATATCTCCCTATCATCGGCTTTAATCCTGATTAAGTCATAGATATAGATCGGGCCGTTGTCGAGTCCCATAGCTTGGATCCGACGATAGATCGGCCGGGTACATGTCCTTACATTCCTTGGGGTCAACCCGTAGACTGATGATGTTTTGGGCGCCTGAGGCTGCCCTGACGTCGTACTCCTAGGGTTCGGGCTACGAGGTCGGATCCGAACTCGGAGCCCGAACAACGCCCGTGAGCATCTCATCGGCGTGACCAGAGGGTAAGTCCAAAGTTAAAGCGACGGAGGTAGGGGTGGCTCCATGGGAGCCGAAAACCCCGTGAAGACCAGGTCGCCCCTAGAGTCAGCAACGTACTCTAGGTTTCCGAACCTGATTTTGTGTTTAGGCATAAAGCCGCTGACTCGGTCCAGATGACCGCCCGAACCAGCGTGCAGCACAACGCTGCCGAACGCGAAAAGCTGTCCGGGGACGAAAGTGTCCATGCCCACGCACGCCATCGTTAAAATCAAACGAGCCATCAACTCCGATCGATCTCAAAGAGGAACTCTCAATGAAAGCACCAATGTCGGTGTCAAAACCGGCAGACCTTGGGTAGGGGGTCCCGATATGTGGATCTTGTGTTAATGGCCTAACAGAGACAAGGGACGCGATGTTTACCCAGGTTCGGGCCCTCTCGAAGAGGTAAAACCCTACGTCCTGCTTTGTTGTATTGATGATGGAAGTACAGAGTACAAAGTTGATCTACCTCAAGATCTATTATCTAAACACTAAGGTATGGCTGTGAATATGCGGATGTCGACAACGACTAACGTCCAGGGTTTATATAGATACCCAGGACCCCTAGGGTTACATGGTCGTTAGCCGGATTGAATCCTGCTTAATGTACGTGCCAAGTCTTCATAACAGTCCTTCAAATATCCGGTGGGCTCCTTCTCCGGGTGAAGGGCCGGCCCATACGGCCAACCGAGGACCCCCCCCCCCCCCCCGAATCCAGAACTCCTTCATCTGGTTCGGCAGCCTGGAGTATGTCGCTGATCCCAGGGGTGACCTGGTTTTCATGGGGGTCTCGGCCTCGGTGAGGGAGTCGTGGAATAGGGAGTCCTTGGCATATGGTATGGGCTGGACCGGACCTGACAACAGAAGGCCCACTAGGAGCCCCGAAGGACTCTCGTGAATATCGGACGTGCCGGACAAGTAAGAGCCTGTTGGGCTAACCGACTATGTAATTCTAGGGTTCGGGGTGTCTATATAAACCCCGGACCCTGGCCGTAGCAAAAGATAGACAATCTCATCTACGCCTTAGGGTTTAGACATAGACCTCGAGGTAGACATACTATGTAACCTGTACATCACCATCTATACAATAAGAGCAGGACGTAGGGTATTACCTCCTCGGAGGGCCCGAACCTAGGTAAACACCGTGTTCTTTGTCCCTCTTACACCATAGGCTTACGATCCACAGATCGGGACCCCCTACCCGAGGTCTGCCAGATTTATCTCTGACATTGGTGCTTTCAATGAGAGTCCCTTTGTGGATCAATCTAAGTCCATGGCTCGTTTGATCATCAAGAGTGAGGCACACGCCGCCAGGGCATCTTGGCCCTAGGTCAGCTCATCGCATCGGGCCGCGTCTCGTTACGCACGAGCCCTTCAAAGGATTCGAATCGGGTCGCGGGGTTCTCCCCCGAACAATCAATTCGGTTCGGAAGCCTTGAATTCACCGCCGATCATGGCGGAGCCTTTTCTTAACCGGGGCTTCGGTTTCGACCGAAGACCTCGCCTTCTCGGCGAGTTTGGCCATCACGCCGCCCCTTGACTCTTCTCCAGAGTCTCACCCCGATACAGACTTCGCTTCGGGCGGAGATCCGATCTCTTTTTCTGAACACTCTGATTCGGTCGCAATCACCATCGTCAAGGGGGCACAACCCTGTGATCTGGGTCTGGCTCTTGTTCGGGTTTACCCCGAAACTATTCGGGAGATTGACTCATCGGACTCCGAGCTGTCCGATCAGTTCCGGTGTTTTGGGCTCACCGATTGGACGTCTGGGGATCTAGACCTAATCGGCTCCGGCACCGAATTAGGGGAATTTTGCGTCCCACCCACCACCCACCTCGTCGCAACCATCGATGATTTAACCGATACGTTGGACTTCGACTCTGAAGGATTAGACGGCATGGGCGAAGAGGCAGAGGAATCGTTGTTTCCCACCTCTCCCAATGCACCGACCGACACCGGCAAGTGGGCAGCCACGTCGACCTACGACGTGTATATGGTTGACACGCCACACAGCGACGGTGAACAGCCAAAGAGGGATAGTTCCAGGCGCAAAAGCTCTCGCAAGAAATCCAAACGCCGCGGGAGACAAGCCAACGTCCAAGACGGCGCAGGAGCCAATGGAGACCCGAACGCACCGGAACAGCCGGCTATCGGCAATGAAGGTGGAAACCCCAAACAGCATCAAGCTGAGATGGACCAACCCCGAGAACCAGGCGAGTTCGACCCCGACAACCCCGGGGATGACGACCGCATGGATGATGATGATTACCCCGTGGAGGAGGTCGACAGCTTTGGGCCCGATAACCTAGCCGTCCCGGAAAACCCACGGGAATTGGAAGAATACAGGGATTGGCTTTTAGCCACTGCCTGAAGCCTACGAGAAAGAGAATGGCAAATCAAGGACGAACAGAATGCCATCAATGACAAGTGGACCTCATTCCTGGCGGCAGAACTAGAACAAGAAGCCCGGCCTCAAGAGCCGAAGAGCTACCCATGTCGGAAGCTATTCCCGTCATCGGACGAAGACGAGTACACTCCTCGATGGCCAGATCCTTATAGACCGGATCAGCCACCTAGAGGGCGCGATCGGCCATTCATGAGAGCCGCGGATCCACCCATACCTCGCCGTAAGGGCAAGGAACCCATGGACCCGAACGACTTGCGCTATGACCTAAACTCCAGGACACAGATGAGATCCATCTACCAGGCACGGATGCATACACCCGCCAGAAGAGAAGGACACCAAACCTGGACGGACTGGCAGGACCGAGATCGGGGCGGGCACCGTGGCCGCCTACCATCCGAAGTTCATTGTGACGCAGTCCGACCTCGAGGTGCTACACACCCCATGTGTTTTACCGATGAGGTTATGGCACACAAGTTTCGCAAAGACTTCAAACCTATCAACATCGAGCAATATGACGGCACCACTGATCCCGCAGTTTGGATTGAGGATTTCCTCCTCCATATCCACATGGCCAACGGAGACGATCTCCATGCTGTCAAGTTTCTACCACTTAAGCTCAAAGGACCAGCTCAGCACTGGCTGACTATCCTACCCAAAAACTCTATCGAAAGCTGGGAGGAGCTCGAAGATGCGTTCTGAACTAACTTTCAAGGCGCCTATCTTCGGCCACCAGACGCCGACGACTTGAGCCACATCATCCAACAGCCCGGTGAGTCAGCTCGGAAGTTATGGAATCGCTTATTGACAAAGAAGAACCAAATCGTCGACTGCCCAGACGCCGAGACCTTGGCGTCCTTCAAGCACAGTATCCACGACGAATGGCTCGCAAGGGACTTCGGCCAAGAGAAGCCAAAGACCATGGCCGCCTTAACCTCCCTCATGACACGCTTTTGTGTAGGAGAGGATAGCTGGTTGGCCCGAAAATGCACCCATCCCGACGAGCCCGGCACGTCCGAGGTCCACGACGGAAACAGGAAGCCACGACGTAATAAAAACAAACACCGAGGCAAGACGAACGGGAGTGATCCCGAAGACACAACAGTCAATGCTGGATTTACAAATTCCAAGTCTGGACCCCGTAAGAGACCCTTTAAAGGGAATTGTGATAACAGCACCCAGCTGGGGAAGATCTTGGACAAGCCTTATCAAATACACGGCAACCGAGAGAAACTAGCTTCTCATACTAACCGTAACTGTTGGGTGATTAAACAGGCAAGCAAGGCTTTGGCCGAAGAGCAGGCAAAAGGCATCCAAAGCGACGACGAGGAAGATCCACGTCCCCTAAACAATGGCGCCCAGAAGCAGTTCCCTTCGGAGGTAAATAATGTCAATATGATCTATGTCACAGATATCCCGAAGAGGGAGCGCAAGCGCGCACTATGGGACGTCTACGCCCTCGAGCCGGTCGCCCCGAAATTCAACCCGTGGTCAGTTCATCCGATCACCTTCGACAAACGGGATCACCCAACCAGCAGCAGACATGGTGGAACGGTGGCCCTTGTACTGGATCCCATTGTGGACGGTTTCCATCTCACCAGAGTCCTCATGGACAGCGGCAGCAGTCTCAATCTGCTCTACGCCGACACGGTGAGAAAAATGGGGATTGATCCATCAAGGATACAGCCCAGCAAAACCACCTTTAAAGGTGTCATCCCAGGCATCGAAGCACGCTGTTCGGGAACTGTGACCTTGGAAGTAGTCTTCGGCTCGCCCGAAAACTTCCGAAGCGAAGAGTTAATCTTCGACATCGTCCCTTTCCGCAGCGGCTATCATGTGCTGATGGGACGAACGGCGTTTGCCAAGTTCAACGCCGTGCCACACTACGCTTATCTAAAGTTGAAGATGCCAGGCCCTAGGGGCATCATCACCATCAACGGTAACACCGATCGCTCCCTTCGGATAGAGGAGCACATAGCTGGCTTAGCAGCAGAAGTACAAGCTGCCGAAGAAGCAGCCAAGGCCCGAGCTATGTCTTGGAAGACAGGCACAGGTAAGAGAGTTCGGACCATTAAGGCCACGACAGGTGAGCAGACTCGCGACCCAAAATAGGGGTTCGCGCCCCACAGCTCTGCCATTCGGGTAGCACAATTTGTGCCCCGGGCCCATCATTTTGCCCTTAAAATCCCTTGGGGCTGTGGGGAACACATTAAACAAAAGACATCCTCGACAGGTGTACATGTGTAAATGGGGGTCTTCGGGACACCTTTTCGGCGTCTTGCCGAACACATGAAATTTTTTGTTGCAGGTTTTGTCGAGCAACTCATCTCAGACGTCAGGTCCATGAATTCGGATATCTGGTCCGAACATTTTCCGGAAGAATTGAAGGCGCAGACGTGCGACAGGGCAAAGTACGAATATATAGCTGCTTGTTTCCCCCCTGTAAAAACTTCTTCTTTCATCTATGGATGCATCTTTAAATGCTCCAGTTCGGTTGTTGGGATTGTATGGTTCGACCACACAAAAGACTAATAAAGATTTATGTAATCCATTTTCCTTATTATTGTCTCCAAACTTTGTATGTGTGTCACGCTCATCCCCCACCGAACTCTTCGGGCGAGGATTTTTTCCCTTATTTGCCTAAGGATGCGGTCGACCACTATAACAGGGGCTCCGCCCTTTAGTTCGGTCTTCTTTTGTTCCACATCACCCGATAAATATTTATCGGAAGTCTCGGATATTGCGGTATATGCATTAGTTCCGAACTACGTCTTTGGTCAATAGTTGGATTGCCCGGCTCCTGTGCTTACCTCTCTACGTTTCCGCTTGTTCGGCTAGGAGGTAAAAGGGAGAACCACTGCGATTGTATTTCTGGACTAGTCCGGTCAAGTACCTCAGTGGAGAAATCCGAAAACTGACTGGCGTAGTATGGCGTGAATCTGGTCAGATATCCAATGAGGGGCGTAATGCCGAAAGATCGTTGGAGTTCTTCGCGTAATGCGAAGGGCATCTTTTTACAAAGAGCCGTGTGGTTGAACTCTTCGGTTTACCGAACAGGCCCACACTGGGGCTATCTACTAGTTCCCACTTTCTATATTCCTTATTGGCTAAGTGAAAGCAATACAACCACTATAGTCCAATTGCTTGGTTTCCCGAACACTGCCGCCTACGGGCCCGAGACGTCGGATAAAGTGCAAAGTTGTTCGGTCGAAACACCTTCCGTAGTCTCTACCGAGGGGCAGAAGCCGACGACTGGTTACTTTCAGAATTTAAAAACGGCCATACAAAAGGATCAATAAGCAATTTGCAAGGCAAAGACTTCATTTTATAAATCTTGGCCACTGGCCTACAAAACTACACATGTTTTCGGACAGCTGCCGAAAAGTACAAGTCAAGGGAACATCACATCCTTGGAGCAGATTTTCTCTATCTCTATCGCTCCCTTGAGTGCATCGTCCATGTACTTCTTGGGCTTTCGATCCGGCTTGCCCGCCGGGGGTCCTTCGGTCGCCACCCGCTCACAATCCAGCACTGGAATGTGCATCTTGAAGTGGGCAAAGGCCGCTGGGCGCCTTCTATGCAGGCAGACCGCTTCCAGGCGTCGATCTGGGCCAGGGTGTCCACCAGCCGCCGCAGGAAACCGAAGTAGCTTGTTGGCAGGGCCTCGGTAGGCCAGAGCTTGATGCTCAGGTCTTGGAGAGCGGGCCCGCCCATCCTGTGCAGCTCCATCAGCTGCTTCATCTGCTCGACGAGGAGCGGAGTTCGGCCGGCGGTGCCGAACTGATCTCAGAACTCCTTCTAGAAGGAGTTATCTCCCGGCGCCGGAGTGAAGGCCTGAGCATCCGCCAGGCTCTTCGGCAGATCCGAAAATGCGCCTGCGGTTCACCAAACTCGCGTCAGTTCCCGCTTCTGATTAGCGTCGAACACACACTACAGAAGATAAGGCTTACCGGTGGTGATCTGCTCCATCATCTCTAACTCATGTTGGTACCGACGCGCATTGGTGTGCGCCTCTTCGGAGGACTTGGTCAGCTCGGTGACCAGCAGGTCCTGCTTCTTCTTTTCGCCCTCCAAGGCCTCAAATTTATTGGAGGCTTCTTGGAGGACGTTCTCGACCTCGCTTACGCGAGATTTCAGCCCCTGGCTCGTTTTCTTTGTGGCCTCGAGGTCGGCGTTTGCCTTTTCGGCCGCTACCCTCCTGTCCTTGGCCTCTTGCCGAGCTGTTTTCAGCTCGGACTTGAGTTTTTTTAACTGCCTCCGTAGCGGCTGCATAAATAACAATTGTTGAAGACAACGAGGGGGAAGCAGGCTTTTTTAATAAATACATCAAACATAATTTTTCTGGTTATCATACCTTTCGCCTTCTCTGCCTGCGTACCCAGACTGGCACAATCAGCCTCAGACTCCTTGTGTTTTTGGCGTACGTCCTCAAGCTCCTGCACGAGTTCGGTGCGAGCTTGGGAAGACCCCTGCAGGATACATACAAATCCACATTTAATCACAATGGAAAGCAGGGGGGAGAGTTTTTGCCGAGCTCTATGGCTATCGGTACTCCGATAACCACAGAGTTCGGGGGGGCTATCATACTACCGAATACAACTTCGGACAGATACTTACCTTAAAACTGGACAACATTCCATAGAATGCTGCCTCGCCCCTGGACTCCAGTGCACGGAGGCTCTCCAGGTACGCGCCGGCCAGGGCACGCTGGTCGTCCGGAAGGGAGGAGCTGGCGAGAGCTTCCTCCATCTTCGGCGTCCGCCCCTGAGCCGCCTCTTCAGGGGCAGGCCTGGACGGCGCCAGGTCTTCTGCCCCTCCCGATGGGGAAGGGGCTATGGTTCCCTGCTGCTCGGTGTCAGCAGCAGGAGGGGGATCGGCTTCACTGACCTCCCCTTCGCTCGGAGGCAGGCTCGGCTCCTCCGAGGTCTTGGAGACCGAGGCATTGGCCTCGGCCATTTCAGCATCTACCCCTGCCGCCCTGTTCTGTGACGGAGGCACTTCTTTTGAAGTCACCTCCTCGGCATCTTGTTGTGGGGAGGAGGTGGTGCGGGCGTTGTTCCCGCTATTCACCATGTAGGATGGAATATTTCCGTCTGAATCCACCACCAGATCGGCCGCGTCGAACAGTCGGCTCTCCGGTGGTCTGCATACCAAATACACATAATAAATCATATGGGGAAGAAAGTCAGACAGCAAAGGGAAAATATGTTCGGTAAAACTTACACTTCTGGGGTTGGCCTCGCCCTTTTCGGGCTCGATGCCTCAGCCACCTCGGTGGCGGAGCTGTCGGACGACCCGGCCGCCAAAGACTTGCCAGGCCGCTTCCGTGTTTGTGGAGGCAATGTGGACGCCCGTTCGTCCGGCGCCTCCGATCCCTCCTTCTCGGAGGAGGATTCCTCTTCCTCCTCTTTGACCGCCTCGCTGATCTCCTACTTTCCGGAGGAGGCGTGGGAGGTTCCTTCCGGCTGGGGCTCGCGGATGATCCCGCGGGTCGATTTCCTCTTCGTCCGCACCTTGGCAGGGGTGGCGTCGACAGGCTTCGGCTCTAGGAGCTGCGCCAACCTTGTCGAGATCGTCCCTTCAGGGAGCGGAGCAGGACAGCTGAATTTGGCCACCTTTTCGGTCCAGTCCTGTTCGGACACATAAAAACTATCAGAAGAAGAGGAAGAGCCGAGAAGTGTTAAAGGATTTCGGACATGGATCTCGTACCTGTTCTCCGCCGTCCTCTTCGGAGAGGCCCCGATCCGTTCCTTCTTCCGGGAAGGGTATGACGTTTCCTTCGTTGTCCATTTCGGCCAGGAAGAGATTCTTCCACATCTTCTACCGCGGATGTAGAAGGAGGCTCAGCACCGTTTTGGGATGAGCAGGGGAGAACTCCCACAACGCCTTTTCGCGCTTCTGAAGGGGGAGGACTCTGCGTTCCAGCATCACCTGGACCACATCCCAGAGATGGCGATCGGTCATGCTGGCTATCCGCTCAATAAGTAGGGTAGCCTCGGACTCCTGCCCCCACGGGATGCTCTTCTCCATCCACGACTGAAGTCGGGTCGGTCCTCTGGGCCGAAAGGCCATCGCTTCTGCCCATTCTTTCTCGCGGGGCTCGGTCGGGTAGAACCAGCCGCTCTGCTAGCACCTCACGGTGTCGAGGAAGGTGCCGGGCAGCCAGCTGCTCTTGTCCAGAACGTAGAAGGATGCGCCGCCGCACTCCGGCGTATCGCCCTTGGCTGTCCTCCGCTTCATGCCGAAGAGTTGCAGCCACAGCCCAAAGTGCGGCTGCACCTTGAGAAGGCCTCGCAGAAGATGATGAAGGTGGTGATGTGGAAAATGGAATTGGGGGCTAGATCATGGAAATCTAGCCCGTAGAAGAAAAGAAGACCCCGGAGAAAGGGGTGAAGGGGAAATCCGAGCCCGTGCAGGAAGTGCGGGACAAATACTACGCGCTCCCCCGGATTCGGGGTAGGGATAACCTGCCCTGGGGTGGGAGCGCGGCATGCCACATCTGCGGAAATGTATCCTGAGCTCCGCAGCTCCGCGATCTTCGCATCGGTGACCCTGGAGGCCATCCATTTTCCGCCAAGGGCCTTGCTCGCCATTGCGAAGGAGGAGGAAGCAACAACAGATGAGGGAAAGGTGCGCTCGAGGAGAAGGCTAGAGGCAGGAGCAGAGGCGGGTGTGAGATTTGTCTCTATCGTTCCGGGTTTTTATAAGCCTTTGATTAATGGGTTTCCGCCCGTGCCGCCGCCCGTCTCGCCACCTTCCCCATAACTCCCATTATGTACGTGGGATATCCAAACGGCGGAATGAATCCCATATAATGCGGGACACTATCTTTCATTGATGGAACAAGCCAGTAGTGGATCCTCGAAATGGCCTTCGAGGCACTTGAGCGCTTTCCTGGCATTACGTCACCCTGAGGGTAATGTTTCGAAAAATTGACGGGTCGTCAGGACCCTAGGATGGTCCACTTTCTTTGAATTAAAAAGCTTTGACCAGTCCTGTCTTTCTAAAGGGCGATCGGCCAGATATATGCCGAACGGGTATGGAGATAAGAAGAAACCTTTTTCGGTATAAAACCGAATAGCCAGTCAATTCCGAAGACGATACAAACTCACCATGCAAGCCAAACACCTCCTGAAGATGACGCATCCAAAGATCTCCGGCGTTGCAGGCAAGTTCGGGGGCTACTGAGGGAGTCCTGGAATAGGGGGTCCTCGGCATATGGTATGGGCTGGACCAGACCTGACAACAGAAGGCCCACTAGGAGCCCCGAAGGACTCTCATGAATATCAGACATGCCGGACAAGTAAGAGCCTATTGGGCTAACCGACTATGTAATTCTAGGGTTCGGGGTGTCTATATAAACCCCGGACCCTGGCCGTAGCAAAAGATAGACAATCTCATCTACGCCTTAGGGTTTAGACATAGACCTCGAGGTAGACATACTCTGTAACCTGTACATCACCATCTATACAATAAGAGCAGGACGTAGGGTCTTACCTCCTCGGAGGGCCCGAACCTGGGTAAACACCGTGTTCTTCGTCCCTCTTACACCATAGGCTTACGATCCACAGATCGGGACCCCCTACCCAAGGTCTGCCGGATTTATCTTCGACACTCGGCCGAAGACCCCGACAGCGCCGCAGATTCAACCGCGGGGCTGCTTCTGGACACCACTAAAGGGTCCCTTCTTGATACGGAGCATCTTACGGACATCACCATGTCAAGAGTCCATTCGGCAAGTGACACGTGCGACATCTACTTCATATACTCAAAGGTGAATCTTCTCCTTTACACGTGCTCACTTGACCCCTTCGAGGATGGTATACTACTTGACACTCCTCTCATGTGCATGCATAGGTATTGCCAGAGCTTCACGGACGACGAGGAGGAGTGCTAGCGCCAAGGGACATCTACATCATCCGCGAGGGAAGCATGGAAGCGGAGACGAAAGAAGACGAAGCGGCTGCATCATCAGTGGCCGGACATCCGGACCAAGACCGGACATCCGGCGCCTATGCAGAGAAGGAGCTCCAGCCACCCTAGCTGGCAGCTAGCGAGCATCAGCGGCCGGACATCCGGGGTGAGCCCCGGACATCCGGCGCCCCCGGACATCCGGCATGTCCCCCGGAAATCCGGCGCCGTCTACACAGAGAAGAAAGGAACCGGCCGACGCCAGTCCGGACATCCGGGCCGACCGCCGGACATCCGGCGCCTCGTGAGAGGCCGGACATCTGGGCCCCCAGCCGAACATCCGGCGCCTGCCTGTGCGCAGAGATGGGCCAGAGGCCCATGTATCCCCTCTCACTTACCCCTTCGCCCCCTAGCACTATACATACTCCTTCCCCTCCTCCATTCTAGGGCAGCTAAGTATTGAGACATTTGTAGAGCTTAGCTCCATGTACCTCCCCTTGTGGGATTCCTCATGAGAGAGAAGACTCCATTGGAGTGCAAGACCTCCATTGGAGAAGATCCACAAGTGGATTCAAGCCCCCTTCATGGGAAGATCCATCCTTGGATTCAAGACCTCATCTCCTTTGGATTTGAGATGAACTCTACCTTGTATCTTCCTTTTGTTGTTCATGTATCTTGTGGATCCATGTGTTTGTTAGTCTAGTGGATGTGTGATTGGGCTTGTTCTTGAGTGTTCCTCTTTGTGATTTCTCCTCGTTCTTCCCCGTGTTCTTCGTGTTCTTCGTGGAATCCCCCTCCAATTCGTCAAAGATCGGCCATTAGGGTTCCACCCTATAACACTTCTCACCATGGATCGTGCCTCGATCTCGGATCCGATCTCTTCCCCCGAACACCATGGATTAACCTTGGCCGACCCAATCATAGAGACGTCGCCGGACGATCCTGACGCAGGCTCTGTTCGGGAATACCCCGAGACTCATCGAGAAACGGATCTGGTAAACTTCGCGTTACTGAACCAGATCCAAAACATGAAGCTGACAGGTCGGTCTTCTTCGGCCCATCATCAGATCGGGCCTGAAGCCGAAGTTGGGGAATTTTGCTTCCCACCCACCACCCACTTGATAGACACTATCGACGATTTGACCGATATGTTGGACTTCGCCTCTGAGGAGGCCGAGGACATGGATGAGGATGGGGACGTCATGTCCTACACTACCTCTCCCCTCACAACTTCAAACATAGGAAAGTGGACGGCAACGTCCACCTATGATGTGTACATGGTCGATACCCCCAAAGGGGATGTAGATGATCCCAAGAGAGAGAACTCCAGGCGTCGGCGCCCCCGCAAGCTGTCAAAGCGACGCGGTAGGGACGACAATACCAAATGGCACCGGAGACACCAATACTCCGGATAACATGGGTGAACCAGTAGATAACATCCCGCCAGAGCAACACCAGGATGCAGCCGGTGAACATGAAGATCCGGAAGGCCATGAGGATCAAGAAGACCTGGGGGCTATGAAGGCTCCGGAAATAGCAACTACCTTCCGTCCAAAGTAGAGGAGGAGAGCCTCGGGTACAATGATTTCACCGTCCCCGAGGACCCGCTGGACCCGGAAGCATACAGGCAATGTTGATAGAAAACCGTCCGAAGCCTAAAAGCAAAAGAACGACAGCTGAAGGCTGAACAGGACACCTTTAATGAAAGATGGACACATGTCCTGGCTGCCAAACTAGACCTGAAACAAAAAACCATGGGCAGAAGAGTTACCCACATCGGAGGCTGCTCTCATCGTTCGACGATGAAGCACCCAAACCTCGGTCGTGAAGCCGAGCACATGCCGATGAGCCTGACTGTCCCCCTAGAGGACGAGACAGGCCGAACACCCAAGCTTGTGACCCACCTGCGGTCCCTCGCCGAAGGGGAAGGAACCCATGGACCAGGAGAGCCCATACGACCTACGGCGCAATCTAAATGCCAAGACGCATACCAGGTCCATCTACGGACCAAGGGATAACACGTCTGCAGGACGGGATGGATACCAAGCTTGGTTAGACAGGCAGGACAAAGAACGTGAGCAGCGACGTGCCCGGACAGCATCCGACTTCTGGCATGACGTCGCCCGAGTTAGAGGCGCTGCTCATCCGATGTGCTTTACCGACGAGGTCATGCAGCACCAATTCCCTGAGGGCTTCAAGCCCATTAACATAGAACAATATGATGGGACGACCCGTCCCGCAGTATGGATTGACGATTTCCATTTTCATATACCCATGGACAATGGAGATGATCTCCATGCCATCAAATACTTGCTGCTCAAACTCAAGGGTCCGACACGACATTGGCTTAATAGCTTACCCAAAAAAATCTATAGGGAGCCGGGAGGAGCTCGAGGATGCATTCCGAGCTAACTTCCAGGGTACCTATGTCCGGCCCCCGGATGCGGACGACCTTAGTCACATTGTCCAGCAACCTGGGGAATCAGCCCGAGAATTCTGGAATCGGTTCTTGACTAAGAAGAACCAAATAGTCGACTGCCCAGACGCTGAGGCAGTCACTTCCTTCAAGCACAACATTCGTGATGAATGGTTGGCGAAGCAGTTCGGCCAGGACAACCCGAAAATGATGCATCCTTGAACTCCCTTATGACCCGCTTTTGTGCGGGTGAGGACAGCTGGCTCGCAAGAAAAGGACCCACCCCAATGAGCCCGGTACCTCCGAGGCCCGCGATGGAATGGGAAGCCGAGGCACAATAGGCACAAGCGCCAAAATAAGAGCAATGGCAGCGACGCTGATGACACGGCTGTCAACACTGGATTCAACAACTCTAAATTGGGCCCCCAAAAGAGGCCCTTTAATGGGAATAAGGACGGCTCGACGCAGCTCGATAAAACCTTGGACAGGCCTTGCCAAATTCATGGCATGCCGGATAAGCCCGCAAACCACACAACCCGTAATTGTTGGGTGATTAAGCAGGCCGGCAGGGCTAATGCTGAAGAGCAGGCGAAGGGTCCCCGTAGTGAGAACGATGACGAGCCTAGCAGGCCGAACACTAGTGACCAGAAGAAGTTTCCCTCCGAGGTAAAAAACATGAACATGATCTATGTCACACACATACCTAAGAAGGAAAGGAAACATGCGCTACGGGACGTATACGCCTTAGAGCCTGTCACCACAAATTCAACCCATGGTCGGCTTGCCCGATCACTTTCGACAGACGAGATCACCCAACCAGCATCCGTCATGGAGTAACAACTGCTCTCGTACTCGACCCCATTATAGATGGGTACCACCTCACCAGAGTCCTAATGGACGGAGGCAGTACCCTCAACCTCATTTATGCTGACACGGTGAGGAAGATGGGAATCGATTCGTCAAGGATCAAGCCGAGTAAAACAACCTTTAAAGGTATCATCCCAGGCGTCGAAGCACGCTGTTCGGGCACAGTGACCCTAGAAGTGGTCTTTGGCTCGCCCGAGAACTTCCGAAGTGAGGACTTGATCTTCGAAATCGCCCCCTTCTGCAGCGGCTATCACGCACTGCTCGGGCGAACGGCGTTTGCTCGATTGAATGCCGTCCCCCACTATGCTTATCTTAAGCTCAAGATGCCAGGTCCCAAGGGTGTCATAACCGTCAACAACAATACCGAGCGCTCTCTTCGGACAGAGGAGCACACGGCGGCCCTGGCGGCCGAAGTCCAAGCTGCCGAAGAGGCGGTTAAAGCTTGGGTTATTGCCCGAACAACGGACACAGGCAAGCACGTTCGAGCGTCGACAACGGCGGCCGATGAGCATCACCGCAACCCTAAATAGGGATACGCCCCCCACAGCTCGGTTCTCCATGTAGCGAAATATGTGCCTCGTGTACACAACTTCGCTCTCAAGATTCCTTGGGCAGCTATGGGGACTCGTTGCAACAGGGCCACACACCTATTTTTCCCAGGCCGCGGCCGACGACGCTCATGTCATCAACAAGGTGCTTTTAGAGAACCTTATCAGCGTCCTGCCGAAGACATGAGTCATAACACTTCAAAGGAATCCCTGTCAAGGATCCATCCACTAGGACGTAACGTTCTCCGTCTTTGGAATACGACGACATCAATCGCACCGAAGACCATGCAAGAGCAAAAGGCACAGACGTGCAGTAGGGCGTAGTAGGAATGTCAAACTACAAATTTCTAAGCCCTGTGTAAACCATTCCTCTTGTAAAATTAAAAAAAAAAGCATCTTAGCATGCTATATGGGCAATTGGGAATGTATGGTTCGACCACATAAAAAGGAAATTAAAGCCATGGTTATTCTTTCTTGTTGTTCGGCTCTCATCGCAAGTAAATTTTCACTGTGTATTTTCTGTCCCATTGCCCGACATATAAAATATTAAGTCTCTTTCTCCTGATGTGATCAGTCAAATAGACCGGGGGCTCAAACACAACTTCGGCCCCACACATCACCCTGACACAACTTTGTTTTTAAGGTGCACGGAAGTCTCGGATATTGCATTATATGAATCAGTTCTGAACTATGTCTTTGGTCAACAGTTGGGTTGCCCGGCTCCTATGTTTACTTTCCGACGTTCCGCCCGTTCGGCTAGGATGTAAAGGGAGAACCACTGCGATTGTACTTCTGGCTAGCCCGATTAAGTACCTCAGTTGGAGAAAGCCGAAAACTGACCGTCGTAGTATGGCAAGAACTGGTCGGCGATCCGATGAGCGGTGCCATACCAAAAGATTGTTGGCGGTCTCCGTGTAGGGCGAAGGCTACCTTGTCACAAGGACCGTGTGGACGCGGCTTCAACAAGCCGAACATACCCATACTGGGGGCTGGTCACTAGCCCATTGTTAAGCTCCTAATCGGCTAAGTGAAAGCACTAAAACCACTATAGTTCTGTCGGAGTGTGGGATCTGTGTCCTAGAAATCTCTCCAAGAACTAGAGGTTCGAACACTAGGGGGCTTAGTGAAACGGCCTACGACTCGCTGGACTGGAAGGGGACGCTCGAGCTACCCAGCTTCGGGCCACCGTGTGGTATAAAACCCTACTCCTGCTTGTGTTGTGTTTTCTTGTGGAGAGCTTGAGCTCTGAGTACAGAAGTTGTGGGAGAGGGCAAATGAGCCGATCCCTTTACATGCAGGCGCTCCTCCCCTCTTGTAGTGCCTTGGTCCTCAATCCCAAAAAATGAGCGCAGAAGGGTAGCCACAGGGCGGCAATTCAAAGGGGGACAAGAGCGCATGCCTATCCTGACTAAGGGTGGTCGTCGCCTGCTAAAAGAGCTCCTCATGACGCACGGACGGTCTTGGCAGCTTCCTCCGTCCTGGTGCCCCGGGCGCAGTGGTCTTCATACACCAAAGAGGAAACATTTGGGACTTGCTTTGGGGGCGCAGAGAGGGATCCTCCCTCTTTGCACAAAAGGGGAAAGTCCTGCTGGCCGCGCCCGCTGGCACGACCTCACTCCTTTGTCTTCTTGCGCACTACGCCTCTGGCAAGCCAGGAGCATTGGGCCCTGAAGGGACCCCTCCAGGTTCTCCTTGCGAGGCAGCCCTTGCCCTGCTAGGGCTCAGGCTGGCTGTCCTTTGCTTCCTGAGGGTCCCTGCGGAGCCCTTCCCTTCGCGAGGGTTCCCCGGGGAGACGGCCCCACTGTAGGGCTCAGGCTTGAGGCGCAGCCCTGGACCCCTCCTGGGTCGCAGGCAGTTGGGCTGGGATACCCTAGTTTCCCTGGGCCCGATAGTAGCCCCCGGGCCCGCAGCGCGCACGCGCAGGCCTCGCCCAAGGCGAAGCGATGCAGGGCCCAAGAGACTGCCGGGCCCAGATGGGGACACGTGGCACCGGCAGAGGCTGCGGATGCCTCCACTTCTCGATAATGGCGGTGACTCCTTGGGCTCTGCCAGTAAAGGCTGCACCCGCTCGAACCGTCACATCTCTTCATGACCCGTCGGTTCCTAATGCTGGGGAAGACGAGGAGGCCAAGCGGCGGTTAGCTGACCCTCTGCCTACTATAAAGAGGGGGAGGTGGAGTAGCCCGTGCTTTCCACCATGCCATCTTCCACTCCTCTCCCTCTTCTGCTTCTGCATCCTCTCTTCTGCCACAGCAATGGCCATGGGTAAGGGTCGTGCCCGCGCCATCTCCGACACCGTCGGGCCTCGGTTCGAGGCCGGGCGTGGTCACCGGTGGCGGATGAGGTGGCTGCAGCACCTGTGGGGCGGCTGCCCCTCGCGGTCGGGGTCGTGGCGCGCGAGGCAGGGGCCAGGGTGGCCGAGCCATCATGCCTGCTTTCTCAGCCCCAAGGCCGGTGGGCGGCGGCACCTTTGAGTTCGTCGTGGTGCTGGACCACCGCCCCAGGGCCGGCGAAGGCTCCCTGACCTCTTCGCCCGGGAGGTGGAGGGCGACGGCCCTCCTGGCTTCTGGCTGCGTGTGATGCCCCCGATTTGATAAAACAAGCTTAGGGACTCGATCATACTTAGGGACTCACGGGAAGATATCACAACACAACTCTAAACACAAATTAAGATAAAACAAGCTTCATATTACAAGCCAGGGGCCTCGAGGGCTCGAATACATAAGCTCGAATACAGACGAGTCAGCGGAAGCAACAATATCTGAGTACAGACATAAGTAAACAAGTTTGCCTTAAGAAGGCTAGCACAAACTGGGATACATAGATCGAAAGGGCGCAGGCCTCCTGCCTGTGAGCCTCCTAACTACTCCTGGTCATCGGTGTCCTCCATGAAAAAGTAGGCTCCCGTACGCTGAGTTCTCTTATAACAACAGTTATCAAGCTAGTCTGAAGATGGCCCCCTTCGAAGTGTTATATGGACGAAAGTGTCGGACCCCTCTGAACTAGTCAGTAACTGGGGAACGTCCACTCGTCGGTCCGGATATTATCCAACATGCCGAAGAACAAGTCCGCATTATTCGCGAGAATCTCAAGACTGCTCAGTCACGTCAGAACAGTCAGTATGACCGCCATCATAAAGATATGGTCTATCAACCTGGCGAAAAGGCTTATCTTCGGGTTACACCAATGAAGGGTGCTCACCGCTTCGGTATCAAGGGCAAGCTTGCTCCTCGCTATATTGGTCCTTTCACTATCCTTGAAAGGCGTGGAAAAGTGGCATGCCAATTGGAGCTTCCACCGAACCTTTCTCAGGTTCATGATGTCTTCCATGTATCACAACTCCGCCGCTGCTTCAAAGACCCTGTTCGAGGAGTGGATCACGAAATGCTTGAATTGCAACAAGACCTCTCTTATAAAGAACATCCAGTTCGTATCCTTGAAGAATCTGAACGGCAAACCCGCCAGAAGGTTAACAAGTTCCTCAAGGTTCAGTGGTCGAATCATTCTGAAGATGAAGCCACTTGGGAGCGCGAGGATAAACTTCGTGCGGAATATCCCGATCTTTTCCCTTCTACCTCTTGATTCACTACTGGAATCAGGGACTTTGCCATCTGCCAGCTCTTTGCCGTCTGCCAGCTGATGGCAAAGAGGCTGTTTGCCGTCTGTCTTGTCAAAGCAGACGGCAAAGAACCAGCTGATGGCAAAGAGGGTCTTTGCCATCTGCCACTTCTTTGCCGTCTGCTGGCAGACGGCAAAGACAAAAGTGGGCCCCACGGGGTACTGCACTGGCTAGGTCACACGGGGCCACTTCTTTGCCATCTGCTGGCAGACGGCAAAGATTTCTTTGCCGTCTGCCAGCAGACGGCAAAGAGAAAAAAAAAGAATACGATTGGCGCACACCCTCCACGCACGGGTCGCGTACAGAACCGAGCCAGCCCAGTCGACCAGTTCTTGCTCCTCTGCTCCCTCCTCGAACCCTCGCCGCCGCCACCCGTCGCGCCGCCGCCGCCCGCTGCCCCCCGTCGCCGGTCGGATCCCCTCCTCCGCGTATAGATCCGCCCACCCCGGCCTCTTTCCCGCCGGATCCACTGCTCAGCGGCGCTCGTCCCGGCACCAGGTTGGAGCAGCGAGCCCGGCCGCCGCCTCGTCCCACCACCACCACCGTCGGCCTGCACGCCACCGGCCGCTGCCTCGTCCCACTACCACCACCGTCGTCGCGCACCTCCTCCTCGTCTCCCCCTCGAAGCCCGATCCCCGCGCGCCCAACGACCGCCGCCCCGGCGGCCCTGCACCGCGGCTCGACCGGAGCCCCGTCGCTCGCCTCGCCCGTCTCCGTCGCCGGCCCCCTTCGCCGGAGGCCGCGCCCGGCGACCTCACCTCGCCGGCCACCTCCCCAACGCCTCCACGCGCCGGCAGCCTCTCCCCTTCAGCCGTTGTAAGCTCGCACACCCGCCTCGCCCCGTCTGCCCCGCCACGGTCACCATGCCGGCGCTCGGTTGATGCTCCACTCTAGCCTCCTGCCTAGTTTCTATCTATCTATCTATTCTGCTTGGTTGAGAAACCAAACTACCACCAACCTGGGTTTGGTTTACAGACTGATTGATTGATTGATGCAATTGACGTAATTCTCGTTCTACCATGGCCTGCATGTTGAAGTGGTCCTGTATATGATGCTAAGGTAGAGAAACTTCAATGTTCATTTTAGAGTCAATTTTTTCTCCACAAGTAAACGTAGACGTGACTTCTCCAAGTAGTCAGTGCACTCTTGCCATATGACATGGTGTAGCTCATTATTCGTTGAGATTGCATATCGCCATGGTGTAGCTCATTATTCGTTGAGATTGCATTGTCCCTCATGTTTCTTGCATGATGATGTTCTTAAAATGATAAGTCCATAGTGATTGAAGTATTTCTTGCTGTTTCTTCCCACAGCAGCCCCCGCTGTGGAAGGTCCCTCCCTCTTCTCCTCCCATGGAGCAGAAGAGTGGGAACTTGCAGCAGCAGGCACTCCAGCCTCCTCCTGGCGAGCTGCAGGCACTAGACGAGGTATGCCCTCCTCTCCTTCCATCGCCTTCCTTCCTGTCAAATCTTGTTTGCCCTTGTGTGCGAAGCAACCTTGGGACTTATTACTCATTAGCCTAATATGCAATATCTATTATTTATTAAACCGAAGTTTGTTTGTGTTATGTAATCCCTGATGACATTCTGTCTTTTGTAATTGTGAGTGGATAACTGAAAAGAGAAGTTGTATACTTGTATATCTGAAACTAAGTTGTGTTTGTCACTATGAAACTTAAAATTCAGTTACTTCTATTAAGTACCCTTTGCAATGACGAAAGGCAACTAGTTATCCTGTAGTGCTGAGAGCAATAGACCTTTTTGTAGTTGCAGCTTTCTTTTAGTGCCGAGAACAAGAAATTCTATCAGTTTTGCATTCAACGCTGCAATCCATGGGGACCTGCTTCTTTCCTTTGGATGTACGCCAATGATGTGACTCATGAATATCAATCAACCATATTATACCTACCTTTTTGAGAGATTGCTGTGTTTATGTTTTTTTACTGGACACATGTTATTATTCTTGTGTTGCAAAGCTCATTTGTGAAAGCTGGACTATTTTTCTGTTAAGACATGCAAGTATTATGCAAGTAGAGTAGATTTTGTACTCTTCTTTTTTAACAGAACTTGTCTACTCTTGTTACTGACCTGCCCAGTATTGTTATGTTGTTCACTTCAGTTGGATGGTGATCACCCAGCCAGTGCACCATGGGATGCTACTTGTTCTAAGTAGCTATCCTTTTGCTTGGGCATGTTCAACATGGATGGCATCGGAGGGCTGGGGCATCCCTTGCTGCGGCGCCAGAGTCTTTGCTGGTGACGATAGTAGGGAGCCCAGAGAAGCGGAGCTTGCCCTCGCCAAGCGCCAGGCCAAGTGCATGGCCGTCGTCCTTAAGAAGCTCTGCGAGGCTTGATTCCGAGCGAGCCAGCAGGTGGACCCTTGATTCTTTGTTGATATGTCCACTCCTCCGCCAATAATCGTTTTCTTCTTGAGCTTTGGCTGTTGCTATTTTCCCTATATGTGCACGGGTTTGGTTGGCTCTCAGATTGTTTGATTGTTGTCCATGTGGAAATGGAGAATACTATTATTGTTTAGTCTGCCTGAAACCTGTTGCATGTTTAGCATACTCATATATCGATGCAACAATTATTTTATACTTTCTAGTAGGTTAGTACACACGCCGTGCAAACCTTGCTTGCTAAGTACATACTTTTGATTCAAGAATCTCAGATTGGACCATACTGATCCGCAACACAGCTGCCATCTATGTAGTCTCTTAGCAGATTATGGCTGTAGCCTTATATGGACTTAAATGAGCCAATCTATATCACCCAGTCTTCAAGTAATAAGTGTTATACCGTAGAAAATTTCAGTGACTGGGATTTTCTTTTAGTTCCCATTCAAGCCTGCTGTAGGTTCTCATAGAAGATAGAACGGGAGATAAAAAATTGTAAATACAACATTTGCATGATTAAATGGTCTCCTCCTCTGCTCTGTTCTTCTGCTTACAGAAATATATATATTTCTCTGCGCTTACCGAAGTATGGCAGAGATGCATACATATCTTGCATGGGTAGTAGTAGCGATGCTTCTGTTTTTCTTCATATATATGCTCCTTTAAACATGAGAAGTCTAGGAATTTTGAAGTGCTGAAGCTGTGGTATAAAATACTCTTGAAAGACAATGTCCACTGAAGTCTGTTTATGCATGCACTCCAATAAGTGGATGAATATGCAATATCCCTGCTGATTTTCAATAGAGGGAATATTAGCTAGTTCTGAATTTGTGCGTACATCCTCAGATTTCCTCTGTGAATTTGCATGTATGGCTGTCGCATGTAAATTAGCAAGGGACTGGACTGTTTGGGCGGGGGGGGGGGGGGGGGGGGGGGGGTAAATAATTAGGGTCAAGAATATCATGTTGTGATCTGTATAAACAGTTTTCTTTTGAACCCTCATGTTGTGAAGTATATTGTGTTTGAATTTTGTTAGAGCAGATTACATATATTTCTGTCGATGCCGCAGATTCATATATTTATTGCATGTCAATACTAGGCTTTTATTTGAATCGATAGATTGATGAGCTTTCTTTTCCAGATTTACTAGTAATTTATTCTACATTCTAGGATCAGTGATGTTTTAAACTGTTCTTGACTTGCTGCATGTGTTGCTTTCAGAAGCAGATGCACGGCAGTGACAGTTTGGTGCCATTGAGATTGATGATGCCAAGTCGATACAGATTCATCCGTAGAGCCTGAATGTTAATTTTATTCATTCAGTCATACAGGTTTGAATACTATACATTTCTACTCCTAACCCATTCTCTCTTTCTTAGTGTTTTTGTTATGCAGGTTGGAAGAAAAGAAAAAGATCCAGAGAAGATCTTAGTAATAAGATAGTTTTTAGGAAAATAGATATTTAGTTTTAGGTCATTTCTTGTAATTTCCGAAATGTAAATTTAATTACTTAATCATTTCTGATTCTTTATAATATGACTTTGTATTACCTATTCCAATTATTAATAAAGTTTTTAATTTACATGTGTTCATGACAATTGGTAATATGTGTTGGATATGCTATATTGGTTATATATATAATTTTCTGTGAAAATGAATTGATATAAGAAAAAACAGGGGCTATATAGCCACTTTGGCCTATTTGGCCTCTTTGCCGTCCGCTGGCAGCAGACGGCAAAGAAAGCAAGCTCTTTGCCGTCTGCCAGCGGACGGCAAAGAGCTTGCTTCTTTGCCGTCCGCCAGCAGACGGCAAAGCGGCCTTTACCGGCAGCAGCTTTGCCGGAGTGTTTGCCGTCTGCTAGCGGACGGCAAAGCCTTTGCCGTCCGCCAAGCATGCCTTTGCCGTCTGCTATGGCAGACGGCAAAGCAGCTGATTCCAGTAGTGATTCTCGGGACGAGAATTTCTTTTAGAGGGGGAGAATTGTGACACCCTGGATGTAATGAGCTACAGTGATCCTGTGATTAAGCTAATCTTTTTGCTAATCAATGCTTAATCATCTTTGGTTAATATCTCATTTCAAATTCCACTTTGAATTCAAATTCAAATTATAGTTGAATAATTTAAATTCACAAACATGTGAACTATATGTTCATCATGTGGCAAATATTCCCTGGATATTTGTCATGCAAAGATCCAATTTAAATAATGTAAATAAAATGCCCAAACTTTTGAAACAGTAGCAAAAACAATTAATTTAATGCCTTTTATAATTAGTAAAGTATTAAACTATTTTAATCATGTGTTAAACTTATTGTGGCAGTGGGTCTTATATAAATAGTAATTTAGGAGTGACTTTTGTATTTTTACAAAACTAAAATATATGTGAAATAAAATAAAAACAGAAAAGAAAAACAAAACAAAAATGAAAACAGAAAAACCCCTAGCCCACCTGGCCAACTGGGCTAACCGGCCCAGCCAGCCAGCTCCCACGCGTGGCCCAGCCCAGCCCGCGTCGTCCTTCGTCTTCCTGTAGCGACCGAAGGGGGTCGCTACAGCGGCGTCCTCGCCGGACCCTGTCGCCGTCGGTGGAGGCGATCAGAACGGCCACCGACGCATCCCTCGTCTCCCCCCGCAACCCTAGCCTCGCCCAGATCCCCCTCTCCTCTCCCCCTCGTGCCTCACTCTCTCTGCCCGAGCTCGCCGAGGCATACATGGCCGCCACCGCGACGTAGCCGTGGCCACCAGCCTCAGATCGCCGCCTCTCCGTGTCCTACGACACCGCCGGGCTCCACTACGTCGTCTGCACCGAGAAGCCGAAGCCGAGGAGCCCCACATCATAGGATCCGCCTCGCCTTCCACCTTCGGCCATCGGAGATCGCCGCCGCCGTTCCGTCGCCGTCGCCCTTCCCCGAGCACACTCTCGCACATCTGCAGGGCCACTGTGAGCTGCTGCATCTTCTCCCCCTCTCCCCGTCCTCTTCCCATAGCAGAAGCCGTCGCCTCGCTCGCGCCCGAGCGCATCGCCGCGGAGCTCGTCGCCGGCGAACCTCCGATGACCAAATGGTCATGCGCTGCTGCCCATCTTGCTCGCCGCATCGAGTAGGCCTCGCCTAGCCACTTGCTTCGATCGCGCGCGCACCGTAGCCCCCATCCCGTAGCACGCCCGAAACCACCGCCGCCACACATCGTCGCCGGCGACCATTCCGGCCTCCCTAGCCGCCGTGAGCCCCACCACCAGACGCGGCTTCGAGTGCTCGTTCGAGCAAGCCAAACCACGGCCGAAATAGTGCCCCGTAGATGGAACCCGAGCTCGCCGGAGTTTTCGCCGTCGCTCGGGCTCGCCGGAGAGCTCCGGTCACCGGCGCTGACTCAGCTTCCGACATGGCGCCGCGGGCCCCACCGGTCAGCCACTGACCCTGGGTCCCACTGGACCCACCGATCAGATTTGACTGGCCAACCACTCTGTTGACTGCTGATGCCATCTATACGTCATGCTGACGTCACCCTTTACTATTCTGGATAATTCGAATTTAAATATTAAAATAATTTTAGAATTCATTTTAAACTTTGAAAAATCATAGAAAATAAACCGTAGCTCGGATGAAAAAGTTTTCTACATGAAAGTTGATTAGAAAAACGAGACGAATACAAATACGCTAACCACACACCTGTCAGATGCCTCTAACTATCTGAACTTGGAATTTCCCCCTCCGGTCATCTGTCTAACATAGGTCCGGAACTGGGAATACTTTCCCGGTTGAACTCCTCCTTCACCTATATAGTGTAGACATACGTTAGGTCACACCCGGCATAGCATATTGCCATGTCATGCATTGTGATGCATTTGCCTGCTTTGTATTTATTGTTTTCCCCCCTCTTCCTTCCGATAGACACTGAGACCGCTGACAACGCTACCGAGTACGACTACTTCGTCGACGACCCGACTCCGTAAGTAGACCTTCCAGGCAAGCATTCCCCCCTTTTTGATCATCCCGATATCGCCTACTTCTCTCTACTACTTGCATTAGAGTAGTGTAGCTGTTACTTTTATCGGTAGATCCTACTCTGTTGCATAGCCTGTCTTTGATACTGTTGTTGATACTTTACCTACAATCCTAAATGCTTAGTGTAGGATGCTAGTTTATTCATCAGTGGCCCTACATTCTTGTCCGTCTGCTATGCTATACTATCAGGCCGTGATCGCTGCGGGTGGCGATCGCGGATATATAACTACATATTACTTATGATACCAGTTGGATACTAAAGTCGGGTCGGCTCGTAGAGTACCCGCGAGTGATTCAGATGTGGGGGCTAAAAGGGCAGTTGTTCCTGACGGCCCCCTATGTGACTATTGGTGGCGGAGCGACAGGGCAGGTTGAGACCACCCAGAGAGAGGTGGGCCTGGCCTTGGTCGTTGTCCGCGGTTATTTCAAATAACACGCTTAACGAGATTTGGATATTTGATCTGAGTAGGCCACTGGCCTTATACGCACTAACCAACTACGCGGGAACAGTTATGGGCTCTCAACATCGTAGTATCAGCCGAAGCTTTATTAAACGTCAGTGACTGAGCGGCGCGCGCCGGGTTGGACCGCGTAAGAACTTGCCATGTAATGGAGGTTGCCAGGTCTGTTCACCGGCCGCCCACGCAACGTGCAGGAGCACAACGGGCGATGGGCCCAGACCCCTGCGCGCATAGGGTTTAGTCCGACATACTGACCTCTCTGTTGAGCCGAGGTAGGGCTACGGTCGTGTCGATCTTCGAGGACGGTAGTTCTGCCAGAGAAGTCGAGTGTGTTGGGAAATGTGGTGCACCCCTGCAGGGAAGTTTATCTTTTCGAATAGCCGTGTCCCTCGGTAAAAGGACAACTTGGAGTTGTATCTTGACCTCATGATAACTAGAACCAGATACTTAATAAAATACACCTTTACCAGTGCCAGATACACCCGGTGATCGCTCTCTCACAGGGCGACGAGGAGAGGATCGTCGGGTTAGGATTATGCTATACGCGGATACATGGTTAACTTACCATCTGTTCTCTTCCCCTGCTTTAAGATGGAGGCAGCCAGAAGCGTAGTCTTCGATAGGACTAGCTTTCCCCCTCTTATTCGGGCATTCTGCAGTTTAGTCCACAGATACTACCCCCCTTACATTTGATACCGATGCATAACTAGAATAGATCTGATGTAAGTCTTGCGAGTACTTCGGATGAGTACTCACGGTTGCTTTGCTTCCCCTTTCCCCCTTTATATAAATGTTGCGATCAGATGACGGATCTCAGGAGCCAGCTGCCATCGCTGACGGCTACTACTACCCCGACGGAGCCTACTACTATGTGGAGGACGCCGACACCCAGGAGTAGTTAGGTGGCACCCAGGCAGGAGGCCGTGCCTTTCCGATCCTTGTATCCCAGTTTGTGCTAGCCTTCTTAAGGCAAAACTTGTTTACTTATATCTGTACTCAGATATTGTTGCTTCCGCTGACTCGTCTGTTATCGAGCTTATGTATTCGAGCCCTCGAGTCCCCTGGCTTGTAATATGGAGCTTGTTTTATGTTAATTTGTGTTTAGAGTTGTGTTGTGATATCTTCCCGTGAGTCCCTGATCGGGTCGTACACATTTGCGTGTATGATTAGTGTACGATCAAATCAGGGGCGTCACAAGTTGGTATCAGAGCCGACTGCCTGTAGGTAGCCCCCTTTCCAACTCCTTGGCCGAAGTTGAGTCTAGTATTTGAAAAACAAAATTACTAACTTGTTGTGTGGCTTACGGGCCCACATCACAAATGGGTGGTGTTAGGATCTTTTATTCCTCTTCTATACTCTGGGACTCTGATCTTGCTTCTATTCGGGTAAAAGTTTTACTAACTCTGACATTAGGATCTTGTAATCACATCTACCCGGAGAGCTGGATTATCTGTAATTTCCTTCAAGTTATTGAATAATGCACATCACTGTCATTTGACATCTTTGAATTCGTTGTTTCAGATGCGTCCTGCAGAGCAGGTGATGCGTCACACTATGGCGCTTGAGTCGACTGGTTTCCCGGCTCTTCTGGTTGATCTCTTGTCTATGAAGGGATATCGCTGGTATCCTCGGTACACTGTTTACGAGGTGTACCGCGATTTCAACCAGGAGCACTACCGTGCTAAGATTGTGATCTTCGATCGGCGTGATCGCTCCATCGCCGAGTTGCACACCTTTATCGGTTGCGGAGTGACTGTCGAAATGGTAGTCCATGATGCTGCTTTTGTTGCTATCACCCGTCTCCGAGGAGAGCTGCCTGGCTTGGATGAGACTGGGTTCCGGTATATCATGTATGTCCCAGCTGGTGACGAGACTGGATACTACCCTGCGATCTGTACTCCGTACGTGGCGCGTCGCTACGACCCGCAGTACTTGATTCGGTACACTGAGGCTATGGATCGCACTGCCCGAGCTCTGGCTGTTGAGCTGTACGAGACTCGTAGGCGTCTCCACGATGCTCTGACACTGCTGGTGCCAGCAGTCGGTCGGAGGATCCATCCTGAGTACGTCCGCTACCCGCGCAGGACAGAGCTGCCTCCTGGGGTCGCGTGCCCTGCTGTTGGGGGTAGTACCCCTGCACGCGGGTCGCAGCCCTACCTAGGCTCAACAGAGAGGTCAGCACGCCGGACTAATCCCTATGCGCGCAGGGGTCTGGGCCCATCTCCCATTGCACTCCTGCACGTTGCGTGTGCGGCCGGTGAGTAGACCTGGCAACCTCCATTACAAAGGCAGGTGCTTTACGCGGTCCAACCCGGCGCGCACCGCTCAGTCGATGAAGTCTAAAAAGCTTCGGCTGATACTACGACGTCGAGAGCCCATAACTTTCCCGCGTAGTTGGTTAGTGCGTATAAGGCCAGTGGCCTACTCAGATCAAATATCCAATCTCGTTAAGCGTGTTACTATGAAATAACCATGGACTACGACCAAGGGCCAGGCCCACCTCTCTCCTAGGTGGTCACAACCTGCCCTGTCACTCCGCCACAAAGTGTCACTCAGGGGGCCGTCGGGAACCCATGTCCATCACTACCTGGATGGAACCACCTACCCTTTCAGCCCCCACATTCACGAACCATCTGCGGGTACTCTACGAGCCGACCCGACTTTAGTCTCAATATTGGATCATATATAATATGTATATATATATACCCGTGATCGCCACCCGCAACGATCACGGCCCGATAGTATAGCATGGCAGACAAACCAGAATGTAGGGCCACTGATGATAGTCTAGCAACCTATACTAAGCATTTAGAATTGCAGGTAAATGTATCAATAAGAGTACCAAAGACAGGCTATGCAGCAGAATAGGATCAACCGATAAACAGCAACAGTTACACTACTCTAATGCAAGCAGTAGAGAGAAGGTGTAGGCGGTATCGGGATGATCAAGGAGGTTTTGCTTGCCTGGAAGCTCTACTGAAGGGGTCTGGTCGTCGAAGACGTAGTCGTACTCAGCAGTGTCATCGGCAGTCTCGATGTCTATCGGAAAGAAGAGGTGGGAAGAAACAATAAATATAAAGCAGACAAATGCATCACAATGCATATCATGGCAATATGTTGTGACGGGTGTGAATAACGTATTGATACACGTTACAGATGAAGGGGGAAAACATCCGGGAATGTTTTCCCGGTTTCGGACATCTGTTAGACAGATGACCGGAGGGGGACGGTTACATGTTTAGATAGCTAGGGGCATGTGGAAAATGAACGGAGTGCGTACTCGGATTCGTCTCGTCGTTCTGAGCAACTTTCATATAGAAAACATTTTCATCCGAGTCACGGATTATTTTCTATGATTTTTTAAAGTTTTAATGATTATCTGAAATTTCAGGATTTATTATTATTTCGAAATTGAAATCGAAATTGCTAGATGCACACACAGAGTGTACAAAACAGCGTGCTACATGGACTAACAGTGGGGCCAACGGGTGGTGAGTCAGCAAGTCAATAAGTCAAAGTTGACTAGTCAAATGGGTCAAGGGGGACCCACATGTAATGGACTGAGGCTAGCCCAGTCAGCAGTTTGACTAGTCAAACTGGACAGGGGCCCACGTGTCATAGGGGGCAGTTAATTAAGGGGGGTTAATAATTATTGTCAGCGAAAGGGCCCAGCGGTCAGTGGCTGTTAGTGGGGGGGGGGGGTTAGTGGCCAATTAACGCGCTAATGACGCGGGCCCACCGGTCAATGGCCCGGCGGGGTCAAACGCGGCTGCACGCACGCGATAGAGGCGCGGCCATTGTCATGCGAGCTCGGGGGAGCGGCAGGCAACGGCAAGCCACAGCAGGTAGGTGCGGCGCAAGGCGCGACCGCGAGCGGCGCGGGGCGTGGCCGGGGAGGAGCCCGAATCGGCCAAGGGGCGGACGGAGCACGACCGGCGCGGGGAGCGGATCCCCAGGCGTGGCCACGGGCGGTCGCGGGCACCGTCGGCGCGTGGTGAGCGCAGGAGGACGCGCGCGAGTACGCGACGCACGCGTTTGGCGAGGCCGCGGCCGGTGGTGCTCGCGAACGGGGTGCGTGAGGCTCGCCGAGCTCGGCACAGTCGAACTCGCGTCCATGTGAAAGGCGGCGGCGGCAATTTGCAGACAACCGTGATGGAGGAACAGATCGATGGGGAGAACGAGGGAAACGACAGTGGGGCTTACCCCGGTTGCAGAGGAGGGGACGACGAGGCCGGGGACGTAGTGAGGGTGGTGGATCGGGCGATGACGCGCGGCGGCAGAGCTTGGGGGAGGCAACGCGAGCATCAGCGGTGGTGCTTCCCGGATCTGATCGAGCGGCGCGGACGACGTAGCAGACGAAGGGGGTCCTCCAGGACATGGCGAGGCGACGAGGGGTGGCTCCGGGGCACGCGGTCGACAGCGGGACGGCGATGGCTGCGTCGGGGAGAAGGGGGCGAGCTAGGGAGAGGAGGCAGTGGGCGTTAGGGTTCAACAAGGGGGGCCTAGGGGGGTCGGTCTTATCTCCCCGGAGCTCGGGCGGATGCCCGACGCGTGTGCACCGTCGGCCATGGCGCGGGCGGATGAGTGCCACGCCCTCCCCTGTGAACATGAGGTAGAAGGAGAGGAGGTTGGGCTAGGTCAGCTCCTAGCTAAATGGGCCAGAGTGCACAGTAGTTTCTAGGAAATTTTCTTTTATATTTTCTGTTTTGTGTATTTTACTCACTGTTTTGCAATTTAATTTATTACCAAATTATTTTTGTTTCAAATGAAAGCTAGCACATAAATATTAGTCAGTGTAAAGAGCTAGCCCACAAAGTTACTAATTATTTTGAAATGTTTAACTATTTATTTAAATTGAAAAGACCCAATTAAAAGCTGATGGACCACTTAAATTATTTTTAGGGGCAATGTAAAAAAAACCATTTGATTTTTTTTCTGCATTATAATTACCTAGGGATTTTATGGGAGATTAAGAACATTTATGTTTCACTATTTGAAAAAATTAATATTTTGACTTGTAATTTAAATTTGAATTTGACTTGGATTTTAACAAGGGGCAATTTAGCTTAGGAAAACATGATGACATGGCATCATTAGGGGGAGATTACTGTGGCATGAATCTCGGGCTGTTAGAAATCTCCTCCACTACAAGAAATCTCGTCCCGAGATTTAAGAGGTGGAGTAAGGGGAAAAGTTCTGGTTACGAAATTCTAACGAATCTTCTTGTTCTTGTTGCTCTCATCGAAGAGGTTGATTCATTATGTTGATGTTTTCAATTCGCTGCATCGGGGCATCAAGATGAAGTCGTCATCCTTTCTTCAGAATCTCCATCATACTTACGATTAGGACAAGAGCAGAAAACCTTAAGGACGGAGATCTGCAAGGGTTGATTTTCGGTAATTATCTCAGGAAAAAGGCACAATGTATCTCTCGAGTTGAAACTCAAGGGAATCGTCGAGAGCAATATAATAAGGTGAAAGAAACTTCAAGCAGATAGGCAATAAATTAATGACCAAACTATGGTGTGAATGGGGTTCAGAACAGCGAGAATAAGTTGCGTCTGAAGCGAGAATAGATCATTCCTACGAAGGTGGCTCGTGAATTACATGCGAAGCCAAGCACGAGGAATAACTTTGGAAACAGAGGTGTACAGGGGAGTCAGGTTTCGATCCTGTGGACCTGTGGGTTATGGGCCCACCACGCTTTCGCTGCGCGGAACTGTGGTTAGTGTGGGCTAAAAGTAGGAAGGCGGTGACATCTTGTACAGTCATGATAGGAAGGCATGTCATAGGATAGCTTGTCAGCTATGTCGGCAACAATGTCGGTACGAAAGGCGGGGAACGAAGAGAACCATTTTCCTTCTCGTTGTAACGAGGCGGACCAATAGGCAAAGTTCTCGTCCACCGGCAGTTACCGGATTGTTAACAACAATAGTAACAAGGTCTTACTGACTGGTTGTACACCGAGGTGTTTACATAAGCAGGGAAATGTTACTGCCTAGATCATATAGATCACAAGAAGGATTAAACAGACCAATGGAAGGAAAATGTGTTTATCAGATTAAACAGACCAATGGAAAGGAAAATGTGTTTATCAGATTAAACAGACCAATGGAAAGGAAAATGTGATTATACACCAACATTGGGAGTATAACTTCCCCGAGGACAAGCAGATCATGATTTCCATGACAGGATAGCAAGTAGATAACCATTTAGGTAAAGAGGCAAGGAACATTCATGATGTTACCCATACAACGGGGTTTGGATAGTTGACCAAGAAACATTTAGCATTGAGCTTCCAATGTTCTTGTTGATGTTTGGGTAACATAGCCATGCTTCGAGGTAATAATGATATGGTGTTTCAAGTAAGGGTTGGGTATGATGTTCACAAGAAACACATAAGGAACAAATTCTAGAAGGAACTCAAAGTATAACCAAAATATGACCAAGTCTGTGTTGGTAGGAAGTCAAGGATGTTGTCGATGATAACACAAATCATCGTGGGGTAAGGATATCATTTCTTATCATGAATTCAGTTGACGTCTCAGAAGGAGTAAAAATGTGGACGATGATCATGACACATTTTGTCGAAAGGCTTCAAGAGGATGCAATCAAACAACAACGGCATCGAGCAAGGGAATGACGAAGTGGAAATTTATGGGAACAACCGATAAGATGCAAGCTCGGAAATGGAGTTGCTTTTCCAGACAACGAAAATGTTGTTGAAGACTCGACGTAAGCCTTGCTCACGCTCTGAAGAACTCATGCACCATAGAAGGACGAGGTAGCACGGTCAAAGGTAGCATGATGAGGATGTAGCCGATAGTCTAGGAATGACAAGATTGAGTTTAAATTCCCCAGTAACCATTACTAGGGGTATTGAATTGCAGTGTGGATTCGATTCACTAATCGGTGTTCTCGGTTGACAACAACCTAGAACCCGTATAGTGGCTAAGACAAGGAAAAGTATTACTCCACCAAAAGTTCATAAGAAGTAGTGCAATGGCATGATATCCTCGAGATACCAGGGGGTAATACTCGAAGGTAGAACATAATAGAAGCTCAACTGGGTCATTGACCTGCGGCAACAGATACTTTAACTTTGTCAAAAATTTGTCGAGGCACTGGAATGGATTCCTTTTAGATATATTGAATAAAGAAAACATGGTCGAAACCATAACTGCAAGGGATCAAATTAAGGATACCGAAAGAATTATACAGATGAATAATTATTTTGCAAGAAGCTTCCGAGACGGTCTACATCATTTCCATGGGCATGAACACAAGGTTCAAGGTCGACTCCCACTTCATCAATGCATAACCTTTCATACACTTCTCGCTCTGATGAAGTTGTAATGTTGGAATTTTATCTGGCGAAACAATAAAGAGTATGACTCGTGAAAACTTCCGAGTTCACACGGACTAGGCAAGAAATTGGTTCAACCCATTGGGGCATCTTAGGAACCTATACCACAAGCTTCAAGAGTAAATAACACAAGCTCGAAAGTAGAGCATGGTTGGCCAAATCAGAGAATACAATTTACCAAAGGTATTATGTATCAGGGGAAAAACTCAGAAAGTGATAGAATAAGAAGTACACTGTCGGATAATAATCCAACAATGGATCTGGCGATCCACAACGGAGCTGATGTGAGTATCGGTACTCAATCAGAGGAAGAAAGAATGCGAAGGCATCAGATTATAGAAACAACTGAATAGTTCAACACTTAAATACAAAGGAATTATGATTTCCAGATTGATGTATCAGAATCAGATGCTCTGATCAAATGAGAGTAAGTTGAACCGACTTAGTTTGACAATCAATAAAGGTTTGAATTGCCGAGAACCAGTTCATGTTCGGAATGACGTCTGAGCCGAAAGGATAATTTCTAAGGGTCATCTAATGATTACGTGCATTCATACACATTGAATCATTAGGCTCAAAATGGCAAAGACAAGGCATGTCAATGAAGACTACTAGACATATGGAATTAACCATAATGCAAGCAAGCATGAATTTCAAGAGCAATAGGTTGTGGTGGATTTTCGGAAGATTGAATAGGATTATGAAGTATTTTGTGAGACACATGAACAATTGGGATGAATGGATCCTCAATAAATGTGAGTAATTAACCGTAAGGGCTTTAATGCAGAAAAGAACTGCAAGGCAGTAAATTCAAAGGATTCTCGTGGCAACAGAGAGTATTTCGGGGCATATTGTAATAACAAGAGCAACGGAGAATTAATGTAAGAATGGAAAGTGTAAGTACTTATCCAAAGGAAATTATCGGTGATAGGGAAATGCAGAGGCGATGAGCACAAAGGTCTCGGGAAAACATCGAAGGGTAGCTTCTGAATCTTCTGGTGAAGAAGGCGATCTTCTGGAATGAGGGCTCTCCGGGAGAAAGTAGTTACGAGAACCTAGATTCAGAGTTAGTAAAACCTTAACCCGAATAGAAGAGAGATCAGAGTCCCAGAGTATAGAAGAGGAATAAAAGATCCTAATACCACCCATTTGAGATGTGGGCCCGTAAGCCACACAACAAGTTAGTAAATTAGTTTTTCAAAGACTAGACTCAACTTCGGCCAAGGAGTTGGAAAGGGGGCTACCTACAGGCAGTCGGCTCTGATACCAACTTGTGACGCCCCCAATTTGATCGTGCACTAATCATACACGCAAGTGTACACGATCAAGCTCAGGGACTCACGGGAATATATCACAACACAACTCTAAACACAAATTAAGATAAAACAAGCTTCATATTACAAGCCAGGGGCCTCGAGGGCTCGAATACATAAGCTCGAATACAAACGAGTCAGCGGACGCAACAATATGTGAGTACAGACATAAGTAAACAAGTTTGCCTTAAGAAGGCTAGCACAAAATGGGATACAAAGATCAAAATGGCGCATGCCTCTAGACTGGGAGCCTCCTAACTACTCCCGGTCGTCGGTGTCCTCCATGAAAAAGTAGGCTCCATCTGGGTAGTAGTAGCCGCCAGCGAGGGCAGCTGGCTCCTGGGATCCACCATCTGATCGCAACAATCGGGTATAGGGGGAAAAAGGGGCAGCAAAGCAACCGTGAGTACTCAACCAAAGTGCTCGCAAGACTTACATCAAATCTATACTACTTATGCATCGGTATAAAATGAAAGGGGTAGTATCTATGGACTAAACTGCAGAATGCCAGAATAAGAGGGGGGAGAAACTAATCCTATCGAAGACTACGCTTCTGGCGGCCTCCATCTTGAAGCAGGGGAAGAGAGTAGATGGTAAGTTAACCAAGTATCAACGTATAGCATAATCCTACCCGACAATCCTCTCCTCGTCGCCCTGTGGGACAGCGATCACCGGGTTGTATCTGTCACTTGTAAGGGTGTGTTTTATTAAGTATCCGGTTCTAGTTGTAAGAGGTCGGAATATAACTCTGGGTCGTCCTTTTACCGAGGGACACGGCTATTCGAATAGATAAACTTCCCTGCAGGGGTGCACCACATTACACAACACGCTCGACTCCTCTGGCAGGACTGCCATCCTCGGATGATCAACACGTCGCAACCCTACCTAGGCTCAATAGAGAGGTCAGCACGCCGGACTAATCCCTATGCGCGCAGGGGTCTAGGCCCATCTCCCATTGCACTCATGCACGTTGCGTGTGCGGCCAGTGAGCAGACCTGGCAACCTCCATTACAAAGGCAGGTGCTTTACGCGGTCCAACCCGGCGCGCGCCGCTCAATCGCTGACGTCTAAAAAGCTTCGGCTGATACTACGACGTCGAGAGCATAACTTTCCCGCGTAGTTGGTTAGTGCGTATAAGGCCAGTGGCCTACTCAGATCAAATATCCAATCTCGTTAAGCGTGTTATTATGAAATAACCGCGGACGACGACCAAGGGCCAGGCCGACCTCTCTCCTGGGTGGTCACAACCTGCTCTGTCGCTCCGCCACAAAGTGTCACTCAGGGGGCCGTCGGGAACCCAGGTCCATCACTACCTGGATGGAACCACCTGCCCTTTCAGCCCCCACATTCACAAACCATTTGCGGGTACTCTATGAGCCGACCCAACTTTAGTCTCAATATTGTATCATATGTAATATGTATATATATATACCCGTGATCGCCACCCGCAACGATCACGGCCCGCTAGTATAGCATGCCAGACAGACCAGAATGTAGGGCCACTGATGATAGTCTAGCAACCTATACTAAGCATTTAGGATTGCAGGTAAATGTATCAATAACAGTAGCAAAGACAGGCTATGCAGCAGAATAGGATCAACCGATAAACAACAACAGTTACACTACTCTAATGCAAGCAGTAGAGAGAAGGAGTAAGTGGTATCGGGATGATCAAGGAGGTTTTGCTTGCCTAGAAGCTCTACTGAAGGGGTCTGGTCGTCGACGACGTAGTCGTACTCAGCAGTGTCGTCGGCAGTCTCGGTGTCTATCGGAAAGAAGAGGGGGGAAGAAACAATAAATATAAAGCAGACAAATGCATCACAATGCATGACATGGCAATATGCTGTGTCGGGTGTGAACTAACATATTGCTACACGTTACAAATGAAGGGGGAAAACATCCGGGATTGTTTTCCCGGTTTTGGACATCTGTCAGACAGATGACCAGAGGGGGGCGGTTCCTTGTTCAGATAGCTAGGGGCATGTGGCAAATGAACGGAGTGCGTATTCAGATTCGTCTCGTCGTTCTGAGCAACTTTCATATAGAAAACATTTTCATCCGAGTCACGGATTATTTTCTATGATTTTTTAAAGTTTTAATGATTATCTGAAATTTCAGGATTTATTATTATTTTGAAATTGAAATAGAAATTGCTAGATGCACACACAGAGTGTACACAACAGCGTGCTACAGGGACTGACAGTGGGGCCATCGGGTGGTGAGTTAGCAAGTCAATAAGTCAAAGTTGACTAGTCAAATGGGTCAAGGGGGGCCCACATGTAATGGACTGAGGCTAGCCTAGTCAGCAGTTTGACTAGTCAAACTGGACAGGGGGCCCATGTGTCATAGGGGGCAGTTAATTAAGGGGGGTTAATAATTATTGTCAGCGAAAGGGCCCAGCGGTCAGTGGCTGTTAGTGGGGGGGTTAGTGGCCAATTAAAGCGCTAATGACGCGGGCCCACCAGCCAATGGCCCGGCGGGGTCAAACGCGGCTGCACGCACATGACAGAGGCGCGGCCATTGTCGTGTGAGCTCGGGGGGAGCGGCAGGCAACGGTGGGCCGCAGCAGGCAGGTGCGGCGCGGGGCGCGACCGCGAGCGGCGCAGGGCGCGCCCGCGGGCGGCACAGGGCGTGGCCGGGGAGGAGCCCAAGGCGGCCAAGGGGCGGAGGGAGCACGACCGGCATGGGGAGCGGATCCCCGGGCACGGCCACGGGCGGTCACGGGTGCCTTCGGCCCGTGGTGAGCGCAGGAGGATGCGCGCGAGTATGCGACGCACGCGCATGGCATGGCCGCGGCCGGTGGTGCTCGCGAACGGGACGCACGAGGCTCTCCGAGCTCGGCACAGTCGAACTCGCGTCCATGGCGAAAGGCGGCGTCGGCTACGTGCAGACAACCATGATGGAGGAACATATCGACGGGGAGAATGAGGGAAACGATAATGGGGCTCACCCCGGTTGCAGAGGAGGGGACGACGAGGCCGGGGACGCAGTGAGGGTGGCGGATCAGGCGATGACGCGCGGCGGCAGAGCTTGGGGGAGACGACGCGAGCGATGGCGGTGGTGCTTCCCGGATCCGATCGAGCGGCGCAGACGATGTAGCAGACGAAGGGGGTCCTCCAGGACATGGCGAGGCGATGAGGGGTGGCTCCGGGGCACGCGGTCGATAGCGGGACGGCGATGGCTGCGTCGGGGAGAAGGGGGCGAGTTAGGGAGAGGAGGCACTGGGCGTTAGGGTTCGACAAGGGGGGCCTAGGGGGTCGGTCTTATCTCCCCAGAGCTCGGGCGGATGCCCGACGCGTGTGCACCGTCGGCCATGGCGCGGGCGGATGAGCACCACGCCCTCCCCTGTGAACAGGAGGTAGAAGGAGAGGGGAGTTGGGCTGGGTCAGCTCCTAGCTAAATGGGCCAGAGTGCACAGTAGTTTCTAGGAAATTTTCTTTTATAGTTTCTGTTTTGTGTATTTTACTCACTGTTTTGCAATTTAATTTATTACCAAATTATTTTTGTTTCAGATGAAAGCTAGCACATAAATACTAGTCAGTGTAAAGAGCTAGCCCACAAAGTTACTAATTGTTTTGAAATGTTTAACTATTTATTTAAATTGAAAAGACTCAATTAAAAGCTGCTGGACCACTTAAATTATTTTTAGGGGCAATGTAAAAAAACCAATTGATGTTGGTTTCTGCATTATAATTACCTAGGGATTTTATGGGAGATTAAGAACATTTATGCTTCACTATTTGAAAAAAAAAATTGACTTGTAATTTAAATTTGAATTTGACTTGGATTTTAACAAGGGGCAATTTAGCTTAGCAAAACATGATGACATGGCATCATTAGGGGGAGATTACTGTGGCATGAATCTCGGGGTGTTACACTGCGGGACGAAGACTGCTGCAACGGCCCCACCTGGGCGACCGCGGAGTTCTCGCCGGACGGCTCTCTGTCCCTGTCGCGGGGATGGAATTCGTTCGCCCGCTTCCATCGCCTGAAGCAGGGGCTGATGCTCTTGTTCTGGCACGACGGGAGCGGCAGCCTCTTCGTCACGTTCTTCGGGCCTGACAGCTGCCGCGCGCAGTGCTGCCCGAAGAGCGAGAGCAGCAGCGGCCCTAGCTCCTCCGGCGACAGCGACTGTGACGACGACTCCACGACCATCAAGCGCGAGGACGACTCCCACTAGGCAGGAGGTGCACCTACGCCGAAGCCCCAGGAGGAGTTGTGCGCCGCCGGAAGCCCCCTCCAGCTATCGTTCCCTTTTTTTATTTTCTGCAAAAACGATTTTCCGATGTGGCCCCGTGGGGGCGTGAGAACTTTTGCTCTGCTTAACCATTAATGCCTTCTTTAGCGCTTGTTGTGTTTATATTGTTGTCGGCTTTCCTTCGTGGAAGATCCCCCTTTTCTTTTTATGGCATCGTGGCGTCACTTGCCGCCGTGGATTATCTCTCCGAAAGCAGCCCAGGGAGGCTTCACGAGGTGGGACACTCGTGGAGCATCCCTCGCGAGGAGGAGGGGGTTCTGCTCCTTGAGGCTACCTGGCGGGGGGAAAATAGGGACGCACGAGAGTTCGAGAGACAAATAGTGTCGAGAGGTGGTCATTACTTAGCTTTTCGGATTTCGACGTGTGCCTGCCACGTCGCGCCAGCCTCCGCCAGCCTCCAGTCGGAACTCGGAAGCAAGGGTCCTGCCACGGTCCTTGCGAGGCCTTGAAGCGTGGGGGCCCTCGCGAGGCCCCCCGAAAGGCGGAGTGCTAGTCTCTTCATGAGCCACCCCTCGTGGAGGTTCTGCACACAGGGTGAGCTCCGACAGGCGACGAGCCGAAGCACCCCTGGGGACCGCCCCGCGAGGGCCGCGCGAGAGGACCATGACCCGTGAGCCTTGCACATAGTTTGGGGCAAGTCCTTCGCGAGGCGCGGCTTCAGAGGTACGATCCCTCGTGAGGTCTGCCGGGAGGCTTCCCGGCGGGAGCCCCCAACGCTTCCTTGTCCTGCATCAAACTGCCGATTTTTCAGATAGCGCAGTAGAGCGCACTCATGAGGGCGCCTGTGGGTGTTACGCGAGGAGACAAGAGCACCAAGGACCTGGTGAGGTGACGTGCACGGGAGCAGGCCCGCGAGCCAGAGCTCAGTCGCATGGGTTTTCGGTGCTGCTAGGAGAGACCCGAGCACAGACACCGTGCCTAGCCCCCGCTCGCGTTACAGGCACGAGCGAAATCATGAGCGCACGTCTTGCGGCGGCAAGCACGTGGTGTGACAAGCTTGTAGTTGCGGACATTCTGTCCAGCCCCCTTGCGAGGCACGCTCGAGCGGGCCGTCAGGGAACGAAAAAGCAGATAAAGCAAGACACAAAACTTCGGCTCCAAACATTATTGCCAAATAAAAGATTCGCTTACACACGAAGAGAGAAATCGCAACAAAATAAAGTAAAAAAAAACCCGGGTTGCCTGAGGCTTCAAGTGAAGGCCTCAGGCGGTTTTCTCCACCCAGCGCGGAGCTTAGGGGCTTCCGCTGAAAAGCGGGAAGGAGGCCAACTGGGGCGTCCGCTAGTCCGGAGCTTTGGGATCCACCAGCGCGGGGCATGGGGTTTCCACGAGAGTGGGAGGGGGCTCTCACATGTCTGTGGCAGCGTGGGTAGAGAGAGCCCCGGAGCATGTACAGCTCCACTTCGCTCGTATCCGTGAGGTCACGGATAGAACTTGTAGAGATGTTGGATATTCCAAGCGTTCTGCACTGGAATTCCCTCCACCGTCTCGAGTCATGCCGCGCCGGGCTTGGAGATGTGCGTTATCCTGAAAGGGCCCTCCCACATGGGTGAGAGTTTGTGGGGTCCCTCTTTGGAGAGGATCCTGCGCAGGATAAGGTCACCCACCTCGAGGGTGCGGGGGCGTATGTTGCGGCTGCGATAGCGACGCAACGCCTGCTGTTACGTTGCCGCGCGGAGGGCGGCCTGGCGGCGTGCCCCTTCAACGAAAAGCAGGTCTTCCCCCCGCAGGCCGTCCTGACGAGATTCGTCGAAGGCCAGGACCCGCGGGGACCGATGCTTAACCTCTGCTGGGAGGACGGCTTCCACCCTGAAAATGAGGAAGAAAGGCGTCTCGCCAGTGGGCTTGGTCGCCGTGGTGCAGATGAACCAGAGCACCGAAGGGAGCTCTTCCAACCAGCCCTTACCGCAAGCCGTGAGCTGCTTCCTAAAGCTCCGGGTCTTGAGGCCCTTGAGGACTTCAGCGTTGGCGCGCTCGGCCTGGCCATTGCTTCGGGGGTGCGCCACGAAGGTGAAGCAGATCTGCGTGCCGATGCTGGAGCAGTAGGTCTTGAACTGGCTGCTGGTGAACTGCGTGCCGTTGTCCGTGATGATGCGATTGGGCACACCATAATGGCACACCAGGCACTTGATGAACTTGACCGCCGATCCTGCCGGGATGGCCCGGATAGGCTCCACCTCCGCCCACTTGGTGAACTTGTCGATGGCGACGTAGAGGAAGCGGTGGCCGCCAGCCGCGCGAGGGAATGGCCCGAGGATGTCCAGCCCCCAGACCGTGAAAGGTCACGAGATGGGGATGGTTTGAAGTCCCTGCGTCGGCTGGTGGATCTGCTTGGAGTGGAACTAGCAGGCCTCACACACCCGGACCAGCTCTGTGGCATCTTCAAGCGTCGTAGGCCAATAGAAGCCGTTGCGGAATGCCTTGTGTCGTGGTTTTGTCACGGCAAATGTCCTCGTGAAAGCCCTTAGTCGTGAGGCCATCGCCGCGAGGTAGTAGCTTTAACGGGGTTGATCGGAATCGAAAGACACGGGTCTACCCAGGTTCGGCCCCTCACGGTGGAGGTAAAAGCCTACGTCCTGCTTGATTGATATTGATGATGATGATCTCGATTACAAGGGTGCCACTTGGCTAACCTAGTACTCGAGAGCTTGTAACTTGCTTTCTCCCCTCGAGGTCTCCCCTTTATATACTAGGTGAGCCCCGGGGTTTACAGATTCCGGGTCGTATTGTTTGACCCGTCTCCTAGTCTAACTCCCCTGACTTGTCTCTCAAGCCGGTGGAGATCTTCCTTCTGGACTCTTATCGTCTAACCCGACTCTTCGAAACCGCTCTAAGCCGGCCCAATAAGCCCACCGGGTCATTATTCCTGTCGGTTGACTTGCCCCCTTGATGGCCCGTGAGCTCCTTGACTCCTGACCGGGTCGTCAAGTGGGCCGGGTCATAACGCCGGGAAATATCCCCAACATTAGCCCCTAGTTTGGCTTGAATTTATTCATGTCAAACTCTTGAAAGAAACAAATATGAATATAGGGTTTAAAGAATGTCGGCTCGTCCTTTTCCTTCCTTTGGCCTGCTCTTCTGTGTCTTGACGCTTTTGCTTCCTTGTCGGGTCATGCGTCTTCAACACTTACCGAATTCTTCAGCGCTTGCTATGACATCATCCTTGACTTCCTTAGGTGACGTCACACAAAATCTTTAAAAACTCGAACTGTATCCTCTGGTGCGGGAATCGAGGAGCATCTTTAGGAAAATTGTTAATGCGCCCCCTAGATCCTCGCGTTTGCCATTTGAGCTTCCTCGTCTCTATTTAAGGACCGGGCCGAGGTCTTTTCTTTTTCATCCACCTCTTCTCTTCTTCCTCCACGCGCCCGACCTAGCACAGACGCGACCACCACAGTCCTTTCGCCACCGAAGTTCACTGCCACCACTCGAAGGGCTTCGCCTGAATTCCGAGCTGCACTACGCGCGTGCGGGCAACCGGATTCCCTCATCTCCTCTTCATCTCAGATCTGTAAGTATCCGAAAGACTTCTCCCCATTGCGATTTCTCGTTGGTTCATCGTAGTTCGACATAGTTCTTCATAGTTCTTGGCCATTGCTTGAACGTTGATCCGAAACTTCCCAAGTTGCACATAGAACAAATCCGGTGATTGGTAGAATGTCATTTCCGCATTTGAAAAAGCTCCATTGCTCCTAGTTCCACATATTTAGATCCACGAGTACTTCCTCTTCGGGTCTTCTAGGTTTAATAAACTTCCTTTTCGCATCTTTTGTAGATCCGAAGTTAAACTGTCTCTTGTAGAAAGTTGTTTTTGTAAAACACTTAGAAAAATTTGGCCAACCTCCATATTTGTAAGTCGGCTTCTTATGTATCGGCTCATTCATGATTGATAAGCCCAACCTTTCATACTTGTGGATTAACTAACTCATAGCTGTCGCGATATTGCCGACTCATATAATTCTGGCTTGTTGTGCTCATTAACTCCTTTAATGTTTGCTTTCTTGTAAGCACGTATTCACCGACTCATTTACGAAATCCGACTTATGAAAATATGCATTGGTTGAATTGCAGTTTCTTGCTCCGATTGACTCCTCAATGGCCCCGACGGATAAGTCGGTCAATTGGGTTGGCTCTGCTATATCTCAACTCGTGCTCAATGAGCTAGAGTCACAAGGACTTTTGCCGGCTCAAGATGTGATCGGCTGGTGCACTCCTAGCACTAAATGTCCCCCAACTCCTTAGCAAGGAGAAGTGGTTGTGTTCACGAGTCATCTTCTCAGAGGTTTCTCGCCACCCGGATCCAAAATTTTCCGAGACTTCCTTCATTTCTTCAACCTTTACCCTCAAGATATTGCCCCCAACTCAGTAACTAATCTGTGCCAATTTCAAGTCTTCTATGAAGTTTACCTTCAGATTGAACCAACTGTGACCTTTTTCGAGAATTTTTCTATCTTAACCGTCTGACTGAATTCGCTGATGGTCCTAGTCTTGAGCTTGGCGGAGTTTTTGTTCAAAGGCGGAAGAACATCTCGTTTCCAGAAGCCAAGATAATGAGCCATGCCAAAGATTGGAACAAGCATTGGTTTTATTGTTGGAACACTGCCCCCGCTGATGAGAACCCACTACCGAGTTATAGAGAAGACCGGCTTCCTTCAACAATTGTCTTTCCGGGTTGGCCCTCTGAAGATGACCGAAGGCCAAATGCTCCTTTCTACTCCAAGCTAAGGACTTTAACGGCAAATGGTCTTACCGGAATTGATTTGGGCCGGTGTTGGATATCATGGCAAATTTTGCCATTAAGCCGGCGATCCGACTTAATGTGTAATTATTCGGGTGAGCCGACAGACGCTCAACTCTTTAGCCAGGCCGACTTGTCTGATGATGAAGTGAACAAGGCGACCAAAAAGCTCTTTGTTGAGACTCAAGCGAAGTGCAATAAGATTGGGCTTCTCCCTTTCTGCAAGATAAATCCTGCTCCTCCGGTAAATCTTTACCTTTTCCTGTTGTATTGTCTTAATTCATTAGTCTCATCATCTCAACCTATCGTGGTTATACAGCCTGGTGACAAGTTTTCGAAAAAGAAACCCCGTAAGGCTGCTCCTGCCCCAGCTTCTCAGCAAAATGAGCCGGTCGTTCCAGACGAGTCGGCTGATGAAAATGAGTCGGAGGTAGAATTTTACTCTCTTGGTGTTCTTTTTATTCAAATGGCTGATGCCACTTCTTCTCAGGACAATGTTGAAACAAATCAAGCCGACGACGTAGAGGTAATTTCAATTCCATCCAGCCCGGAATATTTTGCCACGAAGAAAACAAGACAAGTCATCAGGAAGGTACCATTTTCACATCCAGATGCTCACTTAGATCCTCAATTTCTTTTGAAGAAAACACGGTTCGGCGCCCCATCGAAGCGCAAGACCCGGAATACTCCGGGAGAGTTATCTACCGGCTTAGAAGATGAGCCGCCATCTCAAAGACAATGAGCCAAGGTTAATTTGGTGCCAACTCCATCTTTGCCACGAGCCAGACTTTTTAGGCAACCTCTCAACCCCTCGGACTCGAATTATCAGGTATCTTCTCCTTCGTCTGGAGAGTCTTCAACCTCCGTACTTCCTCCCAAAGTCGTTAGACCCGGGTAAATACAATAAGCTTGTGTCTTGTACTTTATTTAACTTATATAGCCTGACCTTTCTATGTAATTGCAGTGGCAAAGCCATCGCAAGGAAAGACGATGGCAGGTCGTCTATTGCTCCTCAGAACTCTGACCCCCAGCTCCTGAAACAGCAAGTGCTGAGCCGCCTAAGGAGGATGAGCCGGCTCATCCTGATGTTAACATGTCAGCGGAAACTGCAAGTGTAGATCTACAAGGTGGTGCAAATGTTGACATTCCTGTTGATAACCCGCCAAGTCCATCTCGAGCCGCCAGACCTCCAAAGGAAATGAATGTCACATCGCCTCAGCCATTGATTGATGAGGATGTTATTCTGACTGGGGAAGGGAAATCTTCTCAAAAGGCTGATAATGTGTTAACCAAAATTGCCACAAAGGACGAGCCATCTTGTGATGACAAAGGTAAATCAGTTCTAGAACTACCAAATATTGAAACCATGAGCCCAAAAGAGATCCAAGCCCTTTACATGACCCGGCTTAACACAAGACGGGATATGGAAGCGAGCTTATTCAGCGCAATGAAGAATAGATATGAGGTAAAATGACCTCTCTCCTTATTGTGTGTATACCATTATAGCCCCCAAGTCTTATGCATATGAAAGCTAGTGAATATGTGTAAGACTTGTTCTTGCTCTGCACTTTCATACTGTAGCCCCCAAGGGCCGGGTTGTTGTGAGAGCAACAAGTCGGTTCTTCAAGATGATAAGGATGTGATGTTGTATGTTGATAATAACAAACCATAGTTCCCAAGGGGCCGGCTCATCTCGTTGAGATAGCTTGGACTTCAGATTTTTTTTGCCATCGTAGCCCCCAAGGGCCGGCTCATCTCTTTAAGAGAGTCGGAACTTAAATTTGATAGATATTGGTTAAAAAGAACAGCGTGTAGCCCTCAAGGGCCAGCTCATCAGAATCTGATGAGCCAGATCTTCTTTTGAATAGATCTTAGAGCTGATTGTTGTAGCCCCCAAGGGCCGGGTCGAACGCCTGCGGCGACTCGGGACTTCTCTTATCTTTGTAAATTTTGAACTGAGCGATGTAGCCCCCTAGGCCGACTTGTTAGGTATGACAAGCCGGTCTGCTGTTTAGAATAGCTGAAATGCATTAGCCCCCAAGTGCCTGGTCGTTCGACCTCGTCGACACGGGACTTTAATTGATAAGTTGTATTTGCATGATAGGGTTTACTGAAAATGGCAGAGAGCAATGTGAATGATCTAAATCAGCAACTAAAGATTGCAAAGACTCACATTGAGGAAGGGGAGTCATCTGCTTCCTTACTGCAGAAAAAATTTGATGCTACTTCAAAGGATTTGGATGTTTTGAAGTCCTCTCATTAAGAGGAGAAAACCGCCTTATTGGAAAGGGCTGAAGAAGCAGAAGAGCAGCTTAAACCTGTCACCGAAGAGCTCGATATGCTGAAACGCCACATCATGAAGATGATAGGAGCAATCTTCGATAATACAACTGTAACTGACTGTTTATATGACCTGGCTTATCAGAATCCTTTAACTTGTGTGTATGTAGGTCGAACGAGTTCCCTGAATGTTCAATTACCTCTGGTGAAGTTGTAAGCCATCTATACTTGTATTGAGCAGTTATATACTGGCAGCATGTATGCCATCAAAGCTGTTCATGGTGATGCAGACAAGCCTCAGAAAATTGTCCAACTGCTTCGTCAATTATCAACTGTTCCTGGACGGATCGCGGAAGCATTAAGGGCGACGGCTCGTGCAGGAACTTGTATAGTTCTTGCACGATTTAAGGCATATTATCCTTATCTTGAGCCGGCTGAACTGGTAGGAGGGTTTCCAGCAAAGAACTTGGATGAGTCGGATTTCACCGACGATGACTATGTGAAAGTGGTGAAGGAAACACGGGTTGTTGCAACCAAACTTGCAGAGGAAATTGACTTGACCATATATCAAGCTGCTTATGATGAAGACAACAGACGTATCAAGCCGCCAGCCTTCAAGCCGTTCATTTTGACTGCTCCTCGTTGTAAGCCATCCTCTGTCCCTGAAGCCGGCTCATCATCTGTTGTTTCAGAAGATGGTCCTTTTAAAAAAATGACCGAAATCCAGAGGAAGGCGAAGGATCCTCCAGTGTCGGAAGACGAGGCGCGGGATGACCCGGCGTCAGGCGAAGAAGAGTAGGCTGCCATATAACTTCATCAATACCTTTGCACTAGTTGGCCGATGCCGGCTTGTAATAGTTTAGATTTAAAAACAATCTATCTTCTTGTGGTGCCATCGAGCACTTGAGATATTTGTGAAACTTTATGCCAGCGTGGTGTCTTGCTGACCCGCTAAATGTGGAAAGTTTTGCTTGTTGGTCCTTTTTGTCTTTCCAACGAGCTAAGTCCTTTTGCTATAAGCCATAGCCGCTGAAGAATGATTTCAACTTGTGTATTCCAATTCTGTTGATATGAATAAGCCGGTGTTCATGACCCTGCAACTCATAGCCAATACTGAATCTTCTTGATGAAAAAATAACCGGTGTGTATGACCTGGTAACTCATGGTCTTTTTGCCAGAGAAATAATTAAAATAACCCGGTGACTCGTGGTCGAAAAATGATTTCCTTGATCAAAATAACCCGGTGTATCCATGACCCGGCGACTCGTGGTCTACATTATAAAATAATCAAGGAAGTTAAATAATCCTGCAAAACAGAACATAATTGAAAAAATATATATATAATGAGAATAAATTTGATTAAGTCGGCTTTCGAGGCTCGACAATAGAGACCGGCTTTTGAGGCACGAGTCTTGCTTCAATGAAGCTGGCTTGATAGCCCACGGTTTGTCCTAGCTTTCTGAACGCCAGCTCTCACGTGACATAACCGGTGTTTTAACTTTGACAAGTTCAGGGTCATTGTTGATTGACTGTCAGGGAGTACACCGGGTCACCTTTTCAGAGTAAGCATCTTGCGAACAGGCAGGTTTAACCATGATAATTATTGGCATATATGCCGGGTCAAGAGGGATGTTAATAGCTAACTCGTTGAGTGGAAGCCCCCAAGTGACCTATGATCAAACATAAAGACTCATGCACAATTTTGAGATGAAACGACAGAGACCCCGAGTTTTGGGGGTGTCGGCTTTATTATTTTGATCATAAAAGTATATACAGAGGTATGTACAATAGGATGAGCCAGTGGCTTCAAGTGTAATAGGGCCTGAGATGAGAAATATTCCAAGGCCTCTTAGTTTCCTCCTCCGAGGTCTTTGACTTCTCGTGTTCTCGGATATCAACGAGATAATATGACCCATTGTTTAAATTCTTGCTGATGACAAAAGGTCCTTCCCATGGAGGTGATAATTTATGCATGCCGGCTTGATCTTGTATGAGCCGGAGCACTAAGTCACCCTCCTGGAAAGTGCGGCTGCGAACTCTACGGCTATGATAGCGACGTAGGTCTTGCTGATAGATTGCTGATCATGCTGCAGCAAAATCTCGCTCTTCTTCCAAGGCATCCAAGGAATCTTGACAAGACTGTTCATTGTCCTCTTCAACATAAGTTGTTACTCTGGGTGAATCATGACGAATATCACTAGGTAGCACAGCTTCTGCTCCATAAACCATGAAGGAAGGCGTGTAGCCTATGGATCTATTTGGGGTCGTCTGTATGCTCCAAAACACAGAGGGAAGTTCTTCAACCCAACAACCCGGCGTTCGCTGAAGCGGAACCATCAGTCTTGGCTTGATACCTCATAAAATATGTTGGTTAGCTCGTTCTGCCTGACCATTGGACTGAGGATGTGCCACTGAAGATACATCAAGCCGTATGTGCTCTCGTTGACAAAATTCCTCCATGGCTCCTTTGGACAAGTTTGTTCCATTATCAGTGATGATGCTATGTGGATATCCAAAACGAAAGATCAGCTTTTTCAGTAACTTGACTGTTGTTTCTGCATCACAATTGCTTATGGGCTCTACTTCTACCCACTTTGTAAATTTATCCACAGCCACTAAGAGGTGGGTCTTTTTGTCCTTGGATCTTTTGAAAGGTCAAACCATATCAAGCCCCTAGACCGCAAAAGTCCAAGTGATGGGAATCATCCTGAGTTCTTGAGCCGGCATATGAGCCTGACGTGCAAATCTCTGGCATCCATCACACTTGCGCACAATCTCTTCAGCATCTGCATGAGCTGTAAGCCAATAAAAACCATGCCGGAAAGCTTTAGCCACAAAGGATCGTGAGCCGGCGTGATGGCCACAATCACCAGAGTGAATCTCATTAAGGATCTCATGCCCTTCATCAGGGGAAACACACCGCTAGAGAACACCTGTGATGCTTCTTCTATGTAACTCGCCATTGAGAATAGTCATGGACTTGGAGCGTCAAACAATCTGGCGAGCAATAAGCTCATCCTCAGGAAGCTCACCCCGAGTTAAATAAGCCAGGTAAGGTATCGTCCAATCTGGGGTGGCATGAAGAGCCGCCACCAACTGGGCCTCCGGGTCAGGAATAGCAATATCTTCCTCGGAGGGTAACTTGACAGAAGGATTATGAAGAACATCCAGGAACACATTGGGGGGAACTGGCTTACGCTGTGAACCCAGGCGCGAAAGAGCATCAGCCGCCTCATTATGTCGTCGATCAATGTGATCGACTTGATATCCTTTGAAATGACCTGCAATGTTAGTCACGGCTTGCCGATAAGCCGCCATTAAGGGATCTTTTGATTCCCACGTTCCTGAAACTTGCTGAGCAACCAAATCTGAGTCACCGAGACATCTGACCCGGCTGAGATTCATCTCCTTAGCCATACGGAGGCCATGAAGGAGGGCTTCATACTCAGCTGCATTGTTGGTGCAGGGAAACATTATCCTAAGAACATAGCAAAATTTATCTCCTCGGGGGGAAGATAAGATAACTCCAGCCCTCGAGCCTTCCAACTGCCTTGAGCCGTCAAAGTGTATCGTCCAATATGTGTTGTCCGGCTTCTCTTCAGGAATCTGTAATTCAGTCCAATCATTGATGAAATCCACCAACGCCTGAGATTTGATAGCTGTGCTGGGGACATATTTGAGACCATGAGGTCCAAGCTCAATATCCCACTTAGCAACACATCCAGTGGCTTCCCTGTTTTGGATGATGTCTCCCAGGGGGGCTGAACTTACCACGGTAATGGGGTGATCATGGAAGTAATGTTTCAACTTGCGACAAGCCATAAAAACTCCAAATACCAGCTTCTGCCAATGTGGGTACCTTTGCTTGGATTCTATCAAAACCTCACTCAGATAATAGACTGGCCTCTGGACTGGATATTCCTTTCCTGCCTCCTTGCGCTCAACAACAATTGCTACACTGACCGCCTTATTATTTGCAGCGACATACAGGAGCATTGGCTCTTTATATCAATGGGAGCAGCCAAAACAGGCGGTTTAGAAAGTTGCTTCTTCAATGCTTCAAAAGCTTTGTTGGCAGCATCACTTGAGACAAAGTTGTCAGTTTTCTTTAACATCTGATATAACGGAATCGCCGTCTCACCAAGGCGGCTCATGATCCGGCTCAGTGCCACAATACGACCCGCCATGCGCTGGACATCGTTGATGTTTGCTGGCTTAGCGAGCGAGGTCACCGCCTTGATTTTCTCCGGATTAGCTTCAATACCCCTCTCTGATGCCAGGAAACCCAACAATTTTCCAGCAGGCACACCAAAAACACACTTGGCCGGGTTAAGCTTCATCTGATAAACTCTGAGGTTGTCAAAAGTCTCCTTGAGGTCATCCAAAAGAGTCTCCTTCTTCTGTGACTTGACCACAATATCATCGACGTACACATGAACATTGCGGCCGATCTACTTATGAAAACAATTCTGAACGCAACGTTGATAAGTCGCCCCCGCACTTTTGAGTCCAAAAGGCATAGACACATAGCAGAAAGCTCAGAAGGGTGTGATGAAGGCTGTCTTTTCCTGATCCTCAACAGCCATCTTGATCTGATGATAACCGGAGTAAGCATCCAGGAAGCACAAGCACTCACAACCAGCAATAGAATCAACAATCTGATCTATATGAGGGAGGGAAAATGGGTCTTTGGGGCAAGCTTTGTTGAGATCTGTATAGTCAACACACATACTCCAAGTGACATTCTTCTTTAGAACAAGTACTGGATTTGCCAACCACTCAGGGTGAAAGACTTCAACAATAAAACCAGCCGCCAAGAGCCGTGCCACTTCTTCTCCAATAGCCTTGCATCTCTGCTCGTTAAAACAACGGAGGTATTGCCTAACGGGTTTCATTTTGGGATCCACATTAAGGTGGTGCTCAATGAGTTCTCTCGGTACTCCAGGCATGTCAGAAGGTTTCCATGCGAAGATGTCCTGATTCTCACGGATGAACTCGATGAGCGCGCTTTCCTATTTAGGATCCAAGCCGGTTCCAATAGTGAACTGCTGGGATGAGTCACCCGGAACAAAATCAATTTGCTTTGTATCCTTAGCCGGCTTGAACTTGAGTGGTGAGTCAGACTCTGTGGTAGGCTTCTTGAGAGGTGTCATATCAGCCGGATCAACATTGGTTGTGTAGAATTTTAACTCTTCAGCCGCGCAGGCCGACTCAGCATAAGCCGCATCTCCTTCTTCACACTCAAGTGCAATCTTTCTATCTCCATTGACTGTTATCGTACCCTTTGGACCAGGCACTGATACGTCTCCAACGTATCTATAATTTTTGATTGTTCCATGCTGATATATGATCATTCTTGGATGTTTTATAATGATTTCATATCAACTTTATATCTTTTTTGGTACTAACCTATTGACATAGTGCCAAGTGCCAGTTGCTATTTTCTGCCCTATTTTTGATTTACAGAAAATCCATATCAAACGGAGTCCAAACGAAGCGAAACTTTTTGTGGATTTTTTCTGGGCCAGAAGACAACTGTGGGTCAGAAGAAGTACCGGAGAGGAAGCCCGAGGTGGGCAACACCCACCAGGCCGTGCCACAGGGCCCTGGCGTGGCCAGGGGGGTGTTGGCCCCCTCGATGCTCCGTTCCACCGCCTCTTCATTCTATAAATACTCTAAAATCCCAGAAGAGTCGACGAAAAACAATTCCAGCCGCCGCAAGTTCTAGAACCACCAGATCCAATGTAGACACCATCTCGGAGGGGTTCATCATGCCCATTGGTGCCTCTCCGATGATGCGTGAGTAGTTCATTGTAGACCTCCGGGTCCGTAGGCAGTAGCTAGATGGCTTTCTCTCTCTCTTTGATCTTCAATACAATGGTCTCTTGGAGATCCATATGATGTAACTCTTTTTGGCGGTGTGTTTGTTGGGATCCGATGAACTTTGAGTTTATGATCAGATCTATCTTTTTATATCCATGAAAGTGATTTGAGTTCTTTGATCTCTTATTTGCATGATTTCTTATAGCCTTGTATTTCTTCTTCGAAACTTTGGTTTAGTTAGGCCAACTAGATTGATTTTTCTTGCCATGGGAAGATGTGCTCGGTAGTGGGTTTGATCTCGTGGTGTTCTTTCCCAGTGACAGAAGGGGCAGCAAGACACGCGTTGATCATTGCTACTAAGGAGAAAAAAATCGTGTCTATTCCTACATGAATAGATCTGATCTACATGATGTCATTGTTCTTATTGCATTACTCCGTTTTTCCATGAACTTAATACACTAGATGGATGTTGGATAGCGGTCGATGTGTGGAGTAATAGTAGTAGATGCAGGCAGGAGTCGGTCTACTAATCTTGGACGTGATGCCTATATATAGATCATTGCCTGGATATCGTCATGATTATTTGAGGTTCTATCAATTGCCCAACAATAAAAGTTTTCCACCGTTTTCTATTTTTCTTGAGAGAAGCCACTAGTGAATCCTACGGCCCCCGGGGTCTCTTTTCCATCATATTGCTTTCGATCTCGTTTGCTTTTGCTTTTGATCTAAAGATTTCAGATCTGAACCATCTTCCACTTTGCAACAATTTTCCATCAACGTTTCATCTTTCACTTCACCGTCGAGGGCTTGACAACCCCTTGGTCGCGTTGGGTGTGGAGATTTGTTTCTTGTGTGCAGGTACTGAACACGTGGTGTTGCGAGGACCTCCTTCTGGTTCGATACCTTGGTTCTTAACTGAGGGAAATACTTTGCCGCTTGCTGCATCATCCCTTCCACTTCGGGGAAGAAATCCAACGCAAGCAAAGGTGCTTCTAGGCGCCATCAAGAAGTAATTTCTGGCGCCGTTGCCGGGGAGGCTTCTTCAACATCCACCAGGTTCCTAATCACAAATCTCATCTCATCGCACTTACATTATTCGCCATTCGCCTCTCGTTTTCTTCTCCCCCCTTCACCAATTTGCCTCTCGTTTTCATCTCCCCCACTTCACCAATTTTCCGGTTTTTATTCGCCCCTCTTTTTCGTTCGCTGTTTTCTCGTCAGATCTCTTGTTTGCTATCTCTACTTGTGTTACCATGTGCCTTCTATTTGCTTGCATCTTTGCTTGCTAAAAATCTTTTGATATGGATCCTCATCCACTTTCCGGTCTTTTCAAAAGACCCAATTACGAGGAACCAATTGGTAGTGAATTGAGTGCAGATTTGCTTGAAAATCATGAATCTTTTGCCACACTCAAATATTACTATGAAAACTATGCTCCTAATGTCTATGTTAGTGAGTACATCAAGGGTGTGTTTGCTACTTTGGAAGAAAAGGATGATATGCATGAATGTATAGATAATTCCGATTCCGTTGATTTGATTGAAATATCCCCTCTTGATGAACGTGATGCTTGCTATTCTTATGGCCACGATGCCAATATTAATGATGCTTATGGAGATGAACTTGCTATAGTTCCCTATGTTGAAAATGAAATTATTACTATTGCACCTACACTTGATAGCTCTTTGAATGAAAAGCATGATTGCAATGATGTTATTATAAATTCTACTAGTGGCAATTGTGTTAATGATATGCAAACCCACAAGCTTGGGGATGCTATGTTTCATGGTTTTTCCATGACCACTACTTATTGCAATGATCATGATTGGGGTGATAATGCTTCTTATGATCTTGATAATTTATTTTATCCTCATGATGAATATGATTTTGAAAGTGGGTTTGGAAGAGTGTCAACTTTAGGCATTATTGATCCCACTATTTTGGATGAGTGTCAACTTTGCTTGCATGTGGATCATGATGAGAAAATTTTATATGATAGCTATATTGTTGAATTTGAGTATGATCCTACATGTAATTATTATGAGAGAGGAAAATATGGTTATAGAAATCTTCATGTTACTAAATTACCTCTCTTCATGTTGAGATTGCTATTGTTTCTTTCTTCTTCCTTGCTTATGCTAGGTTTTGCTTCCCGTGATGATTTATTCACTTATAAAATGCCTATGCATAGGAAGTATGTTAGACTTAAATGAAGTTGCTGCATGTTTGATGATGCTCTCTTTATGTTTCAATTCTCATCTTTCACGTGAGCATCATTAAAATTTTGAGCCTATCTTAATGGCTATAAAGAAAGAGCTTGTTGGGAGGCAACCCAATAAATAAAATAAATTTCTTTTTGAAGTTTCTGTTTTGCTTTGTTTTTGCTGTCATGCTACTGGTATGATAGTGTTTTTTGTGTTTTAATTAGTGTTTGTGCCAAGCAATACCTTTGGGATGATCTAGAAGAAAGTATAATTGATGCTGTTTTCAAAATAGAAACTTTTGCGTCAAGTGCAGGAATTAATTATCTGTACTGGAGCGTGAGAAAATTCTGAAATTTTTACACAGTATTGCTATATGAGTTCTCGAAATTGTCCTAATTGTTCAGAATTTTTTGAGTTACATAAGTATTCGAAACATCCATATTACTACAGACTGTTATGTCTGAAACAGATTCTGTTTTCTTTGCATTGTTTGCTTGTTTTGATGATTCTATGGACTTTTCCGGGGGGTATAAGCCATAGCAAAGTTGGAACACAGTAGATATTATGCAAGATAAAATATGAATGGGTTTGCAATAGTACCTAAAAGTGGTGATTTGCTTTCTTATACTAACGGATCTCACGGAGTTTTGTTAAGTTTTGTGTGATTGAAGTTTTCAAGTTTTGGGTGAGATCTCTATGGATGACGGAATACGGAGTGGCAAGAGCCTAAGCTTGGGGATGCCCAAGGCAGCCTAAGGTAATATTTAAGAAGACTCAAGCATCTAAGTTTGGGGATGCCCCCGAGTGGCATCCCCTCTTTGTTCCAACAACCATCGGTATTTTACTTGAACCTATATTTTTATTCATCACATGATATGTGTCTTGCTTGGATCGTCTTGTATGATTTGAATTTTTGCTTTACTTGCTGTTTGATCAAAGTCATGAATCCTTGCTGTACACACCTATCTTGAGAGAGCCAAGGTGGTTTTAATTTTTTAGAATAGCTCATGTGCTTCGCTTATATCTTTTTGAGCTATGGAATTGCTCTAGTGCTTCACTTATATCTTTTTGAGCACGGTCTTTGTTAGTTTTTAAGAAAATCTCTCTTGCTTCACTTATACTTTTTTGAGAGATAGAAATTTTATGCTCTTGATCCTCACTTATATTTGTTGGAGCTTTTCAAAAGAAACACACTTGTGTAGTTCCAAAGTGATAGATATCCAAGATTGATATAGATAAAAACTTTCATAAGGAGCATAGAATTTTTGTGAAGTATGATTCCTCATAATTGTTTTGAAGCATTGGGATAGTGATATTAGATTCATGCTAGTAGGAAGTTGTGAGATTGATGAAATACTTGTGTTAAAAGATTTGTGATTCCCGTAGCATGCACGTATGGTCTTCTAGTTATGTGATGAAGTTGGAGCGCAATTTATTCTTGATTGTCTTCCTTTGTGTGGAGGTCGGGATCACGCGATGGTTAACTCCTACCAACCCTTCCCCTAGGAGCATGCGTAGTAGTACTTTACTTCAAAGACTAATAAACTTTTTGCAATAAGTATGTGAGTTCTTTATGATTAATGTTGAGTCCATGGATTATACGCACTCTCACCCTTCCACCTTGCTAGCCACTCTAGTACCGCGCAACTTTCTCCGGTGCATTAAACCACTCCTATTTCTTTCCTCAAAACAGCCACCATACCTACCTATTATGGCATTTCCATAGCCATTCCGAGATATATTGCCATGTAGCCCCACCGTTCCGTTTATTATGACACACACCATCATTGTCATGCATTCATATAGAGTCATATTTTGTTGTAATTTTGAGTTATGAGTAAATAAAAGTGTGATGATCATCATTATTAGAGCATTGTCCCATGTGAGGAAATAAAATAAAAGAGGCCAAAGAAGCCCATATCAAATAAAAGAGGCCAAAGAAGCCCACAAAAGATAGAAAAATAAAAAAAGGGAAAAGAAAAAAAGAAAAAGAAAAAAAAGAGAGAAAAAGAGAGAAGGGACAATGTTACTATCCTTTTTCCACACTTGTGCTTCAAAGTAGCACCATGATCTCCATGATAGAGAGTCTCATATTGTGTCACTTTCATATACTAGTGGGAATTTTTCATTATATAACTTGGCTTGTATATTCCAATGATAGGCTTCCTCAAATGCCTTAGGTCTTCATGAGCAAGCAAGTTGGATGCACACCCACTTAGTTTCTTTTTGAGCTTTCATACACTTATAGCTCTAGTGCATCCGTTACATTGCAATCCCTACTCACTCACATTGATATCAATTGATGGACATCTCCATAGTCCGTTAATTTGCCTAGTTGATGTGAGACTTTCTCCATCCTTTTGTCTATTACCACCTTCTATTCCACCCATAGTGCTATGTCCATGGCTCACGCTCATATATTGCGTGAAGAGTGAAAAAGTTTGAGAATGTGTAAGTATGAATACAATTGCTTGACTAACACCGGGGTGGGCATGATTTATACTTTGTGCTAAGAAGAGGGAGCATAACAAGACTATATGATTTTGTAGGGATAACTTTCTTTACCCATGTTATTTTTGATGTTTCATGATTTTCTTTCTATGTATGCTTGAAGTATTATTGTTCTTGATGTCAATAGACTTTTGTTTTGAATCATATGGATCTGAACATTCATGCCAAATAGAAGAGTTACATTATGTTGGGCAGCATTCCACATCAAAAATTCTGTTTTTATCACTTCCCTACTCGAGGACGAGTAGGAGTTAAGCTTGGGGATGCTGATACGTCTCCAACGTATCTATAATTTTTGATTGTTCCATGCTGATATATGATCATTCTTGGATGTTTTATAATGATTTCATATCAACTTTATATCATTTTTTGGTACTAACCTATTGACATAGTGCCAAGTGCCAGTTGCTATTTTCTGCCCTGTTTTTGATTTACAGAAAATCCATATCAAACGGAGTCCAAACGAAGCGAAAATTTTTATGGATTTTTTCTGGGCCAGAAGACAACCGTGGGTTAGAAGAAGTACCAGAGAGGAAGCCCGAGGTGGGCAACACCCACCAGGCCGTGCCACAGGGCCCTGGCGCGGCCAGGGGGGTGTTGGCCCCCTCGATGCTCCGTTCCACCGCCTCTTCGTTCTATAAATACTCTAAAATCCCAGAAACCCTCGGGGAGTCGACGAAAAACAATTCCAGCCGCCGCAAGTTCCAGAACCACCAAATCCAATCTAGACACCATCTCGGAGGGGTTCATCATGCCCATTGGTGCCTCTCCGATGATGCGTGAGTAGTTCATTGTAGACCTTTGGGTCCGTAGGCAGTAGCTAGATGGCTTTCTCTCTCTCTTTGATCTTCAATACAATGGTCTCTTGGAGGTCCATATGATGTAACTCTTTTTGGCGGTGTGTTTGTTGGGATCCGATGAACTTTGAGTTTATGATCAGATCTATCTTTTTATATCCATGAAAGTGATTTGAGTTCTTTGATCTCTTATTTGCATGATTTCTTATAGCCTTGTATTTCTTCTTCGAAACTTTGGTTTAGTTAGGCCAACTAGATTGATTTTTCTTGCCATGGGAAGAGGTGCTCGGTAGTGGGTTCGATCTCGCGGTGTTCTTTCCCAGTGATAGAAGGGGCAGCAAGACACGCGTTGATCGTTGCTACTAAGGAGAAAAAGATCGTGTCTATTCCTACATGAATAGATCTGATCTACATCATGTCATTGTTCTTATTGCATTACTCCATTTTTCCATGAACTTAATACACTAGATGCATGCTGGATAGCGGTCGATGTGTGGAGTAATAGTAGTAGATGCAGGCAGGAGTCGGTCTACTAATCTTGGACGTGATGCCTATATATAGATCATTGCCTGGATATCGTCATGATTATTTGAGGTTCTATCAATTGCCCAACAATAAAAGTTTTCCACCGTTTTCTATTTTTCTTGAGAGAAGCCACTAGTGAATCCTACGGCCCCCGGGGTCTCTTTTCCATCATATTGCTTTCGATCTCGTTTGCTTTTGCTTTTGATCTAAAGATTTCAGATCTGAACCATCTTCCACTTTGCAACAATTTTCCATCAACGTTTCATCTTTCACTTCACCGTCGAGGGCTTGACAACCCCTTGGTCGCGTTGGGTGTGGAGATTTGTTTCTTGTGTGCAGGTACTGAACACGTGGTGTTGCGAGGACCTCCTTCTGGTTCGATACCTTGGTTCTTAACTGAGGGAAATACTTTGCCGCTTGCTGCATCATCCCTTCCACTTCGGGGAAGAAATCCAACGCAAGCAAAGGTGCTTCTAGGCGCCATCAGGCACCTTGAGCTTGAGGTATACATGAAGTGTGCATAAGCTGGCCTTCCAAAGAGGACATGATATGGGCGTTTAATCTTGACCACCTCATACGTCAAGGACTCACAACAATAATTGAGCTCCGTACCAAAAGCAACTTCCAGCTTGATCCGTCCAATGGTATAAGCCAACTTTCCTGGCACAATCCCATGGAAAACTGTAGAAGAGGGTTGCAGCTAACTTTATGACAAATTCATCCATCTCATAATACAGTATGTTAATGCTGCTGCCACCATCTATGAGTACCTTGGTGAGCTTGTAACCGCCAACTTGAGGGGCCACCACCAAAGCAAGACCTCCCGGATTATCAACCCGGGGTGGGTGATCCTCCCTGCTCCAGATAACTAGTTGTTCTGACCAATTTAAATATTGAGGAACTGCTGGCTCAACTACATTGACGTCACGTCGTTGAAGTTTGCGATCACGCTTGTTGGTACTAGTAGTGAACACATGGTACTGCCCACTGCTCAACTCCTTGGGGTTACTCTGATAACCCGACTAATTGGCCTGCTGGTGATTGCCTTGTCTAGAATGCTGGTGACCAGCCCCGTTGTTACCTGAACCCTGATATCCGGAGCTTGAGCCGCCTCCTCCATGAAAACCTGTGTTTAGATAACCACCAGATGAGCTGCCCCCCGTGAAACCTGATCCGCCAGACCCAGGTTGACCCGGATTTCCTCCTCCGCTACCTGGATGATTCTGGAAAACCCGGTTGTGGAACTCTTGCATTATGTAACAATTATCCCAGGAGTGACTTGATGGCTTATCAGGGAAACTGTGCTTTGGGCACGGACCCTTGAGCGCTTCCTCAAAGTTATGAGCTTTGTTATTATAAGGCTTTCCAGAATTGTTCCGCCTTGGGCCTTTGAAGCCGGCATTGGTGTTTGCAACAAAATCTGCCCGCCCTCCGGGTTCTTACGCTTGCCACCGCTACCCTGGCTGTTTTGGTGATTCTGGTTGCCGGTGTGACCTGAGTTGTTCTGCTGATGACCCTTGCTGCCACCGTTTTTCTTGCCCTTCCCAGATTTGTCATCATCTGAGCCAGGGTCCTTCGTGCCATCGGACTCTGCGTACCTGGTGATGACATCCAAGAGTTCGCCCATATCCTGAGTCTTCCTCTTGAGCCGCCCAAGCTTCTGAACCAAAGGCTCAAAATGACAGTTTTTCTCAAGGATCAACACTGCTTGAGCAGCAGTTATGCTATCAGAGGAGTGGATTATTTCCGCAACCCGGCGTATCCAATGATGAGCTGACTCCCCGTCACGCTGGACACAATACTGTAAGTCCACATCGTCATTGGACGTTTGCAAGTACCTTGATTTTTTTTTTGATAAAATGCTCCTTTAACTCTGCCCAAGTATTGATGGAGTTGGGAGGCAAGTTTTTGATCCAGGTACGAGCCGGTCCCTCCAACATCATTGTGAAGTACTTAGCGCAAACTGAATCACTGACATCTAACATATCCATGGCAATTTCATAGTTCTCGATCCAAACTGCTAGGTCTTGATCCGGTGTGTAGCTGGATACCTTGCGGGGCCCCTTGAAATCCTTAGGCATGCGCTCGCTGCATAGAGCCGGTGATAAACACGGCACTCCAATGGTCCGGGCATTCAGTCCAACTCCGGTAGAAACTGGCTGTGACGTGGGAGGTGGTACCTGTCCAGCCCTTGCCGCAGCTGCTTCCGCTTCTCGCATAGCATGAGCCGCATCAACGATGGCCTGGGCTTTCGACAGTACTGGTCGAGCCGGGGGATCCTGAACAACCCGGCGGCACTCGCTGCTGGAGATGGCAGGTGACTCGCGTCTGCTCCTGCTGCGACTCGGATGCGGGGTTGAATGAACTCGATCATGGCTATACGAGTAATTTGCCTGTTGAGTAACCGTTGTCTTCAACATATCAATGGTGTTTCTGGCCTCAATCTCAACCGGAGTATGTCCTGTACCGCAGTTGCTGCTAGCATATTATCCACTGGGTTGGAAAAATGACCCGCCGGTGTCTGAAAACGCTGAGCCGGAGGTGGCGCTGGATGGCGGGGCGGCTTGTTTGGCTGCCGGGGCTGATCAACCCTTGGCGGTGCCATCCCAGTATTTGGGGGTACATTCCGGGTTACCTCAGGTACAACTGGAATCTCCGGATCATCAACCCCAGCCCCCGGTGTTCCCAAATTCACCGGAAACAAACGATTGGGCGTATAATCATAGTTCAGCCGACTTGCGTGTCTCCTGCAATGAACCGCATCTGAAGCATCCTTCTGAAGGTTTAAACGCCAAGCCTCCGTCCTCAACCGATCAGCTTCGCCATTGATGTGAGCCTGCACCTCTGCCAAACGATGATTTTCTGCATCAATAGCCTTCTGAACTTTAGCCATCTCCTCACGGTGTTTAGTCAATGCGGAATTACACTCTTGCTGGTTCTCTATAGTCATAGGGGTCTCCAAGAGTTTGGACATGTCAGCCATCAAATCAGCCATAGCTTCCATCGGTGTCTTGTTTGAGCTGAAACTTCCTGGCACCGTGTTGTCTGCCCCGGCCGCTGGGCCAGCCAGCATAGAATCAAGAGCCGGCGCCGTCCTAGCCATGTACACAGGAACCTGGTGTGGTGGCTCAGGTAGATCCTGAGTCAGCTCATCCTCAGAGCAGCCCCCAAGTCTACCATCATAAAGTGGATGGATCGACTCGGTTTCTCCAACCGAGGATTCACCATCTGAGCAGACAAGGGTATCCCCGCCAGATGCGGAGTCATCCACCAATTCCACCCCGTGTATGAAACCAACGAAGGTGTGCTTCCGGCCGGCTTGAATCCAACCGGGTTGTGTGCGACGAGCCGGCTCGACGATGTCGGTGCAGATGTCCAGCTCGTGTCCTGGTTCGCCAATCTTGGCGATGAAGACGTGGATCGTGCCGAAGGGGACCCGGTACCCGTACTCGATCGAGTCGGCCTCGGGGCCCCAGCCAGAATCATCGATGTAGAGCATGCCGTGATGACTCTTGGTCATCCGGCCTGTCACGTATCCCTCGATCCATGCGAGATCTCCCTCCAAGAACTCAACACCACCGAGCGATAGCCCCACGGTGGGCGCCAACTGTCGTGGTTTTGTCACGACAGATGTCCTCATGAAAGGACTTAGTCGTGAGGCCATCGCCGCGAGGTAGAAGGTTGAACGGGGTTGATCGGAATCGAAAGACACGGGTTTACCCAGGTTCGGCCCCTCACAGTGGAGGTAAAAGCCTACGTCCTGCTTGATTGATATTGATGATGATGATCTCGATTACAAGGGTGCCACTTGACTAACCTAGTACTCGAGAGCTTGTAACTTGCTTTCTCCCCTCGGGGTCTCCCCTTTATATACTAGGTGAGCCCCGGGGTTTACAGATTCTGGGTCGTATTGTTTGACCCGTCTCCTAGTCTAACTCCCCTGACTTGTCTCTCAAGCCGGTGGCGATCTTCCTTCTGAAACTCTTATCGTCTAACCCGACTCATCGGAACCGCTCTAAGCCGGCCCAATAAGCCCACCGGGTCATTATTCATGTCGGTTGACTTGCCCCCATGATGGCCCCTGAGCTCCTTGAAATATCCCCAACACCTTGCCCGCGAGGGTGCGCGAGGACGAGTGGTGACCGCAATCACCTCCATTGATGTCGGCAAGCAGCTCGCGGCATTACTTCTCTGAGATACACCGCAGCGCAACTCCATTTGGGCGGTGGAGGTACAAGTCGCCCTCCCTCAGGTGGTAGAGCACGGCCTGGCGGACTACGCGCTCTGCCTCTGCGTCGATCTCCAGGAGGGCCCCACTCTCCAGATAGGCCTTGATCTCCGTGACCCAGCTCTCAGGTTGTGGCTCGAGTGCAAGTAATAGTCGGGCCCCTGAAGATGGCCCGCAATCCGAGGCGCCCATGGGAGGCGCGGGAGGGAGCTCCTCCTGTGGTGCTACAACACTGACGATCGGGGGCGCCGCTGAGGGCTTCAGAAGCTGCTCCTCGAAGACGCCTGGGTTCTGGGGCTCGCGGCGGGAGGCGCGCTTAGCGATCTCATCCGCCTCGCCGTTGTCGCCGTGAGGGATGTGTTGGACCTCCATGCCCATGAAGCGCTTCTCGAGCTTGCGCACCTCTTCCAGATAGGCCGCCATGTGCTCGTCCTTTGGCTTGTACTTCTTGTTGAAGAAGTTAATAAGGAGCTGCGAGTCACCCTTGATGACGACGCGCCTGACCCCCAGCTCGATGGCGGCCTTTAGCCCGGTGATAAGGCCCTCGTACTCAGCGATGCTGTTGGAGACCTTGTCGGCGCTTCCGAAGCAAAGCTGCACTGCGTAGTAGAGCTTGTCACCCGTGGGTGTAGTAAGGACCGCTCCAGCCTTCGCGCCCTGGCGCGAGAAGGCCCCGTCGAAGTGTACACTCCAGCCCCCGGAGGTAGCTTCCACAAGCAAGCACAGCTCCTCCTGCGGGGGACCTTGACGCGTGTCCGTCCACTCCGCCACGAAGTCTGCCAAGGCCACACCCTTGATTGTCCTGGTGGTGTGGAACTCCAGCTCGAAGGGTTGCAACTCGATGTTCCATTCGGCGACGCGTCCTGTGGCGTTAGGGCTTCGCAAAACTTGCTCCAACGGATAGGAAGAAATTACCTTGATCGGGTGCCCCTGGAAGTAGTGGCGCAGCTTCCTGGAGGCCATGAGGAGCGCTAGGAGGAGCTTTTGCAGCATGGGGTATCTCTCGCGTGCGTCTCGCAGCACCATGCTGACGATGTAGACGGGGTGCTCAACGAGACACGTGACCGTGGTGTCGGAGTCGTGCTCTCCGGGAGATCCGGGCTGCTATGCCGCAGGGGCCTCCGGAGGGGCTGCCACGGGGGGCTCCTGAGGGGCTGCGGGGGCCTCCGGAGGGGGTCCCTCGGGAGGCCCCGGCAGGGCCTCAAGGAGCTCCGATGACTCCCGCGCAGCCCCCATGGTCACAGGTGCAGTAGGCTTCTTCTTAGCGCGGACTTGCTCTTCCCGCTCTGCCACAAGGGCCGCACTGGCCATCTGGGGAGTGGCCGCCAAGTACAGCAGCAGGCGCTCCCGCGGACATGGGGTGACCATGACAGGAGGGCTGGTGAGGTATCTCTTGAGATCTTCGAAGGCAGCATCGGCCTCAGGGGTCCACTTGAAGGGGCCGGACCTCTTCATGAGCTTGAAGAAGGATAGAGCCCGCTTGCCGAACTTGGATATGAAGCGGCCGAGCGAGGCCATGCACCTCGCCAGGCGCTGCATCTCCTTGAGGTTGCGGGGCGGCCTCATTTCTTCGATAGCCCTGACCTTCTCGGGGTTGGCCTCGATGCCGCGGTGGGAGACCAGGAAGCCCAGGAGCTTGCCTGAAGGCAGCCCGAAGACACACTTGGCGGGGTTGAGCTTGAGGTTAACCTTGCGCAAGTTGGCAAATGTCTCCTCCAGGTCCTTGACGAGGGTGCGCGCCTCACGCGTTTTGATGACAATGTCGTCAACGTAGGCCTCCGCGTTCCTTCCCATCTGGCACCCCAGGCAGATGTGCATCAGCCTCTGGAAGGTAGCCCCTACGCTCTTCAGGCCAAAGGGCATGCATATGTAGCAGAACACCCCACAAGGAGTGATGAAGGCGGTCTTCTCCTTGTCCTCCTTCGCCATCTTGATCTGATGATACCCCGAGAAAGCGTGCAGGAAGCAGAGCAAATCACACCCAGCGGTGGAGTCTACTATCTGGTCGATCCTAGGTAGCGGGAAGTGATCCTTGGGGCAGGCTTTGTTGAGGTTGGTGAAGTCGACGCACATGCGCTTGCCGCCGTGCGGCTTGGCAACGACGACGGGGCTGGCGATCCATTCCGGGTGAAGCACCTCGCTAATGATCCCGGTGTCTTGGAGCTTCTCGACTTCTCCAATGACGAAGTCTTGCTTCTCGGGTGCCTGACGTCGCACCTTCTGCTTGACGGGGCGCGCGCCTGGGACACCGCCAAGTGGTGCTCGATGACCTCCCGCGGGACGCCGGGCATGTCCGAGGCCATCCATGTGAACATGTCGGCATTTGCGCGTAGGAAGCTGACGAGGGTGTCCTCCTGCTCTGGGGGAAGGCCGCTTCCTATGGTGAGAAAAGGGCCTGCGCCGCTCTCATCCAGTGACACCTTTTTGGTCTCTACCCACGCCTGTGAGAACAGCGGCCTCTTCTTCGCGGGTGCTGGCTCGGCGAGGTCGGGGGCGCTCTCCTTGGCCTGGGCCGCAGCGCCGGCCACCTTGATAGCGCACGCGAGGGCGCGCACCGTGTCCTTCTCGTCGCAGCGGACGGTGAGGGTGCCGCTGATCCCAAGCATTCTGATGAGGCCATAGGCGTGGTGTGTCATGACCATGAACATGGAGAGGGCCGGGAAGCCCAGGATGGCATTGTAGGGCAGGCTGACACGGGCCACATCGAGGACGATGAGCTTCGTATGGTAGTTCCCGTGGGTGCCGGAAGTGACGGGAAGGCGCACCTGCCCCAGGGGGGCAACAGAGCTGTCGGTGACGCCTGAAAATGGCCTGGTGGGCTCGAGGCACCCGCCTGGTGCCTGGAGCGCCCCGAAGGTCTCGACAGAGAGCATGTTGAGGCCGGCACCTCCGTCGATGAGTGTCCTGGTGACAGCGACACCACCAATGGTCAGAGTGCACAGCAGAGGGACAGCCCCCGTGGCCCTGGCGGACCGGGGGTGGTCACTGGCGCTGAAGGAGACGGAGAACTCGGACCACTCGATGTGCTTGGCGGGCTCGGACGCAGGAAGAGCCGCATTCGCCTCACGTGCGAAGCGCTTGAGATGGCGCCCGGACGGAGGGGCCCGGGCCCCTCCCAGGATGCACGCCACTCGTCGAGGCCCCTGGGAGCCCCCGCTGGCGACAAAGACGAGCTTGGCGGTGCGCTTGAGCCAAGCGCCGTGGCCGCCCTCAAAGGGGAGGCGGTGTAGCAGCCCCCGCGCTCTCAAAAGTGTGGTCCGAGGGGCGAGGGGCCCCCTGCCCGCCGGCGAAGACACTACGGAGGAGAGACCTCGGCCTAGCCCCCTGACCCGCGGGGGAGCGGCGGAGGCGGGCTGGCGAGGCACGCGCCCACAGTGGGCGGAGGCGTCGGCGTCCATGTTGATGATGGCGTCGAAGTCGAAGGCGCAAATACTGTAGCCCCCCTACCTGGCACGCCAAATGTCAGAGTGTGGGATCTGTGTCCTAGAAATCTCTCCAAGAACTAGAGGTTCGAACACTGGGGGGCTTAGTGAAATGGCCTACGACTCGCCGGACTGGAAGGGGACTCTCGAGCTACCCAGGTTCGGGCCACCGTGTGGTGTAAAACCCTACTCCTGCTTGTGTTGTGTTTTCTTGTGGAGAGCTTGAGCTCAGAGTACAGAAGTTGTGGGAGAGGGCAAATGAGCCGATCCCTTTACATGGAGGCACTCCTCCCTTCTTGTAGTGCCTTGGTCCTCAATCCCAAAAATGAACAGGAAAGGGTAGCCACAGGGCGGCAATTCGAAGGGGGACAAGAGCGCAGGCCTATCCTGACTAAAGGTGCTCGCCGCCTGCTAAAAGAGCTCCTCATGACGCACGGACGGTCTTGGCAGCTTCCTCCATCTTAGCGCCCCGGGCGCAGTGGTCTTCATACACCAAAGAGGAAACCTTTGGGACTTGCTTTGGGGGCACAGAGAGGGCTCCTCCCTCTTTGCACAAAAGGGGAAAGTCCTGGCTGGCCGCGCCCGCTGGCACGGCCTCACTCCTTTGTCGTCTTGTGCCCTACGCCTCTGGCGAGCCAGGAGCGTTGGGCCCTGAAGTGACCCCTCCAGGGTCTCCTCGTGAGGCAGTCCTTGCCCTGCTGGGGCTTAGGCTGGCTGTCCTTTACTCCCTGTGGGTCACTGTGGAGCCCTTCCCTTCGCGAGGGATCTCCGGGACGATAACCCCACTGTAGGGCTCAGGCTTGAGGCGGAACCCTGGACCCCTCCTGGGCCGCAGGTAGTTGGGCCGGCATACCCCGGTTTCCCCGGGTCTGACAAGTTCGATTGCCTTGTTTCCCGAATACAAGACCGCCTACTGGCACCGAGACGTCGGCTAAGGGTCAAAACTGTTCAGAGGAAACACCTTATGTAGTATCTACATAAGGGTAGAAGCCGACGACTGGGAACTTTCAACGTTAATCGGCCACGCAAGGAGTCAAAATTAATAAACAAAGGCATAATATATATATATAAAGCCATCACCGACTAGTCGGTCACAAAAGTTTTTACATATCTTCGGATAAAATTACAAACTACTCAAAAAATTCTTCCTTGGAGCAGCGAGGTTCGATCTCCCGAGCTACCTCCATGGCATCCTCCATGTACAGCTGTAACGCCCAATATGCGGTCCTATCCTAAAGAAACTAATACAACAGTTTGCTAGGTAGTGGAGGTTAGAGGCTGTTTCATGGCAATTGGGGAGGCTGACATATAAGTGGTAGGTAGCGAGACATAGCGATAGCAACGAGACAACTAGCAAGTAAAGATAGTAATGGTATCCAAGGTAATGATCATCTTGCCTGGAATCCCGCTAGGAAGAAGACCGAGTCCATGAAGTAGACGAACCATCGTAGTCGAACGAATCCTCACATCGCAACGGGAACTAACGAGAAGAAGCAAACAACATGGTAAACGAACAAGCACGAGCATGACATGATGCACAACCAAGTATGATGCATGGCATGGCAAAGTGCACCAATACTATGTGCATGAAGACGGAAAAAACATGATCTACACGTCAAAACAATGCAAAAGCATATAAAGATCATGCCAAACGGAGCTACGGTTTAGGAGCTACGAGCAAAACAAGCATGACATGGCATATATGCAAAATACATGCAAACCACCATCACATCACCTCAAACATGGATGCATGCATGATATTGTGCAACAACATGCAATTCTAAGCAAGTTTCATGTAGGACACTACTCAAACGGAGCAACGGTTCAACCGATACAAGCAAACACAAGTCTAACTAGAATCTGCCCAAAACAACAACATGCGACATTGGGAGCACCAAACCAGCAAGCTACAGGACTCCTAAATGCACAAACAAGACATGAGGATGTAGCATACTTACAGAACAACAAATCATTCCAAAGAACCACAATCATTTGCAGCACATAAGGATTTCTATGAATTTTACAAAAGGTCCATTTGCTGTTACAGTTTAGGACTTGGTGAAATTCACTAAGGAGCTGAAACTGTAACAGTGAATGGCAGTATTGGCATGGAGATAACAGCAAGCAAAACATATCTAAAATGCACGCAAATGGCAAGGACCTACAGTAGACATGGCATGCATCAATATGTTCCAAAGGCACAAAATCATAGGATGCACAGAAAAATCATGGCAAGGCTCACAAGATAGCAAAACATGTTAACAGCAGGGCTTAACAGAAACATGAGCACTTTGGGGCACAAAATAACCTACCTAGCATGGCATATCTTGGCATACTCATACACAGGCATGTAGAGCTAAATATGGTGAACAAATCATCTACACTAAGCATCTCCAAAGGAGCATCATATTCATGGCAAACATCAAGGGAAGTAGCCCTCACAATATAACAGTCTGAGGACTTAGTGAAAAATCACTAAGTCTGACAGTAACATTCTGAAGCCTACTTTGGAGCAAGAAATAAATATGCTACAGGGCATGACATGGCATGTGATGGCATGGCATTGAAGAACAAGTTAAGAACTACAAAATATCCAAAGGGAGCAACTCCATATGAGCTATGGATTCATGGAAATCACCCAAGCAAGATGACAAGTTTTAAATCAGACAGACAACACTTAGTGAAAAACTGCTAAGTGTTGCAGAAAACAGAAACTAGCCTACTTCTCATCAAGATATGATCATGCATATGAATCCTAACATGGCAACAACTAGCATGGCATGAAAGTAGACATGATGGACTACAAAACTCATGAAGACATCATATGCATATGAGCCCTAGATTAGTGGCAAACATCAATGCAAGATCGCTAGTTCTAACGGTAAACAGCAGTTAACAGTGTCAAGCACTTTTGCAACGAAGATTACAGCAACAAGATGGACTCTAACATGAATGCAAATGGTACCATCATGTAGAGCACAGAGAGAACAACAACTTTCATATATGGCACATCTCCAAATGACAAACATGCACAAAGTTATGGGCCCCACAATATGCTAACATGTTGTTAGAATCCTGAGACTTAGCAAAAAAATTGAGAAACAGAGCGAGCGCTAGATAGCTATTATGCGCACAGGGCGAGGGATAGCGGGCTGGCTCACCATGGGCCAAGCCCAGATCGGTGGGTGGATCTCCCGCTGGTGCGAAGAGGAGCTGGGCCTGGGCCCACGACTGGGCCGAGGTGGGGCAGGCGGTTGGTGGCCCAGTGCGTGTGCTCGCACGCACGCGGAAGCGAGCGGCAGCAGCGCCGTTGGCCGGCGAAGGGGACCGGCGGGGACGGCCGGAGGCCGAGGCGAGGCGCGGGCGGGTCCGGCGGCTGGCGACGGCGAGGGAGATCGGGGCCGACGCGGACGCGGGTCGGGACGCTTGGCGAGCGGCCGGCAAGGCGCGGAGGCGCGAGGCGGGGCTCCATGGGCGACGGCGGCTCGGCCGAGGCGCGACGGGGGCGAGGGGGGCAGCGGGAGGAGGCGCTCGCCGGTGCGGGGAGCCCGGGCGGCGGCAGCGGCTGCTCGCCGGAGGCGCGGTGAAGGGGGTCGGCGAGGAGGCGAGCTGCCGGCGCGGGAGGAGCTGCGGGGTCGGGCGGTGCGCCGGTGGCGGGGCTCGGGCGGCGGTGCGGGGCTCTGTGGTCGCCCGGACATTGTCCGGCGGCCATGGACAATGTCCGGTGGGGCTGCAGGGACGAAATCTGAGCCCCATATTTCAGATCTGAGGGCCATATTTTGGGCTAGGGCTAGGGTTACGGGATTGGGGGAAGTGGGGCTAGAAGGGGGAGTTTGCTAGGGGGTGGCTGCAGTTTTGGCAAGGGGGAAACCCTAGAGAGTGAGAGGGGCTCTCTCCATGGGTGGTCTTAAATATGAAAGGGGGCTATGGTGGGATGGATTTCCTCCGTCCGATCGTGATCCGAGGGAACAGAGGGGTAGGCTAGGTGGGCTAGGTGGGTTGTGTTGGAGTAGTTGGGCTAAGAAGAGAGGGAAGCAAAAAGGCCCGGCACCAGTTTTAGAATACTGAAAACGCCTGCGTTTTGACCCGCTATAGTGCCGCTATATATTTAACGGTTGGGGCATCAAACGACCTCCGATTGTGATGAAATTTGGCAGGCGGTCTACCTATAATATAACAAGACCGCACGCCAACTTTCAACCCAATACGAGAACGTTTTATTCCCACTTTTAAAAACAATATTTTATGATGCCGCGGGCTCGTGCCAGTGTGGTTGGTCTCAAAACGGTCAACGACGACAACGGGAGAACCGACAACTACGAACGGATGCAAGTTTTATGAAAACATGTGGATGCAAACGCGATGCAATGCGCATGATGCCACGATAAAATGCAACAATCAAATAAATCACATGGCAAGAACGAAAATAACTGGAGGGCATCTGGAGCATCGGTCCCGGGCTGTTACAACAGCCCGGGGTGCCGATGACCTTTCCCTTTCGGAGGCGGCCCAGTGACTGGTTTCGCCGACTTCTGCGCCGGCTCATGCACCTTTGCCATCGCAAAGGCCAGCCGAGCACCCTCCAAGGAGGTAGAATGATAGGAACGAATAGAAAGAACTTGATGAAGCCTTGCAATGATTTCCTTGGAACACTGATAAAGAAGAGAGATGGAACTTCTTGACGAGATAATTGATATGCTTGGAACTCCGGAAAAGAGATGAACAATTTGGAACCAAGAATTTGCTCATTATGAACAAACTTTGGAAGAAGAAATTAATTCATCTTGATGGAAAGAAGAATAAGCATTATGTTATGCTTATCCTTCATCAATTTAAATTGATGACAACAATGGATTTGGCATACTACTTATTCTTCTTGCAAGGATTGGAGAGGGATATAGCACGAACTTGAGAAAATCTTCAACGAACCACCGATAGGATTTGGAAAGAATGAATGGATTGATATGATAACGAAGGAAGAGGAGTCTTGAATGTACCACCGTAAGAATTGAAAATGAACGAAGAGAAGACATCGAAACGCCGGTAAGAATTGGAGAACGAGAGGTTAGAATTGAGAATGAAGGAGTCTTCTGACATGATGGCCTCCAGAGGATCGAAAATGGAGAGAACTCATGAAATGCTTTGGATGGGTCAGAAAAGAATTTCTTACAACCCAGACACTTGAGAGGATAGCATCAAGCTTAAATTACGAATCTTCGAGAGAACGATCCAAGATTTAAGAGAAACACCATCATGAATTGTTGAGACACTCCGGAACAATGAAAAGATGAAGGTTGGGATCAAAATGAAGGAAGTGAAGGAAAATTTGAAAGAGATAATTGACTGATGAGAATTCATTGTTACGTCAAAATTTAAGAATTTGAGAATAACTCCGGAAAGATTAGAAGAGTCAGGTAAGATCCTGGGAAAAGACCTGTGGGTTAGGGCCCACTCAAAAGAAACGCCGTTAGAATGAATGCTTGAAAGAGAGATTGCACCGGTTGATTTAATGGCATGGATGAGGTAACAACCTCGAATTAGCTAGAATGGGACTAGAATGGAAACACGAATCTTCTGAGATAGCTTCAACACTCTGGATAGGAAAAGAATATAGAGAGGAAAACGACTAAGAGATGCACCGGCACGAAAATGCATTTGAATTAAAGAAGCGGATATGATCGACATCGAAAACTTGAATTGAATCCACCGGAGAAGAAATTGGAACGAAGAATGATGATCTTGAAATTCTAGAGCATCTTCACGAGGAGTCACCGGATGAAGCTTGAAAGAAATGGATGAAGAGACTCCACAAGAATAAATGGATACTTGATTCGAGAATCTTGGCTCCATGAAGAAAAATGGGTGGGGTGGTGGGGCAAAGAAGAAGACAAATTTGGATGGGTGAGACGAACACCGTTGAGAAAAACTGAGAATTGATCTTGCAAATGATAAAGAAAATTGAATTGACTTGAAAAGAAGCACACTGGTTGGAAAAGAATTGACAAGACAATCTCGAAGATCAAAAGGATTAGTATTCCCATGAAAATATGAGAACACCGCTTAGAACAGGAATGGAGTAACACTTGACTTCGAAGCAACTCTAATACCACAAGCAAAACAAAAGATTTGGCTTGAAGAATAGCCGGAACAAACATATGATGGAGATTTCGTCTGAAATTTTCGTGGTAAGGCTCACACGGGCTCGATCTTACAGCGGCTATCATGACAAGGTAGTGTACCTGACTACGAGCGTCCCCGAATCGTAGCAAGCTACAGGGATTCTTTAAGACGAACGAGCACCGCTGTAAGAAAGACCGTCAACAAGCGAACCACTAGACGTCGAACCCCAACCTCACATCATGCATTCGTTGGAAGAAAAATCCTAGATAATCTACTTGAATTCCCACCTATGAACTTCCGAAATTGTTCGGTTATGCAATCGGGTCCACGGATACAAGGAGGAAAATATCATCACACAACTCCTAGCAGAATTCTACGCTCCAAATGTATCACATCCGTCAACACATAACCGAGAACTTTGCAAATTCATCTACCTCAGACCCTCGTAAATGCAACGATACTAATTATGGCAGTACCTCTGGTCGCTCACCACAGTACTGGGTGGCGCCAAACTCCTCTCGCCACAACTAGTATAGGAGCCGTTACGAACATCTTCGTCCTCAGATAAACAGAACTGAACAATAGCGAATGTGACAAAAACCCCTTGGAGCTCAACTCCCGGGAACAGGAGGCACCAAGAACAGAATTTCCATCACACCAATATCATTGAGATTCCAAAATATCCGCGTGATCCTAAAAAAAATTTGAGTGAGAAGAGTGGTAGAATCAAAACACCTACGTCACAATTCGTCACCAGAGTGAAGGGGATAAGGAGAAAAAAGAATTCCTACTCTTCGATATATAACTAGGGCTCAAAATAGTTTTTCTTCTAGACTCAACAACGGCCAAGTTGGATCAATCAAGGGGGCTCCTACGGTCGGTAAGGCTCTGATACCAACTTGTAACGCCCAATATGCGGTCCTATCCTAAAGGAACTCGGAAGTCCCAGCAAGGATAGAAGCGCATATCGAAGACGCTTCGCAAGGTGGATATCATTACAACATACCATGTACTGAATAGATGAGAATACAAGATAAAGGCTTACACTCGCCACAAGCTACAACAAGAATACATTACAACATCAATACATAGCAATCATCATACAGGAGAGCAGGATCCGTCTACGGATGAAATCAAACGAAAAAGAAGAACGACATCCACCCTGCTAGCCCCGGATCTCCCAACCGGGAACCCATCCTATGATCGATGAAGAAGAAGCAGAAGAACTCCAAATAGAACAAGCATGCATCGCTCTCACGTCATACCATCGCTTTACCTGTACCTGCAACTGTTGTTGTAGTAATCTGTGAGCCACGGGGACTCAGCAATCTCATTACCAGGGGTATCAAGACTAGCAAAACTTAATGGGTATGGAATGGATAAGTGGTGAGGCTGCAACAAGCACTAAGCATTTCTTTGGTGGCTAACTTACGAGTACAAGAGTAAGGTGAGAAACTACGCATGACGGTCGCAATCTATTAATGATCAAGAAGTGATCCTGAACTACTTACGAGTCAAACATAACCCCACCGTGTTCTCTTCCCGAACTTGCTCGGAAAAAGACGATCACGGTTATGCACGCGGTTGGTGTATTTTAATTGGGTTTAGTGTCAAGTTCTCTACAACCGGATATTATAAATTTCCAAGTCGCCACATAACCGCGGGCACAGCTCTCCGAAAGATTAAACCCTGCAGGGGTGCTCCAACTTAGTCCATTATAAACTCTCACGATCAGCGATGGAAGACCTCAACATCGAGATAGTCCGAAGCATCGTCGGAATCCCGGTGCACAAGACTCTTCGATAAGGTAAAGGCATATCCATTAAGACCGCCCGACGTGGTGAGGACCCCGAAAGGAGACAACGCGCATCTCGTCTCAGGTCACGATGGATGAGCTCAGCGTACGGCGATCCAAGCCCGAGTATGGGGGGAAGCCGCACACGGCTCTAGGGGATTGATTAATTAACAACGGGGGCCGGCAGGTCCCTATGCAAGTTTTTAGTGATGGCAAATGTAAAACCAAAGTTGGGTCTCGCCAGATATGCCTTAGTCCGAACCAAATTGTCAAGGGGGGCCCATAAACCCCAACCATGTTAGGAACGCAATTCAAGGAACATAACACCGGTAAAACGGAAACTATGGCGGCAAGAGTGGAACAAAACACCAAGCAAAAGGCCGAGCCTTCCACCCTTTATCAAGTATATAGATGCATTAATTAAATAAGAGATATTGTGATATCCCAAGATATCCATGTTCCCAACATGGAAACAACCTGCACTGCACCTGCAACTAGCAACGCTATAAGAGGGGCTGAGCAAAGCGGTAACATAGCCAAACAACGGTTTGCTAGGTAGTGGAGGTTAGAGGCTGTTTCATGGCAATTTGGGAGGCTGGCATATAGGTGGTAGGTAGCGAGACATAGCGATAGCAACGAGACAACTAGCAAGTAAAGATAGTAATGATATTCAAGGTAATGATCATCTTGCCTGGAATCCCGCTAGGAAGAAGACCGAGTCCATGAAGTAGACGAACCATCGTAGTCGAACGAATCCTCACATCGCAACGGGAACTAACGAGAAGAAGCAAACAACACGGTAAACGAACAAGCACGAGCATGACATGATGCACAACCAAGTATGATGCATGGCATGGCAAAGTGCACCAAGACTATGTGCATGAAGACGGCAAAAACATGATCTACACATCAAAACAATGCAAAAGCATATAAAGATCATGCCAAACGGAGCTACGGTTTAGGAGCTACGAGCAAAACAAGCATGACATGGCATATATGCAAAATACATGCAAACCACCATCACATCACCTCAAACATGGATGCATGCATGATATTATGCAACAACATGCAATTCTAAGCAAGTTTCATGTAGGACACTACTCAAACGGAGCAACGGTTCAACCGATACAAGCAAACACAAGTCTAACTAGAATCTGCCCAAAACAGCAACATGCGACATTGGGAGCACCAAAACAGCAAGCTACAGGACTCCTAAATGCACAAACAAGACATGAGGATGTAGCATACTTACAGCACAACAAATCATTCCAAAGAACCACAATCATTTGCAGCACATAAGGATTTCTATGAATCTATGAATTTTACAAAAGGTCCATTTGCTGTTACAGTTTAGGACTTGGTGAAATTCACTAAGGAGCTGAAACTGTAACAGTGAATGGCAGTATTGGCATGGAGATAACAGCAAGCAAAACATATCTAAAATGCAAGAAAATGGCATGGACCTACAGTAGACATGGCATGCATCAATATGTTCCAAAGGCACAAAATCATAGGATGCACAGAAAAATCATGGCAAGGCTCACAAGATAGCAAAACATGTTAACAGCAGGGCTTAACAGAAACATGAGCACTTTGGGGCACAAAATAACCTACCTAGCATGGCATATCATGGCATACTCATACACAGGCATGTAGAGCTAAACATGGTGAACAAATCATCTACACTAAGCATCTCCAAAGGAGCATCATATTCATGGCAAACATCAAGGGAAGTAGCCCTCACAATATAACAGTCTGAGGACTTGGTGAAAAATCACTAAGTCTGACAGTAACATTCTGAAGCCTACTTTGGAGCAAGAAATAAATATGCTACAGGGCATGAACATGGCATGTGATGGCATGGCATTGAAGAACAAGTTAATAACTACAAAACATCCAAAGGGAGCAACTCCATATGAGCTATGGATTCATGGAAATCACCCAAGCAAGATGACAAGTTTTAAATCAGACAGACAACACTTAGTGAAAAACTGCTAAGTGTTGCAGAAAACAGAAACTAGCCTACTTCTCATCAAGATATGATCATGCATATGAATCCTAACATGGCAACAACTGGCATGGTATGAAATTAGACATGATGGACTACAAAACTCATGAAGACATCATATGCATATGAGCCCTAGATTAGTGGCAAACATCAACGCAAGATCGCTAGTTCTAACGGTAAACAACAGTTAACAGTGTCAAGCACTTTTGCAACAAAGATTACAGCAACTAGATGGACTCTAACATGAATGCAAATGGTACCATCATGTAGAGCACAGAGAGAACAACAACTTTCATATATGGCACATCTCCAAATGACAAACATGCACAAAGTTATGGGCCCCACAATATGCTAACATGCTGTTTGAATCCTGAGACTTAGCAAAAAAATTGAGAAACAGAGCGAGCGCTAGATAGTTATTATGCGCACAGGGCGAGGGATAGCGGGCTGGCTCACCATGGGCCAAGCCCAGATCGGTGGGTGGATCTCCCGCTGGTGCGAAGAGGAGCTGGGCCTGGGCCCGTGACTGGGCCGAGGTGGGGCAGGCGGTTGGCGGCCCGGTGCGTGTGCTCGCACGCACGCGGAAGCGAGCGGCAGCAGCGCCGTTGGCCGGCGAAGGGGACCGGCGGGGACGGCCGGAGGCCGAGGCGAGGCGCGGGCGGGTCCGGCGGCTGGCGACGGCGAGGGAGATCGGGGCCGACGCGGACGCGGGTCGGGACGCCTGGCGAGCGGCCGGCAAGGCGCGGAGGCGCGAGGCGGGGCTCCATGGGCGACGGCGGCTCGGCCGAGGCGCGACGGGGACGAGGGGAGCAGCGGGAGGAGGCGCTCGCCGGTGCGGGGAGCCCGGGCGGCGGCGGCGGCTGCTCGCCGGAGGTGCGGCGAAGGGGGTCGGCGAGGAGGCGAGCTGCCGGCGCGGGAGGAGCTGCGGGGTCGGGCGGTGCGCCGGTGGCGGGGCTCGGGCGGCGGTGCGGGGCTCTGTGGTCGCCCGGACATTGTCCGGCGGCCATGGACAATGTCCGGTGGGGCTGCAGGGACGAAATCTGAGCCCCAGATTTCAGATCTGAGGGCCAGATTTTGGGCTAGGGCTAGGGTTACGGGATTGGGGGAAGTGGGGCTAGAAGGGGGAGTTTGCTAGGGGGGTGGCTGCAATTTTGGCAAGGGGGAAACCCTAGAGAGTGAGAGGGGCTCTCTCCATGGGTGGTCTTAAATATGAAAGGGGGCTATGGTGGGATGGATCTCCTCCGTCCGATCGTGATCCGAGGGAACAGAGGGGTAGGCTAGGTGGGCTGTGTTGGAGTAGTTGGGCTAAGAAGAGAGGGAAGCAAAAAGGCCCGGCACCAGTTTTAGAATACCGAAAACGCCTGCGTTTTGACCGGCTATAGTGCCGCTATATATTTAACGGTTGGGGCATCAAACGACCTCCGATTGCGATGAAATTTGGCAGACGGTCTACCTATAATATAACAAGACCGCACGCCAACTTTCAACCCAATCCGAGAACGTTTTATTCCCACTTTTAAAAACAATATTTTACGGTGCCGCGGGCTCGTGCCAGTGTGGTTGGTCTCAAAACGGTCAACGACGACAACGGGAGAACCGACAACTACGAACGGATGCAAGTTTTATGAAAACATGTGGATGCAAACGCGATGCAATGCGCATGATGCCACGATAAAATGCAACAATCAAATAAATCACATGGCAAGAACGAAAATAACTGGAGGGCATCTGGAGCATCGGTCCCGGGCTGTTACAACAGCCCGGGGTGCCGATGACCTTTCCCTTTCGGAGGCAGCCCAGTGACTGGTTTCGCCGACTTCTGCGCCGGCTCATGCACCTTTGCCATCGCAAAGGCCAGCCGAGCACCCTCCAAGGAGGTAGAATGCTTCCACGCGTCTATCCGAGCAGGGGCGTCAACCAGCCTCTGCAGCAGGCCTAAGTAGCTACTCGGCAGGGGCTCGGTGGGCCAGAGCTTGACGCAGAGGTCCTTGAGCGTGGGCTCTACCATCTTGTGCAACTCCATCAACTGTTTCAGTTGATTGCTGATGAGCAGAGAGCTGCCGGCGTCCGAAAACTACTCCTAGAAGACCTTTTGCTGGGAAGGGCCATCGTGCACGCCGTAGTACGCCCGAGCATCCGCCAGGCTCTTTGGGAGGTCCGAGAAGGCGTATGCGGAACGCCAAAGTTGCATCAGCAGATGACGCCTACGAGCACCGAACACACGCTGCATTAAGTATGGCTTACCGGTTGTGATCTCCTTCACTTGCCGAAGCTCTTCTTGGTGCCGTCTCATCAGAGTACGGGCCTCCCCCGCCTTGGTGAGCTCGGTGACTTGCCCGTCCTGCTCCTTCTTTTGCTTCTCCAGGGCCTCGAATTTATCGGCGGCGTCGTGGAGCTCCTTTTGCACCTCAACCACGCGGGCCTCAAGCTGCCCGCTGGTGGTCTTCAGACCTTGTGCTCGGCATCTGCCTTGTCGGTAGCTGCCTTGCCCTTGGAGGCCTCTTGCCGACCTACTTTGAGCTTGGCTTTAAGCTTTTCAACTGCCTCCGCAGTCGCTGCATATAAAAATCATCGACCGTCAGCGATCAGACAATAAAAATTTCAGGATTTCACACTTATAGTGTTACCGACCTTGCGCCTGTTTCGCATGCTCCCGCATGCTGGCAAGGTCGGCCTCCGACCGCTCAAGCCTTCGGCGCATCTCCTCCAGCTCCTACGTCACCGCATTGTCAGCCGAAGAGGATGCCTGAAAAATTTGATGAAAAAATCATAAGTCTTCCCCATTAGGCGAGTATTTGATCAGTTTTTGATAGTTCGGCTGATGTTTTAGCCGAGCTCCATGGCCGTTTTTGTCAAACAACCACAAAGCTCGGGGGGCTACTATATTACTTATAGTGAATACAAGCGTGAAATTGCGCTTACCTCGAATCCGGAAAGCATGCCGAAGAAGGTTGCCTTCCCCCTGTCCTCCATTGATTGGAGGTTCTCCAGGAACGCGCTCGCAAGGACGCGAAGATTTTCCGAAATGGAGGAGCCGCTGAGGGCTTCCTCCATCTCGTTCGGCCACCCTTGAGATGCCTGCCCTTGACAGGCTCGGGTGGCAAGTCATCTTCCTCTCCTCTTCCCGAGGAGGGAGCTGCAGTTCCCTGCTGCCCAGACATAATTGGGGTAGCAGGTGGCGGGAGTTCGGCTTTCCCAAACTCCCCTTGGCCTGGAGGAAGGATCGTCTCCTCCGGGAGCTCGGTGACCGAGGCGTGGGCCTCGGCCATTATGGTATCGGCCTCCTCCGCTGTGTTCGGCAGTTGAGGGGCCACTCGTGACATGGCCTCCCCGTCTCCGCATTAACGAAGGGGAGGGCTGGTGAGGAAGCTCCTCGCTATCCGCCAGCTCGGGCAGGATGGAGCACTCTCCAGAGCTCATGGCCTGGCTGGCCGTGCCGAGCTGGCCCTGCTTCGGTGGGTTGTACATTTTACATGAAAATGACAAAGGGTTAGCCCGAATAAATGACCTCTTCGGTCCGAAGATAGCATTCCGGGAAGAAAAGTTACCTGCAGGCTTCTGGCTTCTCGCGTGGCTTCTTTGTCGGTGGCCTCTTGGGCAGGTCGGTGTCCGAACTGCCCGAAGAGAGAGTCATCGTCGCCTGGCTCAGTCGTTTCCAAGCTCGGCGAGCCGCGTTTTTCCCCGAGTCATCGGAGGCGGCCGACTTCTCCTTGCGAGAGGAAGATTGCTCTTCCTCCTCGTCGACGTCTTCGTTGTCTTCTCTCCCTTTACCGGAGGGAGCCCATGAGTTCCCGGACTTAGCGTCCGAAGGTTCGCGGAGCTGAATACCCCGACTTGACTTCTAGCCTTTCGGTGCCTTCTTCGGGGGGGGCGTGTATGTCTTCTCCTTGAGGAGGTCGGCCAGAATCGGCGAAACCACCTCCTCGGGTACTGGCGCCGAACTCTCAATCTTGTCCACCCTCTCAGCCCAGCGGTATGCAAGAGAGATCGGAGGTCATCGGATGTCCAAAGCAAAGGAAGAACACAATGTGAAATTAAGGAACTCATACCTGGTCACCGGGGGCCTCCTCGGTGAGACCTTGATCCGTCCCCTCCTCCGGAAAGGCCATTTTCTTCTCCGTCTTGAAGAGGGCCTTCCACATTTTCTCGAGGGTAGGTGGATGAAGCTCAGCACCGTCATGTCGTCGGCGGGCGCGTACTCCCACATGGCCTTGGCGCGTTGCTGAAGTGGGAGGATCCGACGGTTGAGCATCGCCTGGATCACGTCATAGAGGTGGAGGTTCTTCTCCTTCCTCAGTTTGCGGATGTTGTTCATTAGCAGCTCCAGCTCAGGCTTCTCGCCCCATAGGAGGCCCATGTCGATCCAAGATTGGAGCCGGGTGGGCGGCCTAGATCGGAACGCAGGCGCAGCCGCCCAGTTAACCTCGCGGGGTTCGGTGACATAGGACACTCTGCCTGCCAACCCTTCACTGTGTCGATGAAGGTCCCCGGGAGCCACTTCGTCTTGTCCAGCACGCAGATGGAGGCGCCCCCGTAGTCCGACATCTTGCCGTCAGAGTTCCTCAGCTTCACATCGATAAGCTGCAGCCATAGGCCGAAGTGTGGCCGGACCCGGAGGAAAGCCTCGCAGACGAGGATGAAGGTGGAGATGTGGAACAGAGAATTGGGGGCTAGATCATGAAAATCTAGCCCATAGAAATACATGAGCCCCCTCACGAAGGGGTGAAGGGGAAATCCCAGTCCACGCATGAGGTGCGGGACGAAGACGACTCGCTCCTTGACAGCGGGAGTGGGGATGACTTTCCCCTCGTCCGGAGCCCGGCACGCCATCGCCTCCGGGATGTATCCCGAGCTCTTGAGCTCGGCGATCTAGGCCGTCGTCATGGTGGAGGCCATCCAGTTGCCCTGGGCGCCCTTCCCTGCCATTGTTGGGCGTGGGAGAGGTGCGAGTGCGCTTTGTGGGAATGTGAGAGATTGGTGTGTTCGAGCTCTGGGCTGGATGCGGTTGCAGGAGAGGGGAAGCATGGATTTACTTTTACCCCCACCTGCTTTTATAGGTTGTTGATAATCCCAGGGGTCTCCTCCTGCTACGCCACCCGTCTCGCCACCTTCCCCGTAACCGGTGTTGTTATGGCCGCATGGCGAACCCAAATGGTTAAGTGAATCCCGCAAAAAGGGGGCACGATCCCGTCTGGATAGGACGTGCCAATAAGGGATGCCTCGAAGCTATAATTGAGGTAATCAAGTGCCCTTGCCAGGCAACTCTGGCTGTGACCGTTCCGGAAAAGTTGTCAGGCCCATGGGGCGGTCCACTTTCTTAAAGAGTAAAAAAGATCTCGACTGGATTCGGGGCACGGGATGCCCTTTGAGTCGCCCGATTGGTATAGTGTTCGGATTCCGAACTCAGGGTGGAACTGGTCTGCGTAGCCCCGGACATTGGCGAACCTTGGCTCCGAAGACTAGTTTGGGGGCTACTGAGGGACTCCTGGACTGGTGGGCCCCTCACCCATATGATCTATGAGCTGTGGGCTTGTTCAGATGGGCCCTTTGGTGATTATAGATGGGGGGTCCAGGAGGCCGTGTGACGTGGAGAAGGAGGACACCCGAAGACTTGTCGTACACTTCAAGAAAAAATATGAACGGTGCGACGGCCCCATGTAACCCTAGGGGCTTGGGGGTGTCTATATAAACCCTAAGCCTTAGTCGATGTAGATCATCCGCATATTCACAACCATACCTTAGGGGTTTAGACAATAGATCTCGAGGTAGATCAACTTTGTACTATGTACTACCATCATCAACACAACAAAGCAGGACGTAGGGCTTTACCTCTTCGAGAGGGCCTGAACCTGGGTAAACATCGTGTCTCTCGTCTCTGTTAAGCTATTAGCACAAGAACCACAGATCTGGACCCCCTACCCGAGGTCTGCCGGTTTTGACACCGACAAACGGCATCATTGTCGGTTCAATCAATGAAGGTTGGACCAAGAGTTTTCACCTATGGAGGTCGAGTCCCTGCACTCGAAAAGCACCACATAGTTGGCGTTGCCCCGTGCCACTACTGCCTATTGATCCAGCCGCGCAAACGCAATGTTATGGTGGACCTAATCACACAATTGGAACTATAGCCGAGCAACGGATAGGGAAACCACTAACATATTGACCCCGCTAATATATTCGGCATAGATCTTTCTTTTTCATCAAGATCTAGTATATGTTATAATGAGGACTAACCAAAATATAAGGATCTTTTGCTTTTCTCTAAAACTACTTAATACTTGTCAATATAAGTAATCACCAAAATAATATGTGGTTTAGAATTGTATTTTCTCTTTATTAATGTGGATTTCTATATTTGCATATTATTTTAGAAATTTATACATGTCACTGAAAACCTATTTGTTGCCTGAATCTTATATGTTACCAAAGTATACATACAAGTACCTCTCTTGATAGGGTTCAGCGACAGAGAAAAATACTTCATTTTCTTAGGAGGGGTAAACGTGTTACCCACAAAAAAAATGTATCGAGACTATGGTGTATTGTGTAACCCGGGTTAGTATGTGTTTTATTTTTATTTTTGAAAGGAACTAAGAAGCCAATGATGATCGTATTGTTTTTCATAGAAAAAATAATAATATTTATATACTACATGTCTATTCCAGTATTCCTTCCAAGGAACTACATAAGACACAGTACAATTTTGTAAGGGTTCGTGTTATTTAATATTCACCTATGTTCAAATTAATTGAAGTTCTAGGATTGTCCTAAGTCAAACTTTCTTAAGTTTGACCAAGCATAAGTCAAACTTGGTCAAACTTTGTTAAGTTTGACCAATTATATATAAAAATAAATCAACATCTATATTTAATATCGTAGATCTTTGCAGATTATTGTAGGAACTTTGTCAAAATTTAAAAAGTTTGACTTAGAAAAATTCTAGAACTTCAATTATTTTAGAACGGTGAGAGTATGCCATTTGGCCTTTTTGCAAAATAATAATAGTAAAATACAAGTAATGATTATCAGACCAGATGAAAAAAAAAGATGGCTCTGTTTAATTTTTGTTCGAGCTGAACATCACCAGACTGTATTGATCATTAATTAAGGTTTCTACATATCCCGGGCCTCGAATAGCCAAACATGGCGACCAACTTCTAACTGTAATGAATTTCTAGCAATGTTATGGGCATCCTCATCCGACTCTCTACTTTCATTATTAAAACTAACATCTCCCCTACCATCCATCATACCTCTTATCTCTTTGATGATCATAGTATTTTCGCTAAGCGTTCCCTCCTTGATATACCGAACTACATTGGCGCAATCAGACGCAATAGTCATGGAGTTGAGACTTCCGTCTTGAGCTAAGAAGAGTGCTTCTTTGCTGATATAGCTCCATCTACATTGCCTTTTACCTCTCCATTTGGTGGAGGAATCCATCTAGCTCGAATCCGATGCGGTTGGGCAGTTTTAGGAACAGCCCTTACGGCGTCCGCCTACAGCTCCTCGATAAATCTTGATATAGACTTACTCGTTGCTAAAGGCAGCCTCCTCTCCAAGAAAAAGCCTATGGTTTTTCTGTCTCCCGGTGGCGCCGTTGCCGGTCCGCCTCATCTCCGGTGGCCTTAGGGCCATGGGAGCGCGGTGGATCCCGACCCTTGCCGGTGGCAGGGTTCCGTTTTTAGAGGTTTCTTTGAATTTTGTTAGGTTTGTGTCGTGCTCAGGAAGACGAGACGCTGACGGCTCCCTGAAGATGGAATAAGCCCCCCCCCCCCCCAAGCCTCCGTCTCGGTGGTGCATCTAGCATCGTGGTGGTCATATGGAGTGTGTCTCCGACAGATTTGTCTTTGGTGGATTTGCTTGAATCTTGTCGTCGTTCGTCTGCGTTCGTGTGTCTTCAGTTTGGATCATTCCGCTCTACGCTACTTTTCATCGGCTGTAGTTTATGTTCTGTTGCGCTGGTCCTATGGGGCCTTTGCACGACGACTTCCCGACTATCTACTACAACAAGTTTTGACCGGCTCAAGCGAGGGTGGGGCGATGACGATGGCGCGCCTTCGGCTCGCTTCAGTGCTTGTAGTCGTTGCTAGGTGGTTTACGGGTCTGGATGTAATTTTTATTATTTCTGATGTCTGTTGTACCGCCATGATTGAAAATGAATAGATCGGAAATTTTCCCGCCGGAAAAAGGGATTGAGAAATATCCTCATGGAGTAATTGCACGGAGTCATGGAGTAATGGCCCCAATCTCTCAAGTGGTCCAAATTCCAAATGTCATCATCTTGTGCTGACATTGTGGACGAAATGAGAAAGTACCAGGAAGTCTAGCAAACTCGGCCCAGCGGGCCGTATAGTCGTGAAGCCTAACCCATTCCACTGTGCTCTACAGGAACGCAATACATCATGCACGCAGCACAAGTGAACCCTGACAAGCCCCGTCGGCGCCGCGCTTTACCATGGCCGCACCGCATCGCACGCACGCTCGTTAGCGTATGTACATTCTGGGTTTCGGTGAACAGCTGACAACTCTCAAACCCTCGAGACTCACAGGCAGCCATGGCCCATGTGCATGGCGGCTTGGCAATGGCATGGCAGTAGGTAACGTACGGCGCCATGCCGCCAAGCTTCTTTCCACCGCATGTATGAGTCACCCTGGGCTGCACTGATAGCCCCGCTGCGCTGAGCTTCGCTAGCGCGCGTGATGGCCGGCCTGCACTGTGCCTGCGCGTATGGGGCGTGGCCATCGATCGTGTGTTGGCGTACGTCCGACTCCGACCTTGCCGCCGTGTGCCATACCCATACCGATTTACGTGCACCGCTGCCACAAGAAAGATATGATTTGGTAGAGTGGACGGCGTACCGGACGGCCCGACAGGGACGCTCGCATCGCATGTCCATCGGGGGACTCGGCAGAACCATGCATGATCTGCAATTGCCTTGCGGCAGCGGCAGGGCATCGCCGTGTCGCCCGGTCGCGCGATCGATCAGGAATCAGATGACGGGTCTAGCTGGCCGACGGCAGCGCATCGACGATGGACCGTTTGGCAGGATTGTTACATGAAGCTCTAGACGATCAATAGTCCGCCTCGATCCATCTCTTCGTTTATACTGCAGTAGCGCGCGTGCGGATACTAGTGAGCTGGTCAGCTGGCCATCTGTAGCGTACTACTACATGTTTTAGCGCATCGCCTAATGGTACAAATGGCAGTTTAGCTAGCGACAAACAAGTTTTTGCGATCTCTCGACTTATCCATGACATGCGGCATGTAAGTACTCCCCTTCGAGCTATCAAAAATTTGGTCCTCATAGCTACGTATACTACTTTTTTTTTTCTCGAATACGCTAGTTGCGTATCTTTGCATTGATAGGTAGGGGTGAAAATACAGGGATTAGGCAACCTTGCACACCGTACGCAGACAGGCGGTGTCAAGGGAGCCAATGAGCAGAGAGAGGGGGGTACTCAGCCCCAAGTACAGTATCTCAGGTTACAGGGATAATGTTATCTAAACCGGTGGGGCCGGCACGTGCCCAGCGTCTAGCTTCATCCTTGACGGCATCGACGATCGCAGTTGAGGATGGTGTCTCGCCGTCGAAGATGCAGGCGTTGCGGTGCTTCCAAATTAACCAGGCTGAAAGGGTGATGAGGGTGCCCAAACCACGCCGGAGGCAGGGAGCGCAACTCAATGAGGCTAGGGTCCCCCAGTCGAAGAAGCTGATGGTGCCATCGGGAGGTTGAAGTGGCAATCGCGACCAAGAGAGGATCTCATGCCAGGAGATTCGCGAGACCACGCAGCCAACGAAGAGGTGTTGTAGGGTTTCATCCTCCTGGGAGCAAAGGACGCAGATGGGATCATGGTTCAGACCATGCCTAGCCAAGTGGTCGGCCGTCCAGCAACGGTTTTGCGAGGTCAACCAAAGGAAGAATTTGACGTTGATGGGAGCCCAATGTTTCCAGATTAGGCGCCAGAAGGAAGCTTCCGTGGATCCATGAAATAGGGCAAGGTAGGCCGATTTGGCGGTGTAGGTGCCCGAGGAGGTCCATCGCCACACGATTTTGTCAGGGTGGGTGGTGAAGTGAATCCCGTGGAGGCGCCGCCACAGTTCCACATATTCAACCGTGGCCAGGGGGGCGAGCGCGCCGCGAATGTCAGCGATCCAGGAGCGCTGATGCAGGCCTTAAGAGACAAGCCTTTGAAGGCGGCAGCGCCGCGGGACCAGCTTGATCGTCCCAGAAAAGGCAGGTTTTGCCGTCGCCAAGAGTCCAGGTAGTCGAGGCACGGAAGAAGGCCGAGATCTCTGGTTCACAAGGGAGGTGCAGGTGGCGCCATCGTGAGGGGTCAGTGGCTTTGAGCCATAGCCATCGGACTCGCAGTGCGATGCCAGATCGGTTAATGTCGCGGACGCCCAGGCCGCCGAGCTACGTATACTACTACTTCCTCCGTTTCTAAATATAAGTCTTTTATACAGATTCTAATATAGATAATTACATACGGAGTAAAATGAGTGAATCTACACTCTAAAATATGTCTGTATACATCTATACGTAGTCTATATTGAAATCTCTAAAAAGACTTATATTTAGTAACGGAGAGAATACTTCATTGGCAGTCAATTGACATTGGTTCACACGAGTGGCGTCACAGCACGTATGACTGGTGTGCGTGCCCGACGTACTGAGACGTACTCCAGTACAGACTGTCCATGATGCATGTCAGTATCAGAAAAGAGCCCATCCCATTCCCAACACCATTTTATAGGCAACTTCTGCATGCGTGCCCAGCCGATCTAGCTAGACCATCTACAACCGGACAGTGACCGGACGGCCCGCCCGGGCGTATGATGCGGGTTCGACACATTGACAGACCGGAATTTTTGTTATTTTGTTAGGTAAACGACGGATTCGGATGCTTCGTCGGACGAGGAGTATGAACCGACTGAGCTTGACCAAACAATTCAAGATGAGTTCTTCGATTCGTCGGATTCGGACGAAGTGGATATGATCATGTTGCAGGGTAACGCAGCAGAAAACAAAAAAATTCCGACCTACGCACCAGCCCAGGATCACTATGGAGACTGCATACAAGGTTCCCATCATTTTCGTTACCGACTCATAGCGCAGCGGAAGTAGAGTCGATGACGATCGGCGGTGCAGATCCCCGCAGCTAGGATTTACAACCTCCCAACCGCGAGGATGTACTCCCTCATCTGCCCCTCGGACAGCCCTCCGGGAGGCAGTCGGACAGTCCCTCGGACGGTGTCGCGGACAGCCCTTCGGGAGGACCTTCTAAACTCGGATGGTCACTCGGACAGCCCTTCGGGAGGACCCTCGAAACTCGGACAGTCACTCGGACAGCCCTTCGGGAGGCACTCTCGAACTAAGACCGAAACTACGATCTCTCTACAAAGTTGCACACATACGGTGTCATCTATCCGGCAGGGCTTCGCCGTCCAGAACTAGTTCCCACCGGAACCCATACAGCCTTTCGGCTCTACAAAACTATTTTGCTAGAAGGGAGAGAGAAGCCAGACGAGCATGGCATGTGTATGAAAACTCATGTGAGAACTTGGGATAAAATGAAGAGCACCATCCACCCCTATTTATAGGGTGAGAAGAGATGGTAAAATACCAAAATGCCCTCAGATATTTTCACTATTCATAATAGTGTTTCCACTATTTATAATAGTGTTTCCCTATTCATGAGATATTTTCTCCTAATAGTGTTTTCACTATTCATAATAGCGTTTCCGCTATTCGTGAGATATTTTCTCCCAATAGTGTTTCCACTATTCATGAGATATTTTCTTCCAAAAAGCACTTTCACTATCCACGAAGACATTTTTTCGCGTCCGTTAAATCCCAAATTATTTCTGTGTGCCTAGAATAGTTCCAGTACCCACTAAAACAATTTTGAACGCATTCCGAAACAATTCCGGAACAATGTTTTTCTTCAGCGAAAAGCAACCATAGATGTTCCGGCTGCTCCGGAACATTTCCGGTTTTTGTCCCGGAAAAATCCCGGAAGTTACCAGAACAGTTCTGGCACCCTCCAAGAATTTTCAGGCGTGTGCCGGAACCAATATGACTTAATGGAATACCCTAAAACAACTTTTCAGTTTCACCGAAACTATTCCGGTGTTCTCTCCGGAACGTTTTCGTTTCGTCCGAAACTTTTTCGGTGATTTTCTCTCAGACTCCTTGTCTAGTATTCAGGAGATAGATGACCCTTAAGCGTGTGACCCTATAGGTTCGGTGAAGTATATACATGACCGGAACTCTTTTCGATCAATGATCAACATCGGAGCCGTGGACACCCATATTGACCCCTATACCCACACGAATGAATATTCGAGTGAACCTCCAATTGCCGTGTGCTATTCCTGTTGCTTCGTGATATGTTACAAACACCCGAGGTGAGATTTTCTGCATCCCCGTGGATCAACAACTTGTCCACTATACAAGTTACCTCGTTACCGGTTTTGTTCTCTTTTCTCGTTTCCGTATTCCGGCATCCCTGTGATCAAATCACACTGTGTCTGGCCAGACGATGATGGATACCGTAACACCGAGAGGGCCCGAGATATCTCTCCATCGTCGGAGGAGCAAATCCCAATCTTGAGCTATCAAGTTACTTGACATACTTTTCCGTGAACCCGTAAGCCGCCGTAATAGCCACCCAGTAACGGATGATGTTTAACAAACCCCAAAGTTCACGAAGGAAGCACGAAGGAACTCGATACTCTCATGGTCTAAGGAATTATGCAAACATTAACTATCTCTGTGTTATTAACCATTAACTTGTGACGAATGTATCTCATAGCATAACATCAATTCGGGTCGATTCAACACAAGTGTTCTACCAACATTGTGCCCTCAAAATTGCCGGCATAGCCATGCCCATGATCAGGAAAACATGATCATCATGCAATACTTGAGCCAGTCTTAGAGGCAAGACTAGGAATACATTTTACCGTTTTATTATTCCACAGGTGCATATGAGTCTTCCTCCGAGCCTCGTGTTATTGCAGACTCGAGAACTATAGCAGTTATAGCATGGAACATAAACTTAATTATGAACAGGGAGATAATCAATAACATTTATTATTGCCTCTAGGGCATATCTCCTACAGACTCCCACTTGCACTAGAGTCAATAATCTAGTTAATGCTAATGCACTTTACACCTATGGCACACTGGTGTAAAATATGCTTCGCATGTGGTATAGCCTAATGTCCAACGGATCTGACAACTTCAGCTCCGTGTGTGTCTTTTCATATCCTCGCGTTTTCACGCTTTCACAAAATTTATATTTTGTGTGGACTTGGCTTTTGTATATATGTGAATCACAGGTCGAACCTTGATTCCTCAGACTGGGCTATGGAGCAACTATCTACAATAGTGTCCCATTGACCAAAGCCTTCTTGCAACCATACTAAGTTCATAAATGAACTATATGATTCAACATCTTGTTTGTCGCTTCAAAAAGCGGCAACATACTTGGCCTCTGTTATAGAATTCGCCACAGTAACTTGTTTGGAACAATTTCCAACTACTGTGCCACCATATTATGTATTACACAAAAACCCTTAACTTAAATCGAAAATCGCATGGAGCATTGATGAAGACTGTATCGATGTAATTACTTACAACGAGCACTTCATAATCTCTACTTGCGAGAAAACATGTCATCAGTACTGCTCTAGTACTCAATGACATCTTTCACTGTTGTCCCATGATCAGTACTTTGATCACTTTGGTATCCATACTCGCAACAACTTTGGAATATCGAACATATCTGGTTGTTTTTACATACCATGGAATACATGATTAATCCAAACACAAGAGTGTGTGGAATCTCCATCATTTATTTTGCTCATCGGTGTTTTTGGGATACCGAGTCTTGCAAAACTATTTCCATGTGACTTCGGCAAGAATCACTCCTTGGCGTTTTAAATGCTAAAAGTTTTAGCATATTGTCAATATGTATTCATTGCTTAGCCCCATTAGGTAAATCATCTCCATAGATCATCATGCCTAATATCAAGGCTATTTAGCCCAAGCACTTCATTGGAGAACTATTTTCAAATGAAGTCCTAATTCGTGTCAAGAAATTTATTTCCAATTAACAATGTGTCAAGTACACAAGGTTTTTAGAAATATTATTATGCTCCCACTTACTTTCTTGAAACCACAAGCATCATCGTTACCCATTGATGAAGTCAAACTCTTTTGACCATTTCATCAAAAATGAAGATTCCAACTCCACTTTGCTCTCTTCTGTCCATTGTTGGAACTCTGAAGTTTGCATACTTACTAGCATCCTCTGGACTGACAAAATACCTTGGACTGTAACACATGCAAGTCCTTGGTTTCATTTCCATCTCATGGAAATCCTTTTGGCATCCATGTTTCATATCTCATGTTTGAAATATGTATTAATTGCTAGTTCAACCCGAACCGACTTTAAGCATCGCTACGGTGAAAACAACCTCATCGTAGTCAACTCCTTGAACTTGTTATTGCAACAAGTCGAGCTTTATGGATAAAACATTTTATCCGTATCAGTTTTTAGCTCCATAATTATTCGTTAGACTCTAAGTCTTTCGAAAGGTGTATCAAGATTTTAATCTTGAATCATTTATATGGAAACTATCTCGGATTGTATTGGCATTTAGCCAATTCCGGAGTCAGGGCCCATCAACGCTTCCTTGTGTATCGTAGGTATACTGTTGTCTAACAACAATATCTCGTATGCGCACCTGAGAGGTTTGCACGAGTTTTTCCTACGTGGTTCAGCTGCAAGTTCGACCGAAGTCCATACATCTCATGCAGAGGCTTCCGTATCAGTCGCAGTAGGAAACTCTGGAATCACTTCCAAGGTCTCTTTCCTTTGATCTGATGACGAAGATACTGTTATCTCGTCGAGTTACACTGTTCTCCCACTCACCTTTTTGAAAGAACAATTCTCTTTAAAAGCATACCGTTTTGTGGAAAAATCCTTTTGCCTCGGTATAGTGGTGGGGGAATACCCAATGACTTGGGATAACCTACAAAGTAGCACTTGTCTGATTTGGAATAGGTTTGTAACCTTTTACACAAGCCCCATATTCCAAATGTTAAGAAAAGATGTAACATGGTTGGGCGTACCATACCATGGTGTCATTTCAACACACCCGATGGAGCTCTTTTCAGTGTAAAAGCCGCAGTCTCTAAAGCATCACTTTAAAAGGGATAATGGAAAATTTATTTATGTCATCTTTGATCTTACCATGTCATGAATGGTTCGATTACATCTTCACGGACTTTCCACTTGCAGTGGTGTTCCGGGAGGTGCAAGTTATGAAACCCCTTTCACAACTCATCAGACATTCGCTAAACTTGTAACTCAAATATTCCTTTCTGCAATCGAATTGTAGAAACATGATTTTCCTGTTACAATAACTTCTACTTCATTTTTGAAAACCTTTCGAATGATTTTAAAAGATCCAGACTTACGTCTCATCAAGTAAATATCCATATATCTACTTGAGTCGTTTTTGAAGGTAGACAAATCCACTGTTTGCAACAACATTTATCGGACTACATACATCAAAATGTATGATCACCAATACGTTCTTTGCTCGTTCCTTATGGCCTGTGAACGGTATTTCAGTCACTTCACTTTTCAGAGGAAAGTTGCAAGTGTCAGATGATTCAAAATCAAACGACTTCAAAATCCATCACAATGGAATTTTTTCATGCGGGTTTCTCCAATGTGACCAAATGCAGTGCCACACTTGTGTGGTATTCTTTTAGTCTTTACGATATTTAGCATCAGTGTTATGGATGTATCATATTACCATCAATATTCATAACATACATCCCATCTTGGATGGAAGCATGGCCCTTCATGTTATTCATAATACTGAACAACAATTGTTCTTTTATGAACAACCCTTTTGCAACAGACATTGTGCAATGGCTAGAGTGTATGAAACTCTAAAATGAATTATGAAAGTAAACACAGAGGTAATATATTATTATCATTATTCATAACATACATCTCATTCATAATGAAAGTATGGCCCTTATGTTATTCATAACACCGAACATCAAAAGTTCTCTTATGAACAACCTTCTTGCAAGATACCTTATGCAAAGGGCTAGAGTGTGAAACTCTAAAGTGAATTTATGAAAGTAAATACATAGGTAATACACTGATGGAAGGTATAGTAACATTTACTATGTTCCCTGTGTGTATCTTAACCTCATTCCTGGCTAGTCTTTCAGGCCATAGTAGTTCTTACATCGAGTTGCAACAGAATGCAATCAAGCGGGTATCTTTGTGATCAACTCACTATACCCAAGAATTAGTGATTAACATGTTTAACCATAATTCCCAAGAACTATATCTTTGACCAGCCTTCTATACATCAAAAACTTGTATGAAATTCATACATGAGCTGGATATTCCAGTCTTCTCTCTTTCTGCCTTTATACTTCTAACAGTTTTAACGTTTAGTATTTCTCCTACTCTCAGAAGAAGCACCCAACTTTAAGAGTGGCGTTAGCCCCGGACTTCCTAGGCGTGAAAGTTTCAATAACACCCTTCGGACACTTCCTTTCTCTTTAAGTTGTTGTTTTATTCACATTTCATCATATGACAGGTGTTCTTCTGGATCCCTCTCTTATCAGTCGAATGCCCAGTAAACACTTTTACTAATATTTTGCAAAACAAACATTGCTTTGGATATCTCATATCTTTTAGCCTTTGTTTGTCTCTGAAAATGATTTTCAGATTCCATGAATATTTCATAACTATCCAAACTTTCGAAGTTCGGGTCTCTTGGAAGCAAACATATTGCACTTTGACCGTAACGGAATATCAGCTTTTGGATCGAAGGACGAGAGTCATATCATCCATAGCATTAGCGGTAGAATACCGAAAGTATGCGATAGGACAAAGTCCTTCTCGGCACTCTTGAGGACAATCCTCACATTACGTTATCAACCGTAAAGTTTTAACCAGATGTTTAACAGCTATTCAATTTTAATAGGGAAGGTGGAAACGCGAGCCACTATTCTACAACTATTTTGCAAATCACACTTAGACAGTGTTCAAAATTAATTTGCACTGAGAATTAAAAGAATTAATTCTAAAGTGCGCTCCCACTTAAATCAATATCTCTCATAATTGATTGTGAGCGATTCAAGACCCACATTTCAATTCAACGCCATTGACGGGTTCATCACTGATGACGTGAATTTTAATCGGTAGGCCAACTTGCCAATCACATCTCTATGTGACTCTTGTCCATCTTTCGATGCGTGTGTTCCGAGCTCAGGACTGTCCTGCCTGAACGTCAAGACAACCAAGTGATCTTGCTGCGAGGTCTGACCTCACTCGCCTCACACTTCTCAAATCGTTCGTACTCATGTGTACATGTCGTACCCCGAAAAGTTAGGTGCCATGACGGTGCTACACTTGGGAGAACACTAACTACTTGATATTTTTGTGAGAGATCACCCTAATAAAAGCGACTACCGCGCAATCAAGAAGGGTGCATCATAAGGGATAAACATCTCAGGCAATTCATAATAGCATGATATGGTATAGCCCTTTCTGACGGAGAAGTCTTTCATTTCTTCGTCTTTGGCATTCGCTTCGGTGTTCACCTTCGCGAAGATTGCCACCACCTTGTCGATGCACCAGATAATATTGCTATCTCTATAGATAATAAAATAAGTGCATTACATAAGGTTGACACGCAGGTCATTAAAGTGCAATCATATGGCTCCAGCCATCATGCCGAATCATGACACGCAGGTCATGTTAGTTTACATTATATAGTCATCTCATACATAATCAAATTAAATATGAGCACTGCTATACCACATCATATGCACACCCTGCAAAACCAAGTTAGATGCCTCTAATCGGTTTATACAAGATTTTATTTTACGTGGCTTCTAAGGTTTCAACCAAACCGCAGCTACCAACATCCATCATCAAGCATGATAATCCAAGTCGCTAGATTAACATTGCGGGGTGTATGAAACACGAGATAATAAAATCTCGAGCCCCATACTGAACTTCGTCATACGCATGACCCCCGTGCAGATCATATCTGCATTGCCCTTTCTTCTGCGAATTCATCTTTCTTTTAACTATGGTGGAATTCAACGAACTGAAGCACTTCTCTGATCAGCCAGAATCACAGATTGCCAGAACTTTGAAACTCCACCATACCGTTATCAAGATCAGAAATACGTAAATTTCAGAGAAGCACCAAGAACCTCGGGTAACAGATTCCATATACTACCCGCACAAAAAAATTCCAGTAATAGAACTCTTCTACTACAAATTATATTGTGCAATACCCATACATCTCATGTATTCTAGATCGCAACCTGCATCTACGCATAGCACGGCTCATGATGCCACTGTAGGGAAACGCAGCAGAAAACAAAAAATTTCCGACCTACGCACCAGCCCAGGATCACTATGGAGACTGCATACAAGGTTTCGATCATTTTCGTTACCGACTCATAGCGCAGCGGAAGTAGAGTCGGTGACGATCGGCGGTGCAGATCCCCGCAGCTAGGATTTACAACCTCCCAACCGCGAGGATGTACTCCCTCATCTGCCCCTCGGACAGCCCTCCGGGAGGCAGTCGGACAGTCCCTCGGACGGTGTCGCGGACAGCCTTTTGGGAGGACCTTCGAAACTCGGACGGTCACTCGGACAGCCCTTCGGGAGGACCCTCGAAACTCGGACAGTCACTCGGACAGCCCTTCGGGAGGCACTCTCGAACTAAGACCGAAACTACGATCTCTCTACAGAGTTGCACACATACGGTGTCATCTATCCGGCAGGGCTTCGCCGTCCAGAACTGGTTCCCACCGGAACCCAGACAGCCTTTCGGCTCTACAAAACTATTTTGCTGGGAGGGAGAGAGAAGCCAGACGAGCATGGCATGTGTATGAGAACTCATGTGAGAACTTGGGATAAAATGAAGAGCACCATCCACCCCTATTTATAGGGTGAGAAGAGATGGTAAAATACCAAAATGCCCTCAGATATTTTCACTATTCATAATAGTGTTTCCACTATTCATAATAGTATTTCCCCTATTCATGAGATATTTTCTCCTAATAGTGTTTCCACTATTCATAATAGTGTGTCCACTATTCATAATAGTGTTTCCGCTATTCGTGAGATATTTTCTCCCAATAGTGTTTCCACTATTCATGAGATATTTTCTCCCAAAAAGCACTTTCACTATTCACGAAGACATTTTTCCGCGTCCGTTAAATCCCAAATTATTTCTGTGTGCCTAGAATAATTCCAGTACCCACTAAAACAATTTTGAACGCATTCCGAAACAATTCCGGAACAATGTTTTTCTTCAGCGAAAAGCAACCATACACTACTGGAATCTGCTGCTTTGCCGTCTGCCATAGCAGACGGCAAAGGCATGCTTGGCGGACGGCAAAGCCTTTGCCGTCCGCCAGCAGACGGCCAACACTCCGGCTGAACGGCTGCCGGCAAAGGCCTCTTTGCCATCTGCTGGCGGACGGCAAAGAGGCAAAGCTCTTTGCCGTCTGCTGGCAGACGGCAAAGCCCCTGGACGGCAGACAAAAGGTGCCAGCCCCGTTAGGGGGCTAACGGCGCTCTTTGCCGTCTGCTGGCAGACGGCAAAGACCTTTCCTTCTTTGCCGTCTGCCAGCAGACGGCGAAGAGCTGCAGCTGACGTCAGCGATCAGTTGGGCCAACGCAGGCTCTTTGCCATCTGCCAGCAGACGGCAAAGAGGCCAAATAGGCCAGCCCAGGTTGCACAGGCTGCTGCCACGTGGCCCCTTTGCCGTCTGCTGGCAGACGGCAAACCTGCTAGCAGACGGCAAAGTGGCCATATTGCCCCTGTTTTTTTTGCTTTTTCTTAAATTCAAGCAATTTCACAGATATATATATATATATATATATATATATATTCATTTCAAAATACTTTCAACAAGCATACATATCCCTGCCATATGGATATGATCATCCAACACATATATATACCAAATCAAAAGTCCATATCCAACATATATATAGCCAACATATCCAACAATTAAGCAAAAAGTCCATATACAATGGTTTCATCCATACATACATATATAGGTAGCAAGTTTCACATTGTTCATCCTACAAAATCACAACAAAAAGGAAGGACAAGGAGAAGAGTAGACTCCAACGCAAGCTTCCGTGATCTGAAGCAAATCTGCAAAATGGGAAAGAAGCAAGTTAGAAGAAGAAGAAGACTAGAAGAAGAAGAAGAAAAAGAAGAAGAAGAAGAAGAAGAAGAATTTTTCTTCTCTTTCTTTCTCTTCTTCTTTTTGCTTACTTGTGTCATTTTAGAGCTAACCTAGTTAAATAGGCCATTTTTGACCTAAATATGCTAAGTATGTCATAAATGAACTAAATAAGCTAAGTATAGGTCATTTTGGAGCATATTAAGTAATTTTGGAGCTAAATAGGTCATTTTGGAGCATATTAAGTCATTTTGGAGCATATTAAGTCATTTTGGAGCTAAATAGGTCATTTTGGAGCATATTAAGTCATCTTGGAGCATATTAAGTCATTTTGGAGTTAAATAGGTCATTTTGGAGCATATTAAGTCATTTTGGAGCTAAATAGGTCATTTTGGAGCATATTAAGTCATTTTGGAGCTAAATAGGTCATTTTGGAGCATATTAAGTCATTTTGGAGCATATTAAGTCATTTTGGAGCTAAATAGGTCATTTTGGAGCTAAATAGGTCATTTTGGAGCATATTAAGTCATTTTGGAGCTAAATAGGTCATTTTGGAGCATATTAAGTCATTTTGGAGCATATTAAGTCATTTTGGAGCTAAATAGGTCATTTTGGAGCATATTAAGTCATTTTGGAGCATATTAAGTCATTTTGGAGCTAAATAGGTCATTTTGGAGCTAATTAAGTTTATTATGTCATTTTTGAGCTAGCGAAGCATATAAATCCATTTTTGGAGGAATAAATGCTAAGTATAGGTCATTTTAGAGCTATCCTAGGTTAAATAGGTCGTTTTGGAGCTAAATAAGGTTATTATGCCATTTTTGAGCTAGCTAAGCATATAAAGTCATTTTGGAGGAATAATTGGTAATTATAGGTCATTTTAGAGCTATCCTAGGTTAAATAGGTCCTTTTGGAGCTAATTAAGGTTGTTATGTTATTTTTGAGCTAGCTAAGCATATTAAGTCATTTTGGAGGAATAAATGCTAAGTATAGGTCATTTTAGAGCTATCCTAGGATAAATAGGTCATTTCTTAAGCTAAGTATGCATTTGTTAAGCTAAACACTTGGGAAAACTTACCGTCATCACGGAGGTGTAGGTGTAGGACCGGTCGCGCCAGTGGCAGACGGAGAAGCATCGGTCGATGCTTGTCGGGAGTTATGCTGCACCAAAGATCATTTGCAATGTATCGTTAGCATGATGCAACTCAAATGTGAAGACTAGTAACTAATGACCATTCAAATGAAACTCACCGTGCCCGCCGGAGCAATGACTGGGATCTACTCCTCTCATAGGACCTACTCTACCCTCTCTTAGGTAAAATATCATAAAACAAGATAGGCCTTGACTCTCCATTAAGGAGAATGGACTCTCCATAATGGAGAACGGAGATCATCCTGTCTCCAAGTCTTGGCCTACGCACAATGTTGCTTCCAAGTAGCTCTCTACGATGGTCGAAACATTTTTTCCAATCTTTGATTATCATGGCTTCCTCGCTTCTAGAATTATGGTATGGACAGGAGTGATGTGGATACTGCGGCTGACCTGGCCGTGGTGGCCGTAAGCTCATAACATCAACGCGACCTCTCGGCAACATCAGATGAGGCACACAATTCATCGGGATTTTCTGTTCAAAAACATAGTAATAACTTTGTAGTTAGCAATGTAGTTTAGTTTTAGAAGACTTATGCAAAAGATGCACGGATGTCGTAATAGTAGAAAATCTTACCATGATATCTCCATTGATGTTACCGTAGCACGCCACGTGCACTAGTGGCACGTATTGACCATAATTTTGAGGAGTTCGATAATAGCTATTGTAATTCTCAAGATCAGTAAAAAATGCGATAAGACCATCTTTCTCCTTATAAGTTAATTGTGCTTCATCATTGTAGTAGTAGGTTCTGTCTACCATATTCCGTACATTCTTTGAAGAATGAAAATAAGCTGTCAATGAAAATAAGCTGTCAACTATTTTGAAATAAACAATATAAATTAGTTAATAAATATGTTTGAAAAACTCACACAGCGGTAGAACTGGAAGCGTGTCAACAAGGACCCAAATGGTCATATTCTTTTCGTCGATGTCAGGATCACCAAGATCGAAGGTGAGAAGCATACCCTCATGAAAATCATACGCCTTGCAAAGTGCTTCCCAATTCGGGCAACCAAAATTGGATGAGTTCACAGAATTGTATAGATTTACAGCAAAATCATAACCATGATGGGTCCTTAGGTGAATTATCTTTGTCTCCATGCTTTCATGATCTTCAAAACCCATCTTGTCCAAGACATACCGTCTTGCATGGCATGGGATAAGCTAGTCAAATTGTAAAAGACGGAAATTACATGTTGAAGAAGTAGAAGTCGTGCTTATTTATTAAAAAACACTTGTCGTCGTTGCGTACCGTTTCATCATCGAAGGACTCCTGGAGCACAATACTAAAGCGCCGACCTTCTACCAGGTGAGGCCTGTCGCACAGACCGCGCTCGTCTTCGCAGTAATCGCACGGCGCGAATTCCCTTTCGTCGTCAGACATTTCCTATGTTCATAGTTCAAACATTAAAAATCGATCGAAGGCAAGTACCAGGAAACTCAACACACAGATCACTATTACTCAATATATGCAATGGGTTGACTTTAGGTCTGTCGAGTCTTCCTTGCTAAAATCTCATCTCACGTATATGGTGGGAACTCCCTCTCTGATATTTCGACCGTCGGTGATGGTCGCTCCTCCCTTCGTTTCCGAGTGCATTGCATCACAATGTCTTAGCACACGGAAACGAAGGAGGAGCGACCCCCACGACAACAGTCGGGATTCTTCCTCTCTCATATTTCGACCGTCGGTGATGGTCGCTTCCCCCCTTTCTCTCGTGTATAAGTTATATGACGAGAAGAAGAAGAGGGAAACGACCCCCACGACAACAGTCGGGATTCTATCTATCTGAAAGTGATATGGTGGACACTCCCTCACTGAAAGTCGCACAAGGAGCAGCCACAGACTGAAAGTCAACCCGTTGCATATATCGAGTAATGACAGAAAAAATGCCCTAGGTCATTTCTTAAGCTAAGCTAAGTATAGGTCATTTGAGAGCTATCCATGGTAAAATTGGTACAACATAAAAAGAATGAATACCTGACATGAATAATATGTATATAATTTAAGTGTATCATCATCATGAACATAATAAAAAATTGAATACCTAACATGAACTAATTAATAATATATATTTACATAATAATAATTGAATACCTGGCATGAACTATAATATTAATCTTCATCGTCATCATTAATAAATGCATCATCATCGCCTATATATGCTTCGGGGTCAATAAATGCATCATCATCATCATTATCAGTAATGACGTGCTCATCATCATCATCAATAAATGCATCAACATGTGGAAGGCCTCCTGTACATAATCGGTCAAGCATTGACAGGTCATCCGCAGCAGTAACCTCTTCTTATTCCGGCTCTTCTTGTTCCGGCTCTTCTTGTTCCGGCTCAGGCTCGGATTCACTGCCGCTGTCTACTTCAATGTTCTAGTGTGAAGTAGAGCGGTTCTTGAAACGTTTTTTGGAAAGACGTGTTTCTTGGAAGAATTCTCCTTCATATGTGTCTGGGTTAATGTGAGGTTCATAATCCTCTTCATTGGGGGAAGGTGGTCTAACACGTGGCGGCACTTCATAAACGACATCCCAACCATTCAGATTTGGATCACTTTGGCAGGCCCACGGTAGATAGAAAACTTGGGTCGCCTGTTGAGTCGTAATATAGACATCGGGAACATCCAAATGGGTGCTTTGTTTGATTTCGACTAGCCCTAGATGTTCATGAGTCCTTCTAGTCTCCTTCGGCTGGAACCAATAACATTTGAAGACTACGACGTTCGGTGGGTTTGCACCATAGAATTGAAGTTCATAAATTGCTTCAACTCTTCCATAATACTCGGTACCTCCTTCGCCGATAGCAGAGACACAACAATTTGTAGACTTTCGGTCGGCCATAGATAGCTCTTTGCCATAGGTACGAAAGCGATACCCGTTGATGTCGTATTTGTCAAATGAACGGACCTTATAGTCAAAACCATTAGCGACTTGTCTCAATTCGGCGTCCATAGACTCTGAACTAGCCTACAAGTTTAATACGAAAGGATTGTTGCATTAGCCGGAAATTAGAAGAAGAAATGAAATGGTCTAATGGAAATTACCGTTTGTTTGAACCAAGAGATGAAACCGGGATAGCCGCCTCCATGCATTGCCAGAAGCTCATACTCTTCGACGGAATCCTTTTGGATCACCGCTCCATACGATAATTCGGCGACGTATCGACTGTATCAAATATCCGGGAATAAGAGCAGTTCAAAGGAATTAGAGGTTGCGAAACAATGTACCGAGAACTTACTCAATGTACGGCCGCACTTCTGTTAGGTTGTTCAAGATATACAACGTAATGGTCCGCCATTCGTCGACATCCAACGATAAGGGAGTATAAGCACCGGCTGGTGCGAGCTTCCCTTTGAATAGGCTGAGGTTGGATCCACCCTTTTTAGGGTCGCCATCATTGTACCGAGGCTTCGGATTATGCAAATGACGATTTTTGGCTTCGTAGTGTGCTGTCACGAAGTTTGCCACCTCCTCAGTAATGAATGCCTCGGCCATCGATGCTTCAATTCGACGTTTATTTTTACATTTTTCTCGAAGCGTCTTCTGCATCCTCTCAGTTGCGTAGCACCAACGATTCTGCACGGCCCCCCCAATCGTGCCTCGGTCGGGAGATGCAAAATCAAATGCTGCATTGGATTAAAGAAGCCGGCCGGTGGAAAGATCCTCTCTAACTTGCAGATCAACTCCGGCACCAACTCTTCTAGTTCTTCTAGCAAGCCAGGCGATAGTTCTTTCGCACAAAGAACACGGAAGAAATAGCTCAGCTCTGCCAGTACTAGCCATTCATCCTTATGGATAAAGCCACGCAACATCACCGGCATTACCCGCTCAAGCCATATGTGCCAATCATGACTCTTGAGACCAAATATTTTCAATTTTTCAAGGCTCGCTCCCCTCTTTAGATTCGCTGCATACCCATCGGGGAACATCAACTCATTTTTCACCCACAGGAGTATTTCCCTCATAACTGGCCTTCCAAGATTGAACCATGCCTTTGGCTTCGTCCAGTTCTTCTTTCCTTTCGGTTGTCGCATGTTTTGTAGCGGTCTATCACATAGAGCCTGCTGATCGACTCTAGCCTTAGGATTATCCTTTGTTTTCCCCTCTATGCCGAACAATGTACCAAAGAGGGCCTCGCCGACATTCTTTTCAGTGTGCATCACGTCGATGTTGTGTGGGCAAAGGAGGTCTTTGAAGTAAGGCAGATCCCACAAGCATATCTTGTGAGTCCAGGCATGTTCCGAATTATACCCCTTGAAATACCCTGGACGCTCTGGATCCGGCTCGAGAGAGTTTAACTGATCCAGGGTCTGTTGGCCTGTCAACGCAGGTGGTGCAGAGTTTTTGACAACTCTACCTTTGATGAAGTTCTTCTTGTCTTTTCTGAACTTATGGCGAGGATCTAGGAACTGTCTATGCATGTCGAAGCAAGAAAACTTGCCACCCGCCTGCAGCCGATGAAACTCAAGAGCTGCCTTGCATGTGGGGCACGGGAACCTTCCATGCACACACCAGCCAACGAATAGCGCATACGCCGGCAAGTCATGCATCGAGTACATGTACCACGCACGCATTAGGAAGTTTTTTTTGTAGCGGCGTCGTATGTCTTGATCCCATTATCCCAAACTTCTTGCAGTTCATCCTTAAGCGGCTGCATGTACACATTCATATTCTTCCCCGGATAGTTGGGCCCCGGAATTATCAACGTCAGGAAAATGTTCTTTCTTTGCATAATCTATCCGGGGGGGAGATTCAGTGGAATGACAAATACAGGCCAACAACTGTATTGGGCTGCCATCATACCAAACACATTGAACCCATCCGTGCTTATGGCGATTCGAGGATGCCTTGGATCTGCCGCTTTAGCATGATGTATTGCATCGAAGCGCTTCCACGCAAAAGCGTCCGATGTGTGTACCAACATCGGCTCCCCATCTGCATCTAGTTCGGTTCTTTTGCCCAATTTGTGCCATGTTATCTGTCTGGCCGTCTCTTCGACCATGAAAAGACGTTGAAGTCTTGGTATGATTGGCATATACCGAAGAACATTAACTGGGATTTTTGTCTGACTCTTCTCACCCATACCGTTGTCTACCTCAACATACCTGGAAGACTGGCAAACGGGACAATACTTCAAGTCCGCATACTCAAGCCTAAATAAGGCACATCCTTTCTCACAGGCATCTATCTTCTCATAGGGCATCTTAAGTACACGGAGGATTTTGTCCGACTGGTACAGGTTTGCAGGCATTACATGGCCTTTGGGTAGAAAGCGTCCAAATAGTGTCATCATCGCGTCGTAGCATTCTCTGCCCAAGTTGAATTGAGCCTTCAGAGCCATTACTTGTGCGATGGCATCCAGCTGACAAAGCTCAGTGTGCTCGTGGAGAGGACGTTTTGAAGACTCCAACATATCATTGAAGGCCTTTGCAGATTCCTCCATCTCATCGTCCGAATCCCGAGCATCATCAAAGTCTTCCACCATGTCTTCCATCCCGGTACCATGCTCGTCGGTGCGACGACGGCCCTCCTCAGCTCTGGCACATTGGGCAGACTCACCATGAAATGTCCAGACCGTATAATTAGGCGTAAAACCCAACTTCTGCAGGTGTTTGATCATTTCAAACTCTGACTTCTTATGAAAGTTGTCGCACTCGACACAGGGGCACCAGGTTGTTTCCTGTCCATTTGCAAATGCGGCTCTCACAAACCCCTTGGTTTTTCTTATCCATTCATGGGTCATGTCTTTCTGACTAGTGTGACCGGTGTACATCCACGCACGATCACTCATCTTGCCTAGCTACTGGACACACAAGAAATATATACATAATTCAGCAAACCATATTCATCAGTTAATAGAGTTTTTCAATTTTATTACGTCCATGCAACCTAGACGCTAGTAGGTAAAGATAGGTCCTAATCCCACCCAAGTATGTGTAGATTGGGTTCGTTTTCCCATGCACTGCTCTGGATCTGACGCAAAATTTCGGCAGCACCTCCCCGCTGTTCTCCTGATACACGTCTCGGCAATAAGCAGAGAGGATGTGTACCCGGAGAACAACAGGGACGCACTGACGAAATTCTGCATTGGATCCGGAGCAGAGCATATGGGAAAACGAACCCAATCTACACATACTCGGGCTGTCCATGGATAACGTTGGACAATTCGAAAGAATCACGGTTATAAATATGCAAATGAATGCATATTTATAGATGTAACCCTTTCGAACGGGAGACGCATAGTGGTCACGCATACTGATGATTGACACCTATATCTAGCAAGTTTCATCGACACGAAGACCGGAACAGAGCAAATGAAGGGGGAGGAGGAGATGTCATTTGTGCTCACCCACGAACGCAGGGGCGGAGCTCGTCGAACGCACGGGGAGGTCGTCGAACACCAGACCCTCGCAGCGACGAAACAACTGCACATTTAAATCCACCCGATCAACACAAATATATATATGATGTTTTTCATAACAAAATCGGAAAATATATGACATAACTCATAATTCACAAATATATGACCCCGTCGACCTCTGGAAGGCCGAAGAGCACCTTTTCGGTCAACAGGAGGCCGAAGAGGTGTCGGGGGTTGGGGTGTCGTGTCAGGGTGTCGTGGTGTCGGGGTGTCGTGGTGTCGTGTCGGGGTCGGGGTGTCGTGTCGGGGTCGGGGTGTTGGGGTGTCGGGGGTGTCATGTCTGGGTGTCGTGGTGTCGTGGTGTCGGGGTGTGGTGTTGGGCTGTCGGGGTGTCGGGGTCGGGGTGCCGTGTCGGGGTCGGGGTGTCGGGTCGGGGTCGGGGTGTCGGGTCGGGGTCGGGGTGTCGTTTTCTTGTTCTTCCTCTTCTTCTTTTTTTCCTCTTTTTTCCTTTTCTTCTCTTCCTCTTCTTCCGCTTCTTCATTTTCTTCCGTTTCTACCTCTTCTTCTTCCTCCTCTTCTTCTTCTCCTCCTCTCCTCTTTCTACTTCTTCTTCTTCTTCTTCCTCTTTTTTCTTCTCCTCCTCTTCTTCTTCTTCTTCTTTTCCTTTTTCTTCTTCTTCTTCTTTTCCTTTTTCTTCTTCTTCTTCTTCTTCTTCTTCTTCTTCTTCTTCTTCTTCTTCTTCTTCTTCTTCTTCTTCTTTTCTTCTCCTCTTCTTCTTCTTCCTTCTTTTCCTTTCTCCTCTTCTTCTTCTCCTTCTTCTTCTTCTTCTTCCTCTTCTTCTACTTTTTCTGTTTTTTTTCATCTTTCTTCTTCCTCTTCTATTTATCTAAACCTAAACCTAAACCTAACATTAAACCTAAAACTAAACCTAAACCTAGCACTAAACCTAGAACTAAACAGGAAATAACAGAAAAAAAAGAAAAAAATGGAGCTCACCTTGCTCCGGCGAGGTCGGCCGGTGGAGGCTGGCCGCGGGGAGGGGGCCGCTGGAGGGGCGGGCTGCGGGGGGCGGGGCTGGGTGCGGGGGGCGGGGCTGGGTGGCGGCGGGGTTGGCCGGCGGCGGGGCTGGCTACGGTGGAGGGGCGGGCTGCGGGGGGGCGGGCCGGTGGAGGGGCGGGTCGGTGGAGGGGCGGGGGGCGGGGCTGGGTGCGGGGGGCGGGGCTGACCGGCGGCGGGGTTGGCCGGCGGCGGGGCTGGCTGCGTGGGGCGGGGCTGGGTGGCGGCGGCGACAAAAGGAGGAGGACGGCGTGGGAGGGAGAGAGAGGGAGAGAGAGAGAGAGGGGGGGGAGACGGCGGCCTGTTAAGTGGCCCCTCTTTGCCGTCTGCTAGCAGACGGCAAAGAGGGTGGCCGTTAGGGCTTGCCCACGTCATTTCTTTGCCGTCTGCTAGCAGACGGCAAAGAAGTTGACCTAGCCACGCAGTTCCCCGTGGGGCCCACCAGGCTCTTTGCCGTCTGCCTTTTCCATATTTGCCGTCAGCTGGCAGACGGCAAAGAGACAGCTGATGGCAAAGACACTCTTTGCCATCAGCTTGTACTTTGCCGTCTGCTTTCCCAAAACAGAAGGCAAACAGTGACTTTGCCGTCTGCCAGCAGACGGCAAAGAGCTGGCAGATGGCAAAGTCCCTGATTCCAATAGTGATAGCGGTTCCGGCTGCTCCGGAACATTTCCGGTTTTTGTCCCGGAAAAATCCCAGAAGTTACCAGAACAGTTCTGGCACCCTCCAAAAATTTCCAGGCGTGTGCCGGAACCAACATGACTTAATGGAATACCCTGAAACAACTTTTCAGTTTCACCGAAACTATTCCGGTGTTCTCTCCGGAACGTTTCCGTTTCGTCCGAAACTTTTTCGGTGATTTTCTCTCAGACTCCTTGTCTAGTATTCAGCAGATAGATGACCCTTAAGCGTGTGACCCTATAGGTTCGGTGAAGTATAGACATGACCGGAACTCTTTCCGATCAATGATTAACATCGGAGCCGTGGACACCCATATTGACCCCTATACCCACACGAATGAATATTCGAGTGAACCTCCAGTTGCCGTGTGCTATTCCTGTTGCTTCGCGATATGTTACAAACACCCGAGGTGAGATTTTCTGCATCCCCGTGGATCAACAACTTGTCCACTATGCAAGTTACCTTGTTATCGGTTTTGTTCTCTTTTCTCGTTTCCGTGTTCCGGCATCCCTGTGATCAAATCACACTGTGTCTGGCCAGACGATGATGGATACCGTAACACCGAGAGGGCCCGAGATATCTCTCCATCGTCGGAGGAGCAAATCCCAATCTTGAGCTATCAAGTTACTTGACATACTTTTCCGTGAACCCGTAAGCCGCCGTAATAGCCACCCAGTAACTGATGACGTTTAACAAACCCCAAAGTTCACGAAGCAAGCACGAAGGAACTCGATACTCTCATGGTCTAAGGAATTATGCAAACATTAACTATCTCTGTGTTATTAACCATTAACTTGTGACGAATGTATCTCATAGCATAACATCAATTCGGGTCGATTCAACACAAGTGTTCTACCAACATTGTGCCCTCAAAATTGCCGGCATAGCCATGCCCATGATCAGGAAAATAGGATCATCATGCAATACTTGAGCCAGTCTTAGAGGCAAGACTAGGAATACATTTTACCGTTTTATTATTCCACACGTGCATATGAGTCTTCCTCCGAGCCTCGTGTTATTGCAGACTCGAGAACCATAGCAGTTATAGCATGGAACATAAACTTAATTATGAACAGAGAGATAATCAATAACATTTATTATTGCCTCTAGGGCATATCTCCTACACATGCTCATGAGCATGCAAGAGGAAATTGACTCGCAAGTGAAGCATATTCTCAAGTTCAAGGGCTCAATCAAAGGGAGAAGAGTGATCAATCGGGACAGGGTGTCCGGAGCAAAGCTACTGCACAGTGACTACTTTGCTCCCACACCTGCTTTCCCGGATGATCCATGGTTTCGTCGCCGTTTTCGCATGCGGAAACCATTGTTTTGCGCATTGTGGAGGGAGTGGAGGCACACGACGACTACTTCAAGCTGAGAAGGGATTGCTGCGGCCAACTCTCTTTCTCGGCCAAGCAGAAGTGCACGACTGCTCTGAGGATGCTTGCACTTGGTACTGTTGCAGATGCCGTTGGTGAGATGGTCAGGATGGGGGAGAGCACGTGCCTGAAGACTACTGTCAAATTTGTCCGCGCCGTGGTTGAGGTGTTTGGACCGGAGTATCTCAGAGAACCAAATGCGCAGGACACGGAGAAGTTGTTGGCTATAGGAGAGGCAAGGGGGTTTCCAGGAATGCTCGGATCAATTGATTGCATGCATTGGTAATGGAAAAACTACCCCAAAGATATGTGGGGAATGTATCAAGGTCACACCAAAGAGGCCACCATCATACTAGAAGCAGCGGCATCACATGACTTATGGATTTGGCATGCTTTATTTGGAATGTCCGGTTCTCACAACGACATCAACGTGCTGCAACGATCTCTGGTGTTCAGGAGGCTTTGCAATGGGGAATCACCGCCGTGCAACTACACCGTCAACGGCGGGGAGTACAACATGGGGGTACTATCTTGCCGATGGTATCTATCCTCAGTGGGCGGCGTTTGTGAAGACCATATCCTAGCCGTGTGGCAACAAACAGAGCCACTTTGCAACAATGCAGGAAGCGGCTAGGAAGGACGTGGAGAGGGCATTTGGTGTGCTTCAGGCTCGTTGGGGAATTGTGCAGAGCGCTGCAATGATGTGGGAATCAGAAACTTTGTGGCAGCTGATGACATGTTGTGTTATTCTGCACAATATGATTATCGAGGATGAGGGTGATGGTGTAGCCCAAACCAATGATTTTGAAGCACCCGGAGAACAAGTTGAAATCCTGAAGGATCAAGACGCGGCTCAGCTTATGAACTTTCTGCAGATGCATCAAAATCTTCGAAATCAGCAGGTGCACACGCAGCTACTCAATGATCTTGTAGAGCACATGTGGATCCACAATGGCAACCAAAGAGGCAATGCTTGAGTTTGGCACTTTAAATAAAATTTATGTAAACGCTATGTATGCTTGATACCAAAACTACCTATTTACGTGCGACATGATCGACGTGCATGTAGTTGCATGGATTTGAGAGTCCGGATTTGAGATATGTGGATGCACGGAACGAAATATGAGGGCCCGTCCGGATGCGCCCGCGAGCATGTCCGGACGCGTCCGCGGGCGTTTGAGGGGCCGGATTTGCCAAGTCCGGCTGTAGATGCTCTAATGAGCCATTGTCTCGAAATTTCGAGGAAAATGATTGAGAACAACTCGTGCGTGTAGGTGTAGCTGAAAATACTGTTCAACTTGAGCGATCGAGTAGGTGAGGTGACTGAGATGGCCGACGGATAAGGCGGCCCCAAACGAAACCATGCACGCAAATTAAAGGATGGAAGGAGCAAAGCGATGAACAGGAGCTCCCAATCATGCATGGCGCGCGTTACGGCCGGACCGTACACGTCGCGTCGGCGACCTTGGGCTTGGGAGCATGTACGTGCACGGCAGCGTGCGCCTGCGTTTGCATGTGGGCGTTCAGGGCACAGCCGAGCCAGCAGCACGCCGGTCCAAGTTGCCCGAGGCTAGGCGCCATCTCTCCATGTCCCGGAGTGGTCACCGGCCGGCCGGCCGGAGATGGGAGATCGATGCCCCGCCAGCTCGGTCGATATATCGTGTCGCGGCTGCATTGCAGTTCGCGTTCGCGGGGGGCAGCGGCGCATGCTCCAAACTTGTCTGGATTTTGGTCGATAACAAGTTAGGCATGATTTTCCGAAGCGCAAATGCGCAATGGTACCCTTGTATGCGGTCGCATGCGTGCCATGTCCCCGTGCTGTGGACGAGCAGAGGTGAGCAGATCCTCATGCGCTCACAGCTTCAGTGGTGCCGGGTTGCCGGCCGGCCGGCCTGCCTGCCTCCGAGCGCACTTCGTCGTGTCTTGCATGCTCAGCCTCAGCCGCCAGCGAAGAATGCCGGAGCCAAAAGCCACAGCCGGACGTCCAGGTTCACGGTTCGAGATACTGCTGAACGGTTTCGCTCCATGGATCACTATTCGTCATCCATTCTTCTGTCTGTTGCTTCCTCAACACTATGATTGCTTACTGCACTTTGGGTTGTAAAAAGTTTTAGAGAGAGATAGAGCACCAATGCACGGAGACGGAGGCAGCTAATCATACGGGGATACGATTGGCTTTCTCAGTATTTCACGGATTAAGATAACAGAAATCTTAAACAAAAGCCTCACACATTTTCTTGATTTGCTCTAGTTAGAGGTGCCAGCTTTGAACAGCTTCCTCGAGCTCGTACGGAGCTGAGCTGGTTCCCTCAAGAATCACACGCCGCCTCAGTGGCGTAATAGTCCAAACTCCAAACCGGCGTTCCCAGGAGGCGTCAAGGGAGCTAGGCCGGCCAGCAACATGCCAACTCGGCATTGGCCCCAGTACTTGGTTCAAGCTTTTGAGCTAAATACTCGGAAAGCACACAAAAATTATAACCCATCCAAGTAGGGCCTAGTCCATTTAAATAGTCGATTTAACGTTATAATTAGGCATGCAGCATTCAGCAAAAGTGCAGCTCACATTAATCACATCACATATGGTTTAGCCGATGTACTGTCTTCTCTGGCTTCGCATAACCATCTCTTTGGGCTGACAACAAAATTTGTGAGCTCAGACTGAGACAGGCCTAAGTATGAAACTGGAGTACTACAATTAGAATTGCAGATAGCTAAATTACTCAAGGTTTCCAACGCACAAAAGAAAAACACTGCATTACATGTCTTTTTCTGTTCTGTGGAGACAAGAAATATTCGGGTGTTTCTGCGACTTTTAGATGGCCCGTTGCATCCCTGATGCTCGCACAACTTCCATCTTGCCAAGTCGACCCCCAAAAAGTTGCCACCATATCATCATACTAGATGGTAAAGAGATCATCTTCAACCGTGCACATCTTCCTGTGAGAAAAACGACAACAAGTCCTGTGATGAAAACAGCAAGTCCTGCTGCAAGACGTGAGAAAGATATGATCAGATTTGTCATAATATATGGGCAACACAAATTTAATACTAAAGAATATACTAGCAGCAACCTCTGGAGGTGCTCCGAGATTAAGAAGATCTGGTAATCCATCATAATAGCCTTGGGAATAGATTGGCCTGTCTGGACCAAAGGAATTAATATCCTCATGACAACGCAGGGGTTCTTCCAAGCTAGTCCCAGCCTGAGACGCTAAGAACCAATCGGAGGGATCCGCATCTGCCAGGCTAATAGCAGGTCTGTCTGTTTCTTCTTCCTACAATAAATGACATATCAGAAGCACAAAGTTATTACTCTAAAATGGTAAACAAATCACTCGAACAAACTTTTTAGCAACACACCACAGAATGACAAACAGATGCTGTATAAATTTGGTATTTGCGTCTACTAGCTTCCAAATCGGCTATATGCAGATCAACTTCGAAATCCTCAATTGCTTAAAGCTGTGCGCTGTTGCAATTTCCTTTTTGTAAATATACAATAACTTCATCAAGTATTATTGGTCTTCTGTCTACTGTATCTTACTGAGAACTGGTTTAATCAAAGGTTAGATCTAACTCAGCAAATTTCACATGTCAGTGATTTACCTGGTACTGCAAGTTGGGACTGTTTTGCTTCTGCTCGGTTTCACATTTTTTCAATAAAGTCTGCTCAGTTTCACATGGACTATTATTTGGGCGACATGGCTGTGGGGTCTTTGCCTTTGGAGTTTTTGGATAGTCCCTTGCAGCAAATGCATCAGATGCTTCGTTAGCCATTTCTGGTTCATACTTGTCCACCTGATTTGTCTTCAATTGATAAAAGATTTTGCACACAACAAACTCCCCGACTTTTTCATTCTCCTCTAGCCCAAGATGGTACTGATGCATCACCCAGTCAGCTTTATCAGGTTTGCCACCTGTTTGTGAACTTTTGTACAGAACCAATATTTTCTTCCACCCTTTTATAACACCATTGTCATATATGACTTTTGATTTACCCGTCTTGTGCCATCTCACATGCTCATCAGAAGTGCTATAATCGCTGTTGCTGATCCTTCGACGCTTGCGCTGGCCACAACCATACGCATTTGAAACTCTATGGAAGAAATGAGCGCTCCTTCCATCTTTCTTTGTGCCTATAAGAACGAGAAGTGCCCAGTTAGTACATGAATAAACAAATAAATACTCCTATAGCATCTCAACAAGAGAATCCCCTACCAGGAAGATTTTCAGGATGTGAATAGCAGATCCCTTCATCATTCTCCACAGTTGGAATAAATTCATCAAGGAACATATGGGGCTCTGAACCTCCAACGCCAATTTTCTGTTCTAAATGCTTGAGCAATTCCAAATCAGATGGATCAAACTTCACACCAGCTGGTAGCCCAGGCCACTGTATAGCAACCTGCAAATGATGAAATGTGGTGAAGTGTATTTTAGAATGTGTAACACGGCACCCTCAAATGTGAGCTGAAATGGGTTGCATTTTGCAAGCATCTGTAGTTCTGAAGCTTATGTGAGTTAATACCCAAACATCTATTTCCAACCAAGAATTCTTCACCACGTTTCGCCACTTGGCTGATGGGGACTTGGGGGCCTATGGAGTATTGACACGTGCATTAGTTTGGGAGGCTGGGGGGTAGAAATCGCGTGTGGCCGTAGGTTTCCTCAGAAAATTTTCTTAACGTGATTCGCCCTTCCGTGTGCACTTTAGGGTGGATCTTACAATTTTGGTGGCGAGCAAGCTAGGTTTCTTTTATCTGTTTTTCTGATTCGACTAAGTATTAATTTCTCACATAATAGGATTGCATTACTATTTAATACAACTGATTGTTCAATGCCTATTTGTACTTAACTGATTATACAATTGTTTCATTTAGTTAGTGAATAACTTCTACAAACATTTTTATACTGAAATAATAACCAGTTAATTTGTTTTACTTGTGCTGCATGATTTTCCCATCTTGCTATTATCTAAAAATTGGTATTTAATTATTTGTCAAAATTTTATTCTACCACTTTGATGGATCTTCTACCACTTGATGAATCTGTCTATTTTTGACTCTCTATTTAATTAGTTGATTATACAATGGCTTTATTTAGTTAGTGAAAAACGATCTATTTTTTTACTGAAATCATATACCAATTTTTTATTTGTGCTGCATGATTTTCCCATTTTGTTATATTTAAAATTGATATTGATCTATCTAAAATTTATTTTACCATTTGATGAATATATGTTATCTTTGATCCTCTATTTTTGAAGAGGTTTCTGTGGGCGGATGTTTTTTTGAATTCTTTTTTACGTTCATTGGACTAATCTGTGGCTGTCACGTGCATTATCTGGGATTTGGTTGGGAACGTTTTCTGGGGTGGATTACCAATTGTTTGTTGATGGGTGACCCATGTTTGGTTGTTGAGTGGGTGTAATCGGCTTCTTTCTTACGTTGCTAGCTACCTTTTGCATGATAACTCACACGACGCAAGATATGACCACGTGTTCCCATGCATGCAGTTGCGCCCCGCCGCTAAAATCGTAAGGTGTGGTTGCTTCTCGATACCGCTGATGGGGAACGGAGCATGTAATTCAAAAAAATTCTACGCTCACGCAAGATCTATCCATGGAGATGCATCGCTACGAGAGGGGGGAGTGTGTCTACGTACCCTCGTAAAATTCAAAGCCTTATTGATGTTCAGCCTAGAATCATGGAAAGCACAGAATGTCCACTGCACCATGTTTCCTTATTTGCTACCATCGGCAATACATCTAACTTAGGCAGCTACCAACACAGAATAAATGATCTGTGAACTACTCATGACAGAAGCAGGTTTTCAGTAAGGGTGCACCAAAAAGTAAAGAAGATAAGTTCTCCTTGCAAGGTACGAACTTGTATAAGTAGAAGGGGATCACAAAAAGATTTTCATGTACTTACATCACTGTTATCAATGATATGTTTGCAGTTCGGGCATTCCCTGCATGCTTCTGCACCCAGTTCACTTATCTGGCGATTCGAGCAGTTGTCATTCCTAATTTTCTTGGCAACACCCCTGCAAGTTATAAGCCATGACCTACAGCAAAGTAATTACATAGCATTACATTAAGGCGACCAGCATAATGCCAATTAAGATGACCTGTAGATAAACAAGTAGTTCTACCTTGCCAAATACATACAAATATATTAAGGTGACCAGGATGATGTTAATTAAATGACCAGTACATAAGACAGTAGTTCTACATGATAAAAAAAGACACAGTAACTGTGGAATTCGGAGATATAATACGTCAAGAAGGAATAATATGGAACTATTGACAGTCGTAAGCCGTGTATAAAAACATAAAAATACTAGGGTATCTCGATAATTAGATTGACGACTGTTTACGCTGTTCTTAGAAAGCAAAACATTGACAGGACACTATTGACTGAACAATATTACATAACAGAGTGATGAGACAAACAAGCTATGTGCTGCAACAGAGTTAACCTGATCATGTGTTGGATATCTATCTATATTGACCAATTAAGCTAGAACATAAGTAACCTTAGACATATTAAGAAAGCAAGCACTTTCAATGTCATCACATTGTTCTATCAATGACTCAATGTACCAGGGCAGGCTTTGCAAATGTACTAATGTGAACAGGATAATGTTATTTATAAAGGTCAGTACATAAGACAATGGTGCTACATGGTAAAAATGAGACGGTAGCTGAAGAACTTGAAGATATAATACGTCAATCAGGAACAATATGGAACTGTTGACAATCAGTAAGTTGTGTGCACAAGACATTGGATATTTCAATTGACGTCCTGTTTACGCTGTTCTTAGAAAGCAAAACATTGACAGGACACTATTGACTGAACAATGCTACATAACAGAGTGATGAGACAAACAAGCTATGTGGTGCAGCGGAGTTAATCTGATCATGTGTTGGGTATCTGTATTGACCAATTAAGCTAGAACATAACTAAGCTTAGACATATTAAGAAAGCAAGCATTTTCAATGTCATCACATTCCTCTATCAATGACTCAATGTACCTGGCAGGCTTTGCAAATGTACTAGAAGAAACCGCAACAGATCATCTACTTCACACTACACTGTAAGAAACTCACAGTCCTCGCAAATAATTCATGAGCGTTGAAACAATAGGAGCGGGTGACACTATCGTATGGGCACACGGTAGGGAACTGCTAGCACTATTGTCGAGAGTAGGTACCTGGGAATCCTATAGTGCTGCTACGCAGTAGGACGGGTCGAACCCTACTGTCGTGTATTCAGAAAAAAAATGGTTGTACACGCAGGTTTGATGCTGAGATTGGATTCAGTGCGTCGTTTTGTACACTACCGACAATTACCAAAGGCATACCGCCAGTCCCGTTTCAAAACTTAGTCTCATGGTTAGTAGAGACAGTAGGTATCGCGGAATCCTATCGAGCTGGCACACAGTAGGGCGGATCGGACCCTACTCTCCATATCTACGAACGGTTGCATAGGCATTCTCAATCGCAGGGTAGAACAAATAGCTGCATCGCTACAGGAAAGTTCGTTTCCGGAGCAATCGGCGGATGGTACAGTTCCTCCGTGCCGTGGGAAAGGGGACAACATCTCAGGCAAGAAAACATAATAGATATAACTAGGAACCCAAACAAGAGTGCTGAAATGTGGATATCCGGAATAATCGAACAAGCCCTAAGCAACAGTGACTAGGGTATCTCGATAATTCGATTGACGACTGCTTACGCTGTTCTTAGAAAGCAAGACATTGACAGGACAACTATTGACTGAACAATGCTACATAACAGAGTGATGAGACAAACAAGCTATGTGCTGCAACGGAGTTAACCTGATCATGTGTTGGATATCTATATTGACCAATTAAGCTAGAAAATAAGTAAGCTTGGACATATTAAGAAAGCGAGCACTTTCAATGTCATCACATTGCTCTATCAATGACTCAATGTACCAAAGCAGGCTTAGCAAATGTACAGGATAGTGTTATTTATAAAGGTCAGTACATAAGACAGTGGTGCTACATGGTAAAAATGAGACAGTAGCTGCAGAACTCGAAGATATAATATGTAAATCAGGAAGAATATGGAACTATTGACAATCAGTAAGCTGTGTGTAACAAGACATTGGATATTTCAATTGACATCCTGTTAGCGCTGTTCTTAGAAAGCAAAACATTGACAGGACACTATTGACTGAACAATGCTCCATAACACTATAACAGAGTGATGAGACAGACAAGCTATGTGGTGCAACAGAGTTAACCTGATAATGTGTTGGGTATCTGCATTGACCAATTAAGCTAGAACATAACAAAGCTTAGACATATTAAGAAAGCAAGCATTTTCAATGTCATCACATTGCTCTATCAATGACTCAATGTACCTGGGCAGGCTTTGCAAATGTACTAGAAGAAACCGCAACTGATCATCTACTTCACACTACACTGTAAGAAACTCACAGTCCTTGCAAACAATTCATGATCATTGAAACAATAGGTAGCGGGTGACACTATCATATGGGCACACAGTAGGGAACTGCTAGCGCTATCGTCGACAGCAGTGGCGGAGGACCCAGTAGGGCAAGGCATGGCGGCCGCCCTACCTTAATTTGTCCCGCGCAGGCTGGGCGCAGGGCGGCGCATCGGCACGACGGTGTTGCCGGTGACGAGCGATCAAAGCCTGCCCTACCTCAACTTTTGTCCGTCCTCCGCCACTGGTCGACAGTAGGTACCCTGGAACCCTATAGTTGGAACCCTATAGTGCTGGTACGCAGTAGGGCTGGTCGGACCCTACTGTCGTGTATTCAAAATAAATAAATTGGTAGTACATTCAGGTTTGATGTCGAGATTGGATTCGGTGCGTCATTTTGTACGCTACCGACAATTACCAAAGGCATACTGCCATTCCCGTTCCAAACTTTAGTCTCGTGGTTAGTAGAGGCAGCAGGTATCGTGGAACCCTATCGAGCTGGCACACAGTAGGGCGGATCGGACCCTACTGTCGAAATCTACGAACGGTTGCATAGGCATTCTCGATTGAAAGGTAAAACAAATAGCTGCATCGCTGCTACAGGAAAGTTCGCTTCCGGAGCAATCGACGGACGGTACATTTCCTCCCTGCCGTGGGAAAGGAGAGAATTGAACAATCGAAACTAGAGTGCTGAAATGTGGGTATCCGGAACAATCGAACAAGCCCTAAGCAACAGTGACAGAGTACAAGTAACTGAAGAAAGGGGGCGACCTTGCCATCGCGGCCGCGTGTACGGATGGCCAATCGGAGCTGCGGGCGCAGAACGCCGCGACGATCGGCAAGCCCGACGGAACCAGGACACGGGAAACCCTAATCGGTCGGCGCGGCGCGGCGGGCGGGTGCCTGCTGTGCTGCTGCCCTTGCTCCGGTCGGTCTCCTCTCCCGCACTCGCTCTGCTCGGTCCAGTGGTGCCAAGTGGCCTCTGCTCCCCCGCCTCCTCGCTAGTAATGGCGGGAGGGCGCGGTTGGAGGAAGGGTCGCGGTAGGAGCGCCGAGCGAGGTCGGAAGGGACGGGGACCTGTGTCCGACGCCTCCGCTCCGCTCCGCGGTTTCCTCTCGCTTTTCCGCCTCGGGAAACCCCAAAAACCCCTGCCCCGCTGCCGCAGTGGCCGTTGTGGTTTCCTTCCTTGGCAAGCCGAACGCGGTCCCCCCCGTCCCCCCCACACAACACATTAATGCTCGGCTACTGGACTGGACCGCCCGTCTTCTCTAAATGGGTAGCAACGCGGCACATCTCATATGATATAGCCCAGCCCACACCAGTCAAGCTATCTGCTCACAGTTGGGATCATGCAAGAGTGAATTTGCATGTGTCCCATCGATTCCTCTAAATTGACCCCGATGTTCTAAAAAGAACAAAAATTAATTCCCTGAAAAGATGTGTCCCCATAATTGTACGTTCTAAACAAAAATGTGCCACAAAAAAATGCGCATTTGTAAAACGTTAGACTCACCTAAAAAAGAGGAATGGTTAGACTTCAGTGACCTTACTCGGCTTGGGCACATAAATGTACTCATTGGTGTTTGCCCAATTTTCTTCTTCTATATGAAAAGACAGAGCTTTGGTCGGTCACTAAAAGAAGTAAACCATTTCTTTCCGGTATGTCCCCGTTCGCCGATGGTTGCAACCAGCTGTAAAAGCCAGGACGGGGGCTGATGGTTGGAGACAGTATTTGTTCCAAGAGAATAGAGGAGTTATTTGGTGCGTCGTTGTGGTATCTTATGTGTTTCGGCCTCGGTGTCAGATGGTGGTTGTTGTTTGAACCTTTTGCGAGCTCTTATTCTGCGCTGAAACCGTAGAACTATCGCTATAACACTCACAAGGGCTGGCCCATGAAGCTCTCGCTCGCTTAGCTTAGCTCGCTGCTCCTCTCGTTCGCTTAGTTTTTTTTCGCTCGTCCCACTTCTAGTTCAGGAAAAACTGGCTATCTTTTTTCAATTGAAAAGGTAGATTAATTGAAATATGTTCAAAGAATTTAAAAAATATTGTGAATCTAAAAATCCATGAATTTTAGAAAACATTCATGAACTTAAAATTTATTTATGGATTTAATAAAATGATCACATATAAAATAAGTTTTCAAATTTAAAAGATATTCGCAAACGTACAAAATGTCCACATATTTAATAAATATTAATGAATCTGAAAAAAGGGATTTAAAAAATTGTAACGGCACAAATTTTAATAAGCGCTCATGAATAAAAATGCGAAAAATAAAAATAAAAACACGAATTTAATAAATATTAATGAATCTGCAAAAGGGAATTTAAAAATGTTTTGTTTCTTATTAATCTATCTACTATCCCTATAAAAATACGAAGTGCGGAGATCCAAATCAATCATGTCCATCCATACATTAGATTCTACGGCCCCTGATATTTCGATCTTTAGTGCTAATTGCAATTAGCGACGCCTCTCCAATCGCACGTCTGCTTATGCTCCCCTCGAGCAAACGGTTACGTCCCAAAAAAAAGACACGGCCTCCTCGCCGCACGAACTTCTCCCTGTACAGCTCGCACGCCGTCCGCCCGGCCCTCGATCCACGCCAACTTCCTCGCACGCGCCGCCGCCAGCGCGACGTCCGCGACGATACCCGCCACCCCTCGATCCTCGTCGCCGTTCGCAACAACACGGCCGGGACTCGCCGCGGCCCTGCCGCCCCTCGGTCCTCACCGCCGTCCGCAACAGCACGGCCCTGCCGCTCCTAGCTCCTCGCCCCCGTACGCAACAACACGGCCCTGCGGCTCGTCGGTCCTCTCCGCCGTCCGCAAGCCCACACGGCCGCCCTGTCGTGAGAGCTAACAACCATTATAAGCTCAGGCCGGCGGGGATGTGCCGGGACGAGCCTCACACGTGACGGCCCGTGAACGACCTTCACGGGCGATGAACTGGCGCACTCGCGTGCAGGCCTGTTGGGTATTAGACGGAGCGATCCTCACGTCATGGGCTGGCCGAGTCTACTACCCCTATAAAAACACGAAGTGCGGAGATTCAAATCAATCATGTCCATCCATACATTAGATTCTATGGCCCGTGATGTTTAGATCTTTAGTGCTAATTGCAATTAGCGACGGCTCTCCAATCGCACGTCTGCTTATGCTCCCCTCGAGCGAACGGTTACGTCCCAAAAAAAGACACGACCTCCTCGCCGCACGAACTTCTCTCTGTACAGCTGGCACGCCGTCCGCCCGGCCCTGGATCCACGCCAACTTCCTCGCACGCGCCGCCGCCAGCGCGACGTCCGCGACGATACCCGCCGCCCCTCGATCCTCGTCGCCGTCCGCAACAACACGGCCGGGACTCGTCGCGGCCCTGCCGCCCCTCGGTCCTCACCGCCGTCCGCAACAGCACGGCCCTGCCGCTCCTAGCTCCTCGCCCCCGTACGCAACAACACGGCCCTGCGGCTCCTCGGTCCTCTCCGCCGTCCGCAAGCCCACACGGCCGCCCTGCCGTGAGAGCTAACAGCCATTATAAGCTCAGGCCGGCGGGGATGTGCCGGGACGAGCCTCACGCGTGACGGCCCGTGAGCGACCTTCATGGGCGATGAACTGGCACACTCGCGTGCAGGCCTGTTGGGTACGTATTAGACGGAGCGATCCTCACGTCGTGGGCTGGCCGAGATCTGCACCTCCGTCGGCGGATCGATGGGGGTCTTGGCAGCGATGGCAGGCATCGACGGATCGGAGCGCACGGTCTGAAGCTGCGGTTCTTCGGCCAGGAAGACAAGGCAGACATCTTGGCGCTCGCATGGACGGAGGGCGAAGCAGATTGGTCCGACCAAAAGTGGCCTAGCGAGCGTCTTGGTCTGTGCGGCGCGGCAGCTGAAGTTCGCCGTCGCGGTGGCCTCCGCTGCAGGTCTTCGTTCCGAGATAGCTAGCTTGAAGCAACTGCTAGATGGAGAGAGATCATGGCGGAGCAGACACCGATGGGGTCCAAACAGAATTGTGAGGGGCCTGATCGTATCTCTGTCGGTGCTGGCACTCTCCCGAAGCTGGCGACATTCCTCGGCAAGAAACAAAAAACAAAACCAAGGTGTCTGATGTTGTTGCCGCTCAGATTTACAACCTGCCTCCTGTGTTTGACTTCGATCATTTTGATGGAGAACTGTAGAATTTCACCATAGGTCAATTGGTGGTTTACAGAACAACATTGTGACTTCTGTTACTAGCAAAGTGACATGCAGTACATGATTGTTGATCGTTTAGTATCTCTCATCTACAATAAGAAATGCTTATCTGATGTTTCTTCCACATGGTGAGCTATTTATGCTGTATGCGATTCTTACTCTTGGTAGAATTCTAAATATAAGTCCACTGCCCACTTCAGTTAATTTGAATGGCTCAATTTGGGTCCATGATTCACGCATTAGTTGGCATGGCTAGGTGAAACTATGAATGACAATATGGAACTTGATTATGCAGGATCCAAAGTTCAAGTTCTTGTGACCCAGTGTCCCCTTCCATAGTTGTATCATTGCGACCAACCATTGTTTGCCTACTTGGAGAACAAACAAACCTTTTTCAGTTAGGGAGGAGACATAATTGTTGGAAATATGCCCTAGAGGCAATTAATAAAATGGTTATTATCATATTTTCCTGTTCATGATAATGGTTTATTATTCATGCTAGAATTGTATTGACCGGAAACTAAATACATTTGTGGATAGATAAACAAATACTACGTCCCTAGTATGCCTCTACTAGACTAGCTCATTGATCAAAAGATGGTTAAGGTTTCCTGACCATAGACATGAGTTGTCATTTGATAACGGGATCACATCATTAGGAGAATGATGTGATGGACAAGACCCAACCGTTAGCATAGCATATGATCGTTCAGTTTATTGCTACTGCTTTCGCTATGTCAAATACATGTTCCTCCGACCATGAGATCTGTTGGGAAACGTAGTAGAAAACAAAAAAAAAACGCCCTACGCAACACCCAAGATCACTATGAAGTTGCATAGAGGTTTGGATCAACGATCGTTAACGACTCCGGAGTGCAGCGGAAGAAGATGAGTCGGTGTAGATCGAACTTGGAGTTCCACGAACGTAGTGGTACTTGAAGTCCCTCGTTCGTAGTGGTACTTGACGTCCCTCGTTCGTTGATGATGATACCACGAACGATCCCTCGAACTAAGGCCGAACGTACGGCCTCTCTACTTGATTCGCAAGCGTTCGGTCTTCATGATCCGGCAGCGCTTCGCCGTCCAGAACTTGTCGCCGCCGGAGAATTAGAGGGAGGAGATTAGAGCCACACGGGGCTTCTAATTATGAGGATTAGAGGTGTCTAGGGTTTGCTCTAATTAGTCTAATTAGACCAACTAGAACTAGCACTAGATGAACTAGAGGAGGCTCTAAAACTTATGTTCCAATAGGGTGGAAAACCTCTAGTATATATAGGATTGGGGGGGAAGAGGGGCTGCCACCAAGGGGAAAGTCCCCCTTGGTGCGCCGGCCTAGGGGGTGGGAGTAGGACTCCCACCCCAAGTAGGATTCGGCCCCCCCCTATAGGAAAGGGGGGGCGCCACCCTTGTTGGGCCCTTGTGGCCCAACTCCTTCTCCACCTCTTGGCCTTATTTGGCCCGTTGATATTAAATTAAATATATTATTGTTCTAAACATTTTTAGACCATTATATATATAATTTAACATCTCCGGAAACATTTTCCACCTATATATATTTTATCGGTAATACCCGGTATTACCCGATATTCACCGAAACCCTTCCGGTGACCCCGAAACGCTTCCGGAACCTCTCGGAACTATTCCGAATATTAATGAAACTATTTCATAAATATATTCTCATCACTCTCGTCCTACTAACACTCAGCAGATCGTAATTACCTTAAGCTTGTGACCCCGTAGGTTCGGTAAATCATAAGTATGAACAAAACCCCTTTGTTCAATGACCGATAGCGGAACCGTGGACATCCATATCAGTCCCTATGATTACACGAATGATATTCAAGCGAACCTTGGTTATCATGTGATGTCCCCTTTGCTTCGCGATACTTTACAAAACCCGGTGTGCATCAGTATCCTCCTAAGTCATCACCATGCTTACTTATACCGTTGCTCCCGTTACCGGCTTTGTTTTCTTTTCTCGTTGACGTGTTCCGACATCCCCGTGACGTAGTCACCTGTGTCTGGACAGACGATGATGGATGTCGTCACACCGAGAGGGCCCTAGAAATATCTCTCCATCGTCGGAGGAGCAAATCCCACTTTTGAGCTGTTCGGTTACTTGTCAAACTTTCCGGTGTGCCTGTAAGCTGTCGTTATGATCATCTAGTTACAGATGACGTTTGAGCAGCCCCAAAGCTCACCTTCCGGTAAGAAGTGACCAAGACACTCTCATGGTCAAAGGAACTAAGAACACATGCTAACACTCCGTGTTATAACAGATGATATAAGACGATATGATCATACAGATAACAAACAAGAATTGGGTCTGTTCAATATGATCATTCTTCTAACATCATACCCTCAAAGTTGTGTTAGGACTATCGTTACTCCTAACGATATCCTAAGATCCGGAAAACGTGATCACCAACAACACTTGAGCCAGTCTTAGAGGCTAGACCGAGAACACTTCATTTACCGTTTATCGTTCCACACGTGCATATGAGTTTTCCACTGAATTGCATATTCCAGGATCATAGCAGTTATAGCATGAAACATAAACTCTTAATTATGAATAACGGAAATATAATAATACAATATTATTGCCTCTAGGGCATATTTCCAACAGTCTCCCACTTGCACTAGAGTCAATAATCTAGTTGCATATCTTAAACACTTATGGCTTGTCCAGTGTTGTTCATGCTATGCTTATGGTAGACCTTTTGTCACTTGTTTTGACATGTTCAAAACATTTCATTATTTGTGTTCAGTGTTGTCTGATATATGGATTTTAATCCATATTACCAAAATCTAAACATTTTATTCAAAATAAAATATTATAGAATATAATGTACAATTAGAATTATACTAATTATATCAAGACTCTTCTTGATATTTGGTTTCATTATATTTGGATCACCCATTATATCAAGACTCTTCTTGATTAGTTATATCCATAATATAATTTTATGGGTTTATACAATTGTTTGTATCATCCAATTTTACCAAGACAATTCTTGATAAGAATATCTAATGTTTCAAATTTTATCAAGACACCTCTTGATACAGACAACATTTGAAACTTCTAATGTTTCATAACACATATCCTTACTGTAGTAGATCCAACAATATAGTTCAACATAATTTACATTTGCTTGATAACATATCAATTATAAAGTTGCCATTCATTCAACAAATGAATCAATACTTTATACTTAAAACAATATAATTGTTTCATAGATATCTGTTACTAACTCTTAGTAATACTCATTGGCCCTTTATATTATAACTATCAAGATGAAAAATTCATCTACTCATGCTTATCAATAACCATAAGCATCTAGCTATTTGACTTTTGTAAGAAAACAATTTTCTAAAAACTTTTTCAAATAATAGCTCAATTAGTCATCTTGATCTATCTTTATAGTTCCTTTTATGACTAATATTCTTGCCTTATATTGATGAAAATTTATTACAAAACACTTTGTTTTGTGCTAGAAGCTATACAATTTTATTTAAATATATCACATATATTAGAAATTATATATATATATAGCTCCCACTTAATTTTACAAAACCATTTTGTATGTGCTATTAAGAAATTATATATAAATTCATTTTAATATATCTTACATATATTTTAGAATTTCTTTATAACTCCCACTGAGTTTTATATACATAAAACATTTGATTAAGATCAAATCTTAACACTAACTCACTTGTAATTCTCTTCAAAACTATTTTGCAATTTGCACATTTATCCGGTATGCTGAGGATTTCAAAATCTTTCCTGGTTGTATCATTCATACATCCTTTTTCCTTTATTCAAGGAAAAATTATTTTGATGTCCTTTGCATATACTTCAAACCCCTTTTTGAAATTAAGTTCTGAACTTAATTAAATTTCATTCCGGTGTGCATGGCTTAGAATCTTTCCTTTGAGCTAGGCACCACTATTCCTTCTATGTAGTATATATATAATTTCATCTTCATCTAAGATGATTGAACTTTCTCAGGAATAATATCTATTAATCCTGTTTCAGTTACAAGTTCATGTTTTACTATATCCAATATAGTAAATTATTTAGCAAATAATCTTATTGGAACATGTTTCCATTTGATAATTTTGCTAATCTTTACAAAAGATTCATTAATCTTTATATTGAGCTTGTACTGTCTTCCCACGTACTTCTTTGATAGAAAAACTATTTCCGAGAAAGTGTTCATCTGTCACAAACATTTTGTATTTATGAACATTTTAGCAGAAAGAATTCAAAATGTCATTATATATTCTACAATTAATCATCTGGTTTACAACACCATAACTCATATGGTCCAGATATGAAAGCGGTGCTTTTATTAAATGTATATCCTGCTGTTTCAATTAATTCCCCAAAATTAATAAATGCAGATCAGTAAAATAATTCTTTAATTATATTTTGCTAAACTTTTGACTTTGATAATTTTTCTTCAAACCCTTTTGAAGAACTCTTTTATCATCTTGTCAAAATGATGATTTCCTTCATTATATTTGAACATTTCAAATTATATATTCTGAATTTTGTTTGAATCTTTTCAAACATATTTCAGAATTACTTTAAGTAATTCGAATTTACTTAAATTATAATGAAGGAAAAACTCCACCGCGCCCTGGATTATTCTATCGGAATTTCATACATCAACATGTATTCTTTCATATGATTCAAAATCAAATGCTTCATCCATATGAAGATTATTATTCCAGTATAATCTCGCAGTGTCACTTAAAGTGATTTTCATCAAATTTTAAAAAATTCCACCGCGCCCTGGATTGCTCTGTTGAATTCATACATCAATATGTATTCTTTCATATGATTCAAAATCAAATACTTCATCCATATGAAGACTATTATTCCAATATAATCCCGCACTGTCACTTAAAGTGATATTCATCAATCTTCTCAAGATGTTTAGCATTTTAATGTTACTTGATTCAAGATTTATGAATGCACCATCAAACTGTGGTAAATCCAAACACATTCTTATAACCACTTCAACAACTATTGTTAAAAACTTTATAAGAATAACTGTTGCATAATCCATAACAAAAATGTTTCACACAACTCTGGAACGTAATAACTATTATTCGATCCTAAGATAAATCTTGAAGATAAACTTGTTGGGGACGTAGCAAGAATTTCAAAAAAATTCTATGCTTCAACCAAGGTCAATCTATGGATATACATGCTACGAGAGGGGAGATCGTCTTCATACCCTTGAAGATCGCTAAGCGGAAGCATTACTAGAACGTGGTTGAAGTAGTCGTACACGCGGCGATCCAAATCGCGGATGATCCGACGAAGTACCGAACAGACGGCACCTCCGCGTTCAGCACACGTACAGCCCGGGGAAGTCTCCACCTTCTTGATCTAGCAAGGAAGATAGGAGAAGTAGAGGGAAGCTCTGGCAGCACGACGGTGTGGTGTCGATGGAGCTCATGGTGTTCCGGCAGGGCTTCGCCAAGCACTGCGGGGAGGAGGAGGAGTTTGAGGGGGGCTACGCCAACAATGGGGTGCTGCTACCCTCCCACCTCCCCTCTATATATAGGCCAAGGGTGGAGGGGCGCCGGCCCCCTCAGATCCAATCTGAGGAGGGGTGGCGGCCAAGGGGGGAAACTTGCCCCCCAAGCAAGGTGGGGGCGCCCCCTTAGGGTTTCCCCCTCAAACCCTAGGCGCATGGGCCCTAGGGGGTGGTGCCCAGCCCACCTAGGGGCTGGTTACCCTCCATATTCAGCCCATAAGGCCCTCCGGGCAGGTGGACCCTCCCGGTGGACCCCCGGAACCCTTTCGGTGGTCCCGATACAATACCGATAACCCCCGGAACACTTCCGGTGACTGAATAAGGACTTCCCATATATAATTCTTTACCTCCGGACCATTCCGGAACTCCTCGTGACGTCCGGGATCTCATCCGGGACTCCGAACAACCTTCAGTCACCAACGTGTATTTCCCATTACTACTCTAGCGTCACCGAACGTTAAGTGTGCAGACCCTGCGGGTTCGGGAATCATGCAGACATGACCGAGACACCTCTCCGGTCAATAACCAATAGCGGGATCTGGATACCCATATTGGTTCCCACATATTCCACGATGATCTCATCGGATGAACCACGATGTCGAGGATTCAGTCAATCCCTGTTGGAAATATGCCCTAGAGGCAATTAATAAAGTGTTTATTATCATATTTCCCCGTTCATGATAATGGTTTATTATTCATGCTAGAATTGTATTGACCGGAAACTTAATACATGTGTGAATAGATAAACAAATACTGAGTCCCTAGTAAGCATATACTAGACTAGCTCGTTGATCAAAAGATGGTCAATGTTTCCTGACCATGGACATGAGTTGTCATTTGATAACGGGATCACATCATTAGGAGAATGATGTGATGGACATGACCCAACCGTTAGCATAGCATATGATCGTTCAGTTTATTGCTATTGCTTTCACTATGTCAAATACACGTTCCTCTGACCATGAGATCATGCAACTCCCGGATACCGTAGGAATACTTTGGGTGTATCAAACGTCACAACGTAACTGGGTGATTATAAAGGTGCACTACAGGTATCTCCGAAAGTGTTTGTTGAGTTGGCATGGATCAAGATTGGGATTTGTCACTCCAACTATCGGAGAGGTATCTCTGGGCCTTCTCGGTAATACAGCATCATAGAAGCCTTGCAAGCACCGTGACTAAAGGGTTAGTTGCAAGATGACGTATTACGGAACGAGTAAAGAGACTTTCCGGTAACGAGATTGAACTAGGTATTGGATACCGACGATCGAATCTCGGGAAGTAACATACCGCCAGACAAAGCGAATAACGTATGTTGACATATGAGGTTCAACCGATAAAGATCTTCGTGGAATATGTAGGAACCAATATGAGCATCCAGGTTCCGCTATTGGTTATTGACCGGAGAGTCGTCTCGGTCATGTCTACATCATTCCCGAACCCGTAGGGTCCGCACACTTAAGGTTCGATGACGATATAGTATTATATGAGTTATGTGATTGGTGACCGAATGTTGTTCGGAGTCCCGGATGAGATCACGGACATGACGAGGAGTCTCGGAATGTCCGAGAGGTAAAGATTCATATATTGAAAGGTAGTATTCGGTCACCGGAAAAGTTCCGGAAGGTTCCGGATATTTTATCGGAGTACCGGGGGGTTACCGGAACCCCCCGGGGGCCACATGGGCCTCATGGGCCACGTAGGGGAGGAACACCAGCCCACAAGGGGCTGGTGCCCCCCTAGGGCCAATCCGAATTGGGCCAGGGGTTGGGGGGCCGGCCCCCCCTTCCTTCTCCCTCTTCCCCTCCTACCAAGTAGGAATCCTACTTGGAGTAGGATTGGGGGGGGGGGGGGCGCCGGCCTATGGGAGGAATCCCTAGGGGGATTCGGCCTCCCTAGGGCGCAGCCCCCTGGGCTGCCTCCTCCCCCCTCCCTCCTTTATATACAGAGGGGGGCACCCCTTGGAGACACACAATTGTTCCATGCCTTGTGCGGTGCCCCCCCGACCACCGTATTACGCCCTGGTCATATTTTCGGAGAGCTTAGGCGAAGCCCTGCCGGAATCCCTTCACCGTCACCGTCGCCACGCCGTCGTGCTGACGGAACTCATCTACTACCTCGACGTCTTGCTGGATCAAGAAGGCGAGGGACGTCACCGAGCTGCACGTGTGTAGAACTCGAAGATGCCGTACGTTCGGTACTCGATCGGTGGAGCTCGAAGGATCGTTCGACTACATCAACCGCGTTGTGAGACGCTTCCGCTAATGGTCTACGAGGGTACGTAGACACACTCCCCCCTCTCGTAGCGATGCATCTCCATGGATAGATCTTGCGTGAGCGTAGGAATTTTTTTGAAATTCATGCTCCGTTTCCCAACAGTGGCATCATGAGCCAGGTTTATGCGTAGATGTGATTTGCACGTGTATAACACAAGTGAGTTGTGGGCGTGGGTGTATACATATTTCTTGCCGTTACTAGTTGTTACTTGATTCGGCGGTATTGTGAGATGAAGCGGCCCGGACCGACATTACGCGTACGCTTACGCGAGACTGGTTTCACCGTTGTTGCACTTGCTGCATAAAGGTGACTGGCGGGTGTCTGTTTCTCTCACTTTAGTTGAATCGGTTTCAATGAAGAGGGTTCTTTTAGAAGATCAAAAAGCAATCACTACACCACATTGTGGTTTTGCGTAGGTAAGAACGGTTCTTGCAAACCCGTAGCAGCCACGTAAAACTTGCAACAACAAAGTAGAGGACGTCTAACTTGTTTTTGCAGGGTATGCTGGTGATGTGATATGGTCAAGACATGATGTGATATAAGTTGTTGTATGAGATGATCATGTTTTGTAAGTTATCAGGCAACCGGCAGGAGCCTTATGGTTGTCTCTTTATTGTATGCAATGCCAACGCTATGTAATTGCTTTACTTTACCGCTATGAGTTAGTAGTAGTAGTAGTAGCAATAGTCGGCGAGACGACCACGACGCTACGATGGAGATCAAGTTGTCACGACGCTACGATGGTGATCAAGGTGTCAACCCGGCAACGATGGAGATCATGACGGTGCTTTGCTGATGAAGATCAAAAGCACAAGATGATGATGGCCATATCATGTAACATATTGAATTGCATGTGATGTTAATTCTTTTATGCATCTTATTTTGCTTAGGACGACGGTAGCATTATAAGATGATCCCTTCACTAAATTTCAAGATAAGTGTTCTCCCCAAGTATGCACCGTTGCGAAGGTTCGACGCTTCGAAGCACCACGTGATGATCGGGTGTGATAGATTCTTTCGTTCGCATACAACGGGTGTAAGCCAGTTTTACACACACAGAATACTTGGGTTAAACTTGACGAGCCTAGCATATACAGATATGGCCTCGGAACACAAGAGACAGAAAGGTCGAACATGAGTCATATAGTAGATATGATCAACATGAAAGATGTTCACCATTGATGAACTGATCCACCTCACATGATGATCGGACGTGGATTAGTTTGATGTGGATCATGTTACACTTAGACAACTTGAGGGATGTTAATCTAAGTGGGAGTTCTTAAGTAATTTGATTAATTGAACTTTAATTATCATGAACATAGTCTAAATAATCTTTGCAATTGTATGTTGTAGATCAATGGCCCGCGCTGTAGTTCCACTGAATTTTAATGCGTTCCTAGAGAAAGCTAAGTTGAAAGATGATGGAAGCAACTATGCGGACTGGGTCCGTAATCTGAGGATCATCCTCATTGCTGCACAGAAGGCTTATGTCCTTGATGCACCGCTAGGTGCTACGCCCCCTGCAGGCTCGACAGCAGATGTTATGAACGTCTGGCAGTCGAGGAAAGATGACTACTCGATAGTTCAGTGTGCCATACTTTACGGCTTAGAACCGGGGCTCCAAAGACGTTTTGAGCACCATGGAGCATATGAGATGTTCCAAGAGCTGAAACTTGTTTTTCAAGCCAATGCCCGGATCGAGAGATAAGATGTCTCCGATAAGTTCTTTAGCTGTAAGATGGAGGAGAATAGTTCTGTCAGTGAGCATATACTCAAAATGTCTGGGTTGCATAACCGCTTGACTCAGTTGGGAGTTAATCTTCCAGATGATTCGGTTATTGACAGAATTCTCCAATCACTGCCACCAAGCTACAAGAGCTTTGTGATGAACTATAATATGCAAGGAATGAACAAGAGTATTTCCGAGCTCTGCGCTATGCTTAAAGCTGCGGAGGTTGAAGTCAAGAAAGAGCATCAAGTGTTGATGGTCAAGAAGGGCACCAGTTTCAAGAAGGGCAAGGGAAAGAAGGGGAACTTCAAGAAGAACGGCAAATCAGTTGCTGCTCCCGAGAAGAAACCCAAGTCTGGACCCAAACCCGAGACTGAGTGTTTCCACTGCAAGGGGACTGGTCACTGGAAGCGGAACTGCCCCAAGTACCTGGCAGATAAGAAGGCTGGCAACGTCAACAAAGGTATATTTGATATACATGTTATTGATGTGTAACTTACCAATGCTCGTAGTAGCACCTGGGTATTTGATACTGGTTCGGTTGCTCATATTTGTAACTCGAAACAGGAGCTACGGAATAAACGAAGATTGGCTAAGGACGAGGTGACGATGCGCGTCGGGAACGGTTCAAGAGTTGAAGTTATCGCCGTCGGCACGCTACCTCTAAATCTACCCTCGGGATTAGTGATAACCCTAAATAATTGTTATTTGGTGCCTGCGTTGAGCATGAACATTATATCTGGATCTTGTTTATTGCGAGACGGTTATTCATTTAAATCAGAGAATAAAGGTTGTTCTATTTTGATGAATAATATCTTTTATGGTCATGCACCGCTTGTGAATGGTTTATTCTTGTTGAATCTCGATCGTGGTGAGACACACATCCATAATATTGATGCCAAAAGACGCAAAATTGATAATGATAGTACCACATATTTGTGGCACTGCTGCTTAGGTCATATTGGTGTTAAACGCATGAAGAAACTCCATGCAGATGGACTTTTGGAATCACTTGATTATGAATCATTTGAGACGTGCGAACCATGCCTCATGGGCAAGATGACTAAGACTCCGTTCTTCGGAACAATGGAGCGAGCAACAGACTTGTTGGAAATAATACATACCGATGTATGCGGTCCGATGAGTGTTGAGGCGCGCAGTGGATATCGTTATGTTCTCACGTTCACAGATGATTTGAGTAGATATGGCTATGTCTACTTGATGAAGCATAAATCTGAAAAATTTGAAAAGTTCAAAGAATTTCAGAGTGAAGTAGAGAACCATTGTAACAAGAAAATAAAGTTCTTACGATCTGATCGTGGAGGAGAATATTTGAGTTACGAGTTTGGCAATCACTTAAGACAATGTGGAATTGTTTCACAGCTCATGCCACCTGGAACATCACAGCGTAATGGTGTGTCCGAACGTCGTAATCGTACTCTATTGGATATGGTGCGTTCTATGATGTCTCTTACCGATTTGCCACTATCATTTGGGGTTATGCATTAGAGACAGCTGCATTCACTTTAAACAGGGCACCGTCTAAATCCGTTGAGACGACACCGTATGAACTGTGGTTTGGTAATAAACCTAAGCTGTCGTTTATGAAAGTTTGGGGATGCGATGCTTATGTCAAAAGGCTTCAGCCAGATAAGCTCGAACCCAAAGCGGATAAGTGCGTCTTCATAGGATACCCAAAGGAGACCGTTGGGTACACCTTCTACCACAAATCCGAAGGCAAAGTATTCGTTGCTAAGAATGGATCCTTTCTAGAGGAGTTTCTCTCGAAAGAAGTGAGTGGGAGGAAAGTAGAACTTGATGAGGTACTTGTACCTCCTCTGGATAGTAGTACATCACAGGAAGAAATTTCTATGACACCGACACAAACCAGAGAAGAAGTTAATGATGATGATCATGAAACTTCGGATCAAGTTACTACAGAACTTCGAAGGTCAACCAGGACACGTTCCGCACCAGAGTGGTACGGAAATCCAGTCTTGGAGGTCATGTTGCTAGACAACGGTGAACCTTTGAACTATGAAGAAGCGATGGCAAGCCCGGATTCCGACAAATGGCTTGAGGCCATGAAATCCGAGATTGGATCCATGTATGAGAACAAAGTGTGGACTTTGGTAGACTTGCCCGATGAACGGCGAGCTATTGAAAATAAATGGATCTTTAAGAAGAAGACGGACGCAGATGGTAATGTCACCGTCTATAAAGCACGACTTGTTGCTAAAGGTTATCGACAAGTTCAAGGAGTTGACTACGATGAGACTTTCTCACCCGTAGCGATGCTTAAGTCTGTCAGAATTATGTTAGCAATTGCCGCGTTTTATGATTATGAAATCTGGCAAATGGACGTCAAAACGGCATTTCTTAACGGATTTCTTAAGGAACAATTGTATATGATACAGCTGGAAAGTTTTGTCGATCCTAAAGGTGCTAACAAAGTGTGCAAGCTCCCGCGATCCATCTATGGACTGGTGCAAGCATCTCGGAGCTGGAATACTCGCTTTGATGAAGTGATCAAAGCGTTTGGGTTTATACAAACTTATGGAGAAGCTTGTATTTACAAGAAAGTGAGTGGGAGCTCTGTGGCATTTCTCATACTATATGTGGATGACATATTATTGATGGGAAATGACATAGAATTTCTGGAAAGCATAAAGGGTTATTTGAACAAAAGTTTTTCAATGAAGGATCTGGGAGAAGCTGCTTACATATTAGGCATCAAGATCTATAGAGATAGATCAAGACGCCTCATTGGACTTTCACAAAGCACATACCTTGACAAGATTTTGAAGAAGTTCAGTCAAAGAAAGGGTTCTTGCTTGTATTGCAAGGTGTAAGATTGAGTAAGATAAAAGCCCGACCACGGCAGAAGATAAAGAGAAGATGAGTGTCATCCCCTATGCCTCAGCCATAGGCTCTATTATGTATGCCATGCTGTGTACCAGACCTGATGTGTGCCTCGCTATTAGCTTGGTGGGAAGGTACCAAAGTGATCCAGGAGTAGATCACTGGACAACGGTCAAGAATATCCTGAAGTACCTGAAAAGGACCAAGGACATGTTTCTCGTTTATGGAGGTGACAAAGAGCTCGTCGTAAAGGGCTATGTCGATGCTACCTTTGACATAGATCCAGATGACTCTAAGTCACAATCTGGATACGTATTTATTCTTAATGGTGGAGCAGTCAGTTGGTGCAGTTCCAAGCAGAGCGTCGTGGCAGGATTTACATGTGAAGCGGAATACATAGCTGCTTCCGAAGCAGCACATGAAGGAGTCTGGATGAAGGAGTTCATATCCGATCTAGGTGTTATACCTAGTGCATCGGGTCCAATGACTATCTTATGTGACAACACTGGAGCAATTGCTATCGCAAAGAAGCCCAGGTTTCACAAGAGAACCAAACATATAAAGCGTCGCCTCAACTCCATTTGGAATTTGATTAAGGATGGAGACATAGAGATTTGCAAAGTACACACGGATCTGAATGTGGCAGACCCGTTGACTAAACCTCTTCCACGAGCAAAACATGATCAGCACCAGAACTCGATGGGTGTTAGATTCATTACAATGTAATTGTCTCTAGTGCAAGTGGGAGACTGTTGGAAATATGCCCTAGAGGCAATTAATAAAGTGTTTATTATCATATTTCCCCGTTCATGATAATGGTTTATTATTCATGCTAGAATTGTATTGACCGGAAACTTAATACATGTGTGAATAGATAAACAAATACTGAGTCCCTAGTAAGCCTCTACTAGACTAGCTCGTTGATCAAAAGATGGTCAAGGTTTCCTGACCATGGACATGAGTTGTCATTTGATAACGGGATCACATCATTAGGAGAATGATGTGATGGACATGACCCAACCGTTAGCATAGCATATGATCATTCAGTTTATTGCTATTGCTTTCACTATGTCAAATACACGTTCCTCTGACCATGAGATCATGCAACTCCCGGATACCGTAGGAATACTTTGGGTGTATCAAACGTAACAACGTAACTAGGTGATTATAAAGGTGCACTACAGGTATCTCCGAAAGTGTTTGTTGAGTTGGCATGGATCAAGATTGGGATTTGTCACTCCAACTATCGGAGAGGTATCTCTGGGCCTTCTCGGTAATACAGCATCACAGAAGCCTTGCAAGCACCGTGACTAAAGGGTTAGTTGCAAGATGACGTATTACGGAACGAGTAAAGAGACTTGCCGGTAACGAGATTGAACTAGGTATTGGATACCGACGATCGAATCACGGGCAAGTAACATACCGCCAGACAAAGGGAATAACGTATGTTGACATATGAGGTTCAACCGATAAAGATCTTCGTGGAATATGTAGGAACCAATATGAGCATCCAGGTTCCGCTATTGGTTATTGACCGGAGAGTCGTCTCGGTCATGTCTACATCATTCCCGAACCCGTAGGGTCCGCACACTTAAGGTTCGATGACGATATAGTATTATATGAGTTATGTGATTGGTGACCGAATGTTGTTCGGAGTCCCAGATGAGATCACGGACATGATGAGGAGTCTCGGAATGTCCGAGAGGTAAAGATTCATATATTGGAAGGTAGTATTCGGTCACCGGAAAAGTTCCGGAAGGTTCCGGATATTTTATCGGATTACCGGGGGGTTACCGGAACCCCCCCGGGGGCCACATGGGCCTCATGGGCCACGTAGGGGAGGAACACCAGCCCACAAGGGGCTGGTGCGCCCCCCCCTAGGTCCAATCCGAATTGGGCCAGGGGTTGGGGGGCCGGCCCCCCCTTCCTTCTCCCTCTTCCCCTCCTACCAAGTAGGAATCCTACTTGGAGTAGGATTGGGGGGGGGGGGGCGCCGGCCTATGGGAGGAATCCCTAGGGGGATTCGGCCTCCCTAGGGCGCAGCCCCTGGGCTGCCTCCTCCCCACTACCTCCTTTATATACGGAGGGGGGGCACCCCTTGGAGACACACAATTGTTCCATGCCTTGTGCGGTGCCCCCCCGACCACCGTTTTACGCCCCGGTCATATTTTCGGAGAGCTTAGGCGAAGCCCTGCCGGAATCCCTTCACCGTCACCGTCGCCACGCCGTCGTGCTGACGGAACTCATCTACTACCTCGACGTCTTGCTGGATCAAGAAGGCGAGGGACGTCACCAAGCTGCACGTGTGTAGAACTCGGAGGTGCCGTACGTTCGGTACTCGATCGGTGGAGCTCGAAGGATCGTTCGACTACATCAACCGCGTTGTGAGACGCTTCCGCTAACGGTCTACGAGGGTACGTAGACACACTCCCCCCTCTCGTAGCGATGCATCTCCATGGATAGATCTTGCGTGAGCGTAGGAATTTTTTTGAAATTCATGCTCCGTTCCCCAACAATCACGTATACAGTTCCCTTTGTCTGTCGGTATGTTACTTGCCCGAGATTCGATCGTCGGTATCTCCATACCTAGTTCAATCTCGTTACCGGCAAGTCTCTTTACTCATTCTGTAATACAAGATCATGTGACTAACTCCTTAGTCACAATGCTTGCAAGCTCATACGATGTTGTATTACCGAGTGGGCCCAGAGATACCTCTCCGTCATACGGAGTGACAAATCCCAGTCTCGATTCATGCCAACCCAACAGACACTTTCGGAGATACCTGTAGAGCACCTTTATGATCACCCAGTTACGAAGTGACGTTTGGATACACACCAAGTATTCCTCTGGTGTCCCGGAGTTGCACAATCTCATGGTCTAAGGAACAGATACTTGACATGAAAAAAGCTGTAGCAGACGAACTATACGATCTTGTGCTAAGCTTACGGTTGGGTCTTGTCCATCACATCATTCTCCTAATGATGTGATCCTGTTATCAAACGACATCTCATGTCCATGGTCAGGAAACCATAACCATCTTTTGATCAACGAGCTAGTCTGGTAGAGGCTCACTAGGGACATGTTGTGGTCTATGTATTCACACATGTATTATGGTTTTCGGTTAATACAATTATAGCATGAACAATAGACATTTATCATGAACAAAGAAATATGATAATAACCATTTTATTATTGCCTCTAGGGCATATTTCCAACAGTCTCCCACTTGCACTA